>JACGCM010001471.1:1800000-2178577 GCA_014058105.1 Kingdonia uniflora
TCTTACATTTGACGCCGTCTGTGGGAATCGTGAACAATTAGCCACAGTTCTCAACTACAAGACCATCTTCACAGAATGTCGAGCCCAAGCCAAAACCCTCCAATTGGGCAGACAGCAGGAGCAGACACATGAGCAAATCAAATGGCAGAATTACGTGCTACTCTAAACTCTGAGACAGAAAAGAGAACGGTTCTGGAACAACAATTGGCGGACGTACATGAAGCATTGAAAATTCTTCAAGGGCAATAGATGACGGTACACAAAAACAAAGAGGCATTGCCAGCCACATCAAGAATTTTGGCTTGAGACAGGTTAGGACCTCCAAGAGGTATCAACCAGGGAGCTGACGTTCGACCTGTCAATAGCCAGTGTGAATCCGAGATCATACTGATACCCACTATCCAAGACGAGGTAGATAAAGTGTCCGCTAACCTCCAACCAGCAGAAGACTTACAGAGAAGAAGAACTCGAATACATGTGCATGAACGGCTCAGTGAAGGGAGTGGAGATCACAACCCTCGGGAAGGCTGCCTCACCCAGCCACGACTCGATAGTATGTTACTCAAGAACACCTAAACAAACGCATCAAAGAACTACTTGAAGCCCAAGCACACGCAGGCAAGAGTATCTTCAACAAGCTACAGAAGAGTCCAATTGCGCAAGACCTACTAGACGGCGAGGTTCCAACCAGTTTTCACACGCCGAAAATCCGAAAATACAAAAGAACTGATCCCATCGAACACGTTCAAGAATTTCAAGACTCTTTGGGTCTGCATTCGACATTAAATCACATCCGGTGCCGATTGTTCCCAACCAGTCTCCAGGGCGAACCTCTACGCTGGTTTCATTCATTGAAGGATCAATCCATACTTTCGAACAGCTGCGGGACCTCTTTATCAAGAATTATCCGCACAACAGGGATAAAGAAGAAAATCTTTATTCCCTCTTTAGTCTAAAACAAATGCCGCGAAAAAGACTCCAAACATTCACCAAAAAGTTTCCGGATTTGGCAAGAGGGGTGGACAACCTCGATCAAAAAATTACCATTTCGGCCTTTACTAATGCTCTGATCATGGAAAGCCGAGCAAAGGAACATCTCATTCTGAACAAACCAGGGACTCTGGAGGATATGATCGAAAAGGTGAACAATTATATTGATCTTGAAAGGATGATGTCCAAATGAGAAAAGCCGCAGAAGTCAATCCTGAGAACAATAGGACAGGCTACCGAACGAGAGTTCGAACAAACAACAAATACTGGAGGAGACAGAAAACGAATCAAATCTAATGAAGATCGACCTAGGAAAGGTAACGACCACCCAAAGCCATGTCTTCCAAAGTTAACTGCTACGTTGGCCGACATGTATCACAGGCTTCAGAAAGACAAGTTCTTCAGAAAAACCCAACATCTCCAACCGATTGAGGGAAGACAATATTGCAAACACCACAAAGTCCGGCATTATGATACCGAGCATTGCTACGCTCTACAGAGACTCCTCGAGTATATTCTTAAAGACGGCAAGTTGCGCGAGCATATTGTTGACCTAGAGAGTTATAAAAGTGGAAGTTACAAACTTACTACTGAAGTCGTCCAGATCGAAGGAGGAACAGAAGAAAAACATTTGTATCATATTCACCTCAGCCATTTCATCGAGACACAAAATCAACAGATCGGTCAGATTTAAAAGACGTCGCCTCCTCCAACGTGACCTATCCATGGTCGACAAAAAGACTCGGTTACTTTCGGAATCCAGTAGTAGGAAAATGGGGATCTCTTTTGAAGATTGTGACACTAGCCATGCCAAATTCTCTCATCACGATGCACTCGTCATGTTAAAAATGAGAAATGTCGTCTTGCACACGATAATGGTAGATACTGGGAGCAGTATTGAGTTGCTATTTCAAAGTACAATCGAACAGATGGGTTTAACTGATAAAATCGAAGCTAGTGATATTGACATCAGTGGTTTCAATGAATCTAAAGAAGAACGATTAGGTAAGATTGTACTTCCCATAACAGCGGGGCCAACAACTATCGACGTAACATTTTATGTTATAAACGCCAAGTCACGTTATTTAGGAATCATAGGGCGATGCTGGTTACACAATATGAAGGCCATTCCGTCAACTTATCACTTGACATTACGATTCGAATGGAATGGCGGGATATATGAAATCAAAGGTAGTCAGAAGCTAGCTCGAGCTTGCGAAAATACAGTTGTTATCACGGCATAACCTTCCGAAGAGTATGCCGCATAGCAATTACAGAACATTGAGCCTACAGAAGACCAAACACCAAGCGCAGAAACCATAGAATACGTCAAAATTAGTGGGGACAAGAAAGGCACATATATTGGAACTATTTTACCCACCACAGAGCGTAATTCTCTTATTCAGTTCCTAAAAGAACACAGTAATGTGTTCGCGTGGACATTTCATGAGATGTCAGGTGTTGACCCTTCTTTGGTTTGTCATAGACTCTCCTTAAAAGACAAGGCCGAGGCGGTTAAACAAAGAAGTTAACACCCCAACTCCGGGAAGAAGTTTACAAAGAAATTGACAAGCTTATCGAAGTCGGATTCATCCGAAAGGCCAAATATCCTGATTGGATCTCAAATATTGTGGCAGTTCCGAAGAAAAACGGCAAGATCAAAGTATGCGTGGATTTTACAAACCTCAACAAGCATACTCCAAAAAATAGTTTTCCTCTCCCTATAATTAATCATCTGCTCGATTCAACTACTGGACACGAGTTCTTGTCTATGATGGATGTTGCGTCCGGATATAACCAAATTCCCCTATTACTTGAAGACCAGGAGAAAACAACTTTTATCACGGAGCAAGGATTGTACTGTTATAAAGTCATGCCTTTCGAACTCAAAAATGCAGGAACCACTTATCAGAGATTGAAGACTCAGATGTTCAAGGATCAGCTCAGGAAAACTATGGAAGTCTACATCGATGACATGTTGTGTAAGAGTCTCAAAAAAGAAAATCATCTAGCCAATCTTTATACAACCTTTAAAATTTTTCGGTCCTACAGGATGAAGCTCAACCCTAATAAATGCCAGTTCGGAGTTCAATCTGGAAAAAATTTAGGACATTTGATTAACAAGAAAGGGATCGAAGCTGACCTAGATCGCATTTGTGCCTTACTATCCATGCCTTCACCAAAGACGACGAAAGATGTACAAAAATTGGTTGGCAAAATAGCAGCAATTAACCGATTTGTATCAAAATCTTCAGACCAATGTAGATAGTTATTTAACCTACTACGCGAAGGTATACAGAAAGGCAAAACTAAAAAAGATCCAGTGATCGAATGAACAAAGAATGTGAAGTAGCCTTTCAAGAGTTAAAACGGTACTTGGGCAAACCACCAATCATGAGCACACCCACAGAAGGCGAAGAACTTATAGTCAACTTGGCTGTCACAGACAATTCAATCAGTTAAGTGCTCATTCGACTTGATGAAAAAACAGAAAAATCCGTCTATTTCATCGGTAAGACTCTTACCCCGGTAGAGACACGATACGCTAAACTCGAGAAGTTACACCTAACCCTTGTTTACACGTCGCAAAAGTTAAGGCAATACTTCCAAGCTCATTCAGTTCGGGTCATGACAAATTACCCCTTACCAAAAGTTGTCCAAAAAGGAGAAATTTATACAGGTACAACAGTGGTCGACCACTTTGGGAGAGCACGACATACGATTCGAACCAAGACATTCCGAAAAGGGTCAGGCAGTAACAGATTTCTTGGCTGATTTTCTAGTTGACGATCCTGATTGGGACGAGGATACCACCGATCTTATAGATGAACAATTCAAAGAAAAATTGGACTGGGTATCAAAAAAAGGGTGGCGCCTGCTAACCGACGGATTC
Source organism: Kingdonia uniflora (assembly GCA_014058105.1). Lineage (NCBI taxonomy): Eukaryota > Viridiplantae > Streptophyta > Magnoliopsida > Ranunculales > Circaeasteraceae > Kingdonia > Kingdonia uniflora. Next base: position 1,803,884 of record JACGCM010001471.1, read on the forward strand.
ACAAGGCCTTCAGGATCCAGAATCAGTATCGTTCTTATCACACCCTCTAATGACAGAATTGAGAAGTCAAAATGACTCAATTTCGAGGCCACCACCAACGAAGCAGAATACGAGGTGTTGATCCATGGAATAGATATGGCTTTGGAACTCGGAGTGCCTGAACTCTCCATATATACTGATTCTTTATTGATCGTAAATCATTACACAGAAGGATATCAGAAAAATGGGAAAATGATTGATTATGCAGTAGCGGCAGCTCACAGAATAAGCAGATTTCAAAAGGTAACAATAGAGTACTTACCTCAAAGAGAAAACAGACATGCAGATTCCCTTGCTTATCTCGCCGGAGTCCTTGGAACAGAAGCTCGATATCTACAGATCAAGGTAATATCTACCCCCAACATTAACATCATCTAGTTACATGCCATTAATACTGGGGGCGACGAAGAAATAGACGACGATTGGAGACGACCTTTCCTCAAATGTATTGGACTTGATAACAAATTTACTGACGAACTCCTCGACGATGTCAATGAAAGAAGAATACTGATAGACAATGATAAACGATACACCATTATTGACAACTGCCTTTATAAACAGTCAGTTACAGGGCCTTATCTTAAATGTTAGTCTAACAAAGAAGCACTTGATTTCCAACATGACTTGCATGAAGGCACTTGCGGATCCCATGTGACAGGACAATCTTTGGCAAATCGGGCAATTACTCAGTGTCTTTTAGCCCAAAATGCGAACACAAGCCATCGAATATACGAGCAAATGTGATGCCTGTCAGCGACATGGACCTAAAATTTGAGCTCCGGCATTGGGGCTTCATTCAAGCAAAGTATATTGGTCATTCAAAAGATGGGCTCTCGGCCTCGTTGGAGAATTCCCAAACATACCTGGAAAAAGGAGACACCTCTTAGTAGCAATTGACTATTCACTAAATGGATCGAAGCAATCCCTTTATGTCGAACACGAGAAGAGGAAGTCATCAAATTCATATGGGAAAAACATTATCATCAGGTTCAGTTGCCCCCATCTCATTAGAATTGATAATGGACCGCAGTTCATGGGGGTAAAAGTGGTCGAGTTTCTCAATAAACATAACATTATTCACTCTCCTTCGAATCCAGACTACCCAACAGGGGAATGGTTAAGCTGAAATCACCAACCATACTATAGTTGACGGGATAAAAAGCGTTTGACAGAGAAAAAGGGTAATTGGGTTCAAGAGTTAATACATGTATTATGGGCGTATCGAACGACACCACGGGTATCCACGGGATGTACACCTTTTTTGCTCGCTTACGGAACAGAGGCAGTTATCCCAACTCAGTATCATCATCCCATACGTGACCATGAAATGATAGATGAGGAAAATGAATTTCAGTTAGCATATAATATGAACTAGATCGAAGAAACAAAAGATCGAGCAATCATGAATCTGGGGGGATATCATCAGGCATTGGCAAAATCTTACAATAAGTGAATCCAAAACAGAGAATTTGATATTCAAGACCTCATACTACGAGAAATACCAAAACACCGAAAAGAATTAAATGCCGAAAAACTCGCAAAAAATTGGGAAGGACCCTTCATCGTCGTCGGAAAGAGCAACCTCGGTTCTTACGATCTAATCACAAAAGCTGGAGTTCGTGTACCAAACCCTTGGAATACAAGGAGGCTGAAGTTATATCGAAGATAAGAATGAGTCATTATCCACGATTTGTTATCTATTTCATTTTTATCATGTATATAGATCTTACATCAATGAAATAATTATGTTTGACCGACCTACACATCTACTATATTGATTACACATTTAATTATACATCTACTATACTGATTACACATCTGATTACACATTTACTATACTGAATACTCATCTACTATACAACCCAAATAAACATCTATTATAAATTTCTACTGATAACACAAAATCTAATACTACATAGTTCAAACAGACAAATAATAATAATAATAATAATAATAATAATAATAAAGGCGTCATTTTCTCTCCGTCCTTGAAGGATGAAGAGACTGTTTTCTCTTCCTACAACGTTTCCAGCTACTTGCCTGGTCAGCATCGTCAGAAAAGAACCTTACAATATCTTATTACAGCCTCCTCGGCCTCTGACTAATTTTGTATTCGTCAGAACGAAGAACTAAGTCTTTTCAAACCACGGCCCTCCTCGTCCTCTGACCAATTTTGTATTGGTTCAGGAGCTGGTCTTTTAAACCTCTTACCATGTTCATCCTTCATAAACCACTAGTTTTCGTCCTTAGCGTTTTCCACATCAAAATCATTTCCACAATCCGTAATATACTTTCTAAATTCATCTTCCACTATAGCCAGCTCATTACCATAATACTCAATTACTGCCTCTATATGCCGCTCCTGGTCTGTCTGAGCTGCCATTTGTGTGTACTTAGGGTATAGAAATGCCCTCATCTGCTTGCTTACCTCATATAAACGTTTGCGAGTGTTGGGAGTGCCTTTTTGACACGCTTTTGAGGTTTTCAATTCCTTCTCCCCTTTTTGTCTCAATGCTATCTCCTTGGTAACTCAAGCTGCAAGACGTACGTTTTGTTTGGTATACAACTTCAGTGTTTCTTGCGATTTAGTCAGTTCGCACTCCAAGTTCGTTTGTATCACTCTCTGTTCTTAATTAATGTTGAAGAACAAGATCCTCATCGATCTCCGACCCTACACAAAACCACAAGCATCGGGTAATACGTTTTTTCCCCCCGAACTGAACAAAACATTCTAAATCACAGGCCTTCCTCCACTACATATTTCCCCCACTTTCTTATTAATTTTCTTTTATATTTCAGAAATTCTTTTCCTACATCTGCCCCCTCCGGGTAAATAAAAAATTTCACATCAACCCTTTTCTCCCTTTTGACCTCCTCCACCACTATAGGCTCGACCTGAATAAGCATGTTTTCTACAATACTCATAACTCCTTCCCTATTATCTGCAACTTCCTCCATACTATCACAATCGTCCTCCCTACCCGACGACGATGTTTCTTCCGAGCTGGATGACACTACAAACTTACTCCTATGACTTAAGTTTTTAGTACACATACTCGACCTACAAATCAAAAAAGATTGGCCCTCATTTAGTTTATCTCTATAATTCATTTTTTTTACACAACAATCTACAAAACAGATAACGAGACCCTACCTATATTTTCTTTTTACCCAATAACCCTCTCACAAATATATCTCATTTCAAACTTCCAAAACAAAAGGTAGTTAAACTTTTCCCCTTCTCCCACAAACAGGTACATAACATAAATACAAATACAATACACACATAAACATTGGAGATTCATACTCCCAAAAGCTACACTAATTTACTTAGCCAAACTTAACATTAGATAGTCTTCTCACTCAATCCATCTATTAGGGAACAATAGTCCCCCAATTTCACCCCACATTCTAATTTCCCCAACGGATCCTAAACATACAAAATCCTACTTACAGCAAACAACCTAACAGAACAGCGAAAACCCACTCACTTGTGCTAGAAGACCCATAATCTTCTACTTTCCTAGCACCCTTTGAAGAAATCCCTCGCTTACACTACTTGTCCACCGGAACTATCACACCGAACAAAGTTTTTGTTAGTGAAGGGAAGTAGTCAGCACTAACATTTTTTCTCTCCAGATGAAAAGTTTACAGCACTTTTTTCTCTCTCTAGAACTGAAGGGAATTTATGAGAGAGAAAGAGACGAGTTTTTATACTCTCCCTCGGGTTTTGAAATGACAACTCATTTAGACACGTATCAGTCACCCCTGCTGCTTGTTAAGATACGCTCTTTCGCCGCACAGTTTCATCATTACTTCTTGGGAAGCGAGTTATGTTATCACATTCACGTTTGTCCCTCACATTAGCCATTAAAAAAATTCAGCTCCTTCCCAAGAAAGCCTGCACGATTCTTCACTATTGTTTACCTCACACAGTTCGTACTACACACACCATCACTTACCCTATAAATAGCAAATAATTTCAAAATTCGAAACATTCACGACAGCTGTTTACATCAAACACAGTTGTCACCCGTCATAATTGTCCCCATACACGACGTAACACACACATTTGTTCTACCATTCAGTTCGCAGATTACGTATGAACTCATCACAATATAATAGTTGACAAAACACAAATTATTTATTCATTCAAAGGTTATTTATTCATATCGAGCTGGAAGAATTCGAGTTTACATTCAAAGATAATTACATTTAAAGCAGCCTGGGTGGTTCGGTTCACCACATGGAATTATCTCCCCACCTGCCGCTCTTTCGTCCTCTTCAACGAGTTTATCTAATGCGATTTCTCAAATAGCAGCTTCTCGAACTGTCGCGTCTAAGATAAGTGTCCGAAAAATGTCATACCAGAAATGGCGATCCAACTCTACACGCCTCCCTTTGTCATCCAAACCCTCCAACTGCAGCGGCCATTCTGGCAAAACAACGTTATAAGATATCAGGCAAAAGTACCGCTCACGTAGCTCAACCACCTTGATAGCTAACCTACCTTCCACTGCATGTTGAACACGTTATGAGCGTGTCCTCACCATAATCACTTTCAAGAAACGAAGCAAGTTCTTTAAAGAATACAGATGTAAAATACCCATAGATCAAGCAACTTAGATAGCCAAGAGGAAAAAAAAATCAACACCCATAAATTCTGTAAAACAGATTTTTTGAAGAGTATATTCTAAGAAACCAATAGTTGGGAACCAAATATCTCCTTTCCCAATCCTCGCACGCACATATACCGATGTATATTTAGCTTCAAAAGGGACGGATAGTTGCAAAGTCAGCATATACTTACCATAACTAGAAGCAGAATATTTGACCAACTCTCTGGCCATCATTCCTCACATCAGGCGAATTCATACTAGCTCGAATCAATTCCCTTGCCGATTCAAAAATCACAGTTCGAATCAAATCCTCTACAGATTCCAATAGCAGTACATAGCAGTTCTGTTTATGAAGTCGACATATTACAAAAGGAAAATGCATAAGGAAACTTGCACTATAAACCGACAAAGACAAAACACATTTTATTGCAAAACAGAGCGGTTACAAATAAGTCCCATCCATAAAAACCTATTTACAACCAACACAACTACATGGACATGCCTCTTCTACATCCATCACAGCAATCCTATCTTCATGCTCTACCGTCTTTTCCGCTAGAAAATGAAGATTGTCCAACCGTTCCCTTTCCGTCAGGATGTCGTAGTGGAATTGACAGAGCCAGAAGAAGTTTTCCTCCACAAATTCCACCTACTCGTTCATCCCTTCATACGTTGGCTCCACTGGTACGGGAGTAGGATCGGCCAATGATCGTTGCCAAAAATATCGAGTCTTCAGCTCCTCGAATTCAGGTTGAACACGCGCAGCAAATGCCTCGTAACGAGTTTGGGATCTCGTCTTCGTCATGCTAAAGATATGATGTATGAGAAAGCACAACAAATTCTTTGACAGAAAGTATTTATAATTTCCCAAGTTTATGTTACAAATCCCAACAGTCAAATATGACGTTAAAAAGCATTAGATCATTTCCAGCCTGTTATATTGGTATTTGGGAATGAATGTTGGAAATGATCCCACCGCATTTAATGAGTCAAGACAACGACTGCTGTTGATACCAATATAACAAGTACAGACACTCACACATAGGTCGCACATAACAGTTCGAAACAATCTTCTAGATTACTTGCATCACAGTCCAAGGTAATCTTCTACAAGTTATACCAGAGTGGCATGCTTCACAAAGTAAACACAAAAAGATACTCAAAAATGCAAAGCAAAGTAAGGAAAGGGCAAGTTTATTCATAAAGTAAAGGTTACAACTAAGATTGTTTATAAACAACCTAATTACAACCGATACACCTACCAGCACAACCCCCACAGTCGCCCCTCGTAACAATAGCGTCTTTGTCTTCAACCGTCTCGTAGGCCAAAATCATCAGACTATCCCTACACTCCACTTCCATCAGCAGAACGTAGTGATACTGACAGAGCCAGAAGAAGTCTAATTCCGCCACTTCAGCCTCCAACTCGTCCATCCCCTGGTATGTCGGCTCCACAGGTATGGGAATGAGGTTAAAAAGCGACTGCTGGCCAAAATGTCGCGTTTTTAATACTTCATACTTGGCCTCCACGCGCCTCACTAAGTCTTCATGGCAAACCTGGGATCTTGTCCTCACCATGATGGGGCGAGAATGAGATACAAATTTCCTCCCAAAACAGGATATTTATAGCCTCCACAAATTCATGTTCCAAATACCAACAGTAAACAAGAGTACCATCCATACGTTTTGGAAATCTAAAAGTCTGGTACAGTCAAAACAAATATTCAAGAATGAACATTGGGAATGATCCCCGCACATTTAATGCAGCACTGATGATGTTTCTCAACCAACACCACGTGTGCTCTTGGTTGAGAGGGGGCGGTTGTAAGGCCTATTCCCATACTTGATCTCACACATAAGTTGGGATGTCGACCTCCGTACCAACAGCTCGAATTCATAGCCACTCAAGGTCGTCAAAAGAAGCCGTTATAAGTGAGAAGGTCAGACCGTTACATAACCATTATGAAGATCCGTCAAAACCTTGTTGTAACGTTTGTAATTAAGAGGATAACGGTCATAATATGAGCCGAATAGGACCAAGAAAGAACAGATTAGGGAGGGAATTTTCTATCTGCAAAATCGATACATAATTATTCAGAGCGTTCATTGTAATAGCTAGTCACTTAATCAATAAGATGATACTTTCTAAATCCTCAAGAGAGGTCGTGGTTTCTACCCGTTCAGAGGTTTTCACGCTACTTCTTGTGTTTGCGATTATCTGCCATTTCCTGCGTTCTGATTATATTTGGTGTGAGACACTAAGTTCGAGATCCGAAATTAGTCTCTTACAGGTGTAAGGTCGATTCTCTCTTATACGGAATTAAGTCCTTACAAATTTCCCAACATTCTAATCAAACAATATCTACTACTAAATCAGCCCAATCCAAATTGGAGACCAACAATAACATTAATCAAAACCAGTTCTCAACAACATAGTGAAATAAAGGTACCTGAAAGAACATGGTGAGCATATCAGAAGGCAAAACTGGCACCGAAACGGAAGATTCCTCCTTAACAACTTGCTCATCTTCTTCTTCAGAAACCATGGTTTCTTCTGCAACTGCTCTAATTCTTGTAAGCCTTTCATGGGGTTTCTTCTTTTGCTTTGTCAAATAATGACAACTAGTTGTGGTTAATGCAATGTTATCTACTCTTCGAAATCGAAGAAGCGGAAAAGGGGTTGTAGAAGAAGAAGGGTTAGAAAACCCCTTGGAATGGAATCTGGAAATTGGAGAGTAGAGAGTGGGAAATGCTGCAATGGAAGCCATTGAAGTGTTGCTCTGTTCTTTGAGCTCTGTTTTGTTCTGTTTTTGTGAGCATTTTATTGTCCTGCTTCACTCGTTATCCATTAGCCTCATCCATGATTTTTTTTGTTTTGCGAAATTTTGGGTTCTGTAGGAAATTTGAAAAGTGCATTATCATTCGGCAATTTGCAATAAGAAATAATTTCACAACCTCGGTAAATTAAAAACGGTGAGAAGGTGGGATTTTTGTCTTCGGGCACTTCTGGTGTGTTAGCACTTCTGGTGTGTTAATTTTGCAATATACTAAACCTTGTGTTGTCGATGATGAAGAGATAGAGTATGAGAACAGTGAAGAATAAGGTGGTGTTTATTTCACTTCAGCTGGAAAAAAAAAATCAACACTTCGATTTGGTTTTTTTTTGGTACTTAAAAAAAATCATACTCATTTTTTCAGCACTTGAAGCAAGCTTTTTTTTTTTTTTCAGCAAGAAAACTCTTCCTTCATTCCATTTCTGTCATTCTCCCTCTCCTCTACCACCTGAAGAAATCGAATACTCTCCAAGGAAGAAACGTGAATCTCTCATCTCTCATCTCTATCTCTTTCTTCGATTTGACTTGCAGGGAGCTTCAATTCTTCAAGGTAATCATTTTCTCTCTCTCTCTACGATTTCATGAATTGCTGAAACTCAAGACAACAAGTCTGTCAAAATTTCTGGGTTTTGGGGGTTTTATTACTCGAGAAATTGAAGAATTTAGGGCGGGTTTTTGATTAATTTGTATTTAGTGTGATGAAACTCTAGAATTGTGTTTGTTGAAACCCCAGTATTGGTTTTGGATTTCTTGAGGAAATTGTATTGAGTTTGATAATTATTTTTGGGGTTTAAGATCTATGTTGAAAAGAAGGGAGTTTATGCTAGAACACTGGAAATTTATAGTTGGAAATGGTGAGACACTTGTTATGGCATGATCTTTGGCTTAATGGTAATATACTCAAACAGAGTTTCAGTTAAACAAGTAAAATGTTGTCTGAAATAAGTAACGAGAAAAAGCTGAGTAGATTTATTGAAGATGGTTAATGGAAGTTTCCTAACTCTAGAAGATCAGTTGTGATTTCTCAAGTTTGGGAGGAATTTCATAATAATGATCAACCTCAGGCTGGATATGAGGATTTAATCATCTGGAAACCTAAAAAAAATGGGGATTTTCACAACTAAATCAGCCGGGATCAACTCAAAATTCATAAAAACAAAGTGCAATGGTACATGCTAGTGTGGAACAAAATATCCATGCTTATGCATTCCTTTATTACCTGGATGGCAATAAAAGATAGATTAAAGACAAGGAAATTCGTAGTGAAGATTGAGGTGTTGAATGAAGCATATTGTTCCTTCTGTGACAAAAGAGAAGGAATAGAACACATCTTTTTTCAAGTGTGAATTTACAAATCAGATCTGGTACAGTATTCCACAGGAGCTAAATGTTTCAAAACAAGAAAATGGATAGGACGAATAAGTTAATTTGCTGATGCATATGGGGAATCTTAATCCAGGTGTTAGAGAGATCATCAAAGCAGCCTTTGTCGCCACTATTTACTTTATATGGGAGGAAAGGAATCTGAGACAATTCTGACAAAAGATCAACTAGCTCCAAAGAAGATATAATCTAGAAGATTAAAAAATTGGTAAGTCAAAAAATCCATCTTTCTGATTAAGATTTTTGGAGTACTCCATATAGTAATTAGGTTTTCAACAAGTGTGGAGTAAGAACAAAGGTGAAAATCCATAGAACAAGTATCAAGGAAGGGTGGAAGCATCAAACAAAGCATTTGGTGATATTTGATGTTGCTTGTGATGCATAAAACTATAAGAAAATGGGGGGAATCCTCGGATTAGGAAATGGCATCCCAATTTTTCCTTACTCAAAAACAACATTGAAAGAGCTAGAGGATTGTGCTTTACTTGCTACCATTCTTGAAGGACTTAAACTTGCTATTATGTTGAGGGTTCTAGATTTAAAAGTATGTCCATTTTGTATATCCATTTTATGCAATGATGATTTTTGTATGTCCATTTTGAATATTCATTTTGTCCATTTTGTGCAATGATGCCTTTTGTATGTCCATTTTGTGCAATAATGCCTTTTGTATGTCCATTTTGTCTATTTTCAAGTTATGAATAGATGTTTATGGTGTCATAGTACTTTTTAGTGGAGAGGTGCTGCCAATTTTGAGTTGATGCTCCAAGTTGTGTTCTTTTATAACAAAGATATTTAAGGCATTTACCAGTATTCAACACTTCTTAAAAAAAAAAAAAAACACCATAACTTATTCAGCACTTCATTTTTCAGCATTCAACACTTCAAAACATTCAGAAAACACTTCAAAACATTCAGCATTCAACATTTGAATTTTTTTTCCAGCATTCAGCACTTAAAAAACAAACATCAAGAAATTAGAGATGGACATGGAGATGGAGAAAATGAGTAGAAAAAATGGGGAGATGAGATTGGAAGGAAGAAAGAAATAGGGATGGGGTGAGATGATGAAGATAAATGATAGACATACTTATAACTTCACATAGGCTAAAACATTCACTTCGGTCATTTGATCAAAAAGAACAATCAAAATTGGGACTTACGACATTTGGAATAGCTTAAAATTTTTACCCAACGTGAACTAGTTGTTTTGTGGTTGGAAAAAATTTCCTTAAGAACATCTCTAGTTGGGTGTTTGTTCTCTTGGTGGGTTTAGCTAACTCAACATAACACACACTCAAACATTTTCAAATGTCCCTAAAAACATTGTTGGCGTTCGAGTATTGAAGAACTTTATGAACTAGTTGAACATAATATGAGTTTGTACTTGAAAGAGGAGGAAAAGCCACATTTGTAATAGTCCCAGATTAGGTAGGATCCTGTCTAGAACTTGAAACATATATGAGCTTGCAATCTCACTATTACTTGCCTCAATCACACTCAGCACCGATGCCTTTTAAAATAGACTATTACTTGCCTCAATCATACTCTTTTCTTCATTCTATGAGTTTATTGGTCTTCAAATCACCATCTTTGTCAAGGCTAATGAACATGCAAATATTGGATATGAGGGATACATAGGTGATGAGTTTACCTTGCAGCCTTATCAAGCTTATGAAATTAAGGCATCTTCTTGTTGTGGGTTCCTTTATGAGGAAAGTATTGGAGCTGCCTCAAGGAATACATAATCTAACCTATCTCCAAATCCTGGGAGGGAATAAAGCAACAATTGAGTTGGTAGTAGAGTTACGACGCTGGACGCAACTGCTAAAACTCTACATAGGAAAGGTAAAAGGGGAGGATTCAGAGGAACTGTGTAGTTCCATCCAGAGTTGAAGGTCATACCTCTGAGACCTTGAGATTTGAGATGTCACTGTGAAGTTATGTATCATGTGTAAATTCTTGCAACCACATGTGTTTAATGTGGTCAAAATTATAAGTTGTAGGGTGGATAAATGTTCACACACATAAGTCCATAATGTGTGCTACACAGGAGGGCTATCATACTAGATAGTACTACTTTAGTATCTCCTATAAATATATGCATGAGGAATGAAGAAAAATAACAAGAGACTTATATCTCTATGATTTTACATGGTATCAGAGCAAACCCAACTCTGAGATTCTTTCTTTATTCCAATTTCATCTATATTGTGAAGTACTATAATGGCTCATAATCCAGAAAGTGTAGGCCATACAAGCAATACCACTCGAGAAACCCTCACCAGCAACACAAACCAAGAGTCTAAAAAATCTCTCAGCAACCCCTACGATCTTCACCATTATGATAACCCTGGAACCCACCTGGTTTCTCATGTCCTTTAATGGGGATAATTATCCCACTTGGTGTCGAGCTATGCGCACGACATTAACAGCAAACAATAAGTTTGGCTTCGTCGATGGGACCCTTCAAAGGCTCGAGGACTCCTCTTTATCATTCCCATTATGGGAAAGATGAAATAGCATGGTTCTCTCATGGTTAATAAATACTGAAGAGAAAACATAGTTGATAGCGTCCCCTACGCAAATACTACTAAAGAAGTGTGGATCGATCTCAAGGAGTGATTTCTCAAACCAACGCACCACGCATCTTTCAACTCAAGCGACTAATTGCAAATCATTCTCAGGAGCAACAATCGGTATCTCTCTATTATACCAAACTTGAACAATAATGGGATGAGCTCCAATTTCATATGCCCATCACAAAATGCTCTTGTGAATCATCAAAGTCGTTTACTTCATTCTATCAACAAACTGAATATTTGATACAGTTTTAATGGGTCTCAATGCTACGTATGGTCTCGTACGCAGTCAAATACTGCATACGATCCTTGCCACTAGTGACATAAGTACTATGGTTGTTCAACCTCTTGGATTCACAACAAAAGACTATGCAATATGAGTACTACAAAAAGATGGGTTACAATCATGCACAATGTTACCATCTGGTTGAATATCCCAAAGGAGCTTCTCGACCTCGCTCTAACCCTACGAACAATACCTATATCTCTCAACTCTTAAGTAATTATTCTACTGGAACAACTCTTCATTAATTTACATCAAACCAACATCGCCAATTATTGTCTATGCTCGGTCAAGGTAACCTACAGCCTGTAGCCAACCTTGTAGGTAAAAATCTTTGTTACAACTCCTCTATTTACCCCACTACTATTTGGATAGTTGATAGTAGAGCATCTGACCACATCACCCATGATAAATCCGTGTTTCACACATACAACACATCACATGATTCTTCACCAGTTAAACTACCAAATGGTACCACAGTCCAAAGTTTTCACGTTGGCTCAATAATTTTGTCGAATAATTTGTTATTGGATAATGTCCTATGTGTACCATCCTTTGGTTACAACCTTCTATCAGTACCTCACCTTACTCGCTTACTTAATTGTACAATCACATTATTTTCTAATCAATGTATTTTTCAGGACCGAGAAACGCAGAGGACGATTAGAGTAGGTAAAATATAAGGTGGACTCTACCTCCTTCATACCCCAGACACCTTTACTATCTCCAACTCCATTCAGATGATATATCAGTAGGGATGTCACCTTTCACGAGAATATATTCCCTCTTGCTGCGCTTCCGCAAGATAACAACCCACCATCAGTTTTACCCCTACCAGCTTTAGACACTTTTGACCTTACCTCCATTATATGCCCTCATACTTCTACTCCTACCCAATCTCCCACTATTGATACTCTTAGCCTAGCCCTATTCCTGACCTTATAAACATAATCCAAGAACCCACTCAAACACCACCAAATACACCACTATTCTGCCTATTACCCTAAATAACCCTCCATCGGCTCGTCACTCTACCCGTACCACCCGACCACCCACATATTTACACGATTATCATTGCCCAACCATAGTATTTGATGCTCATACTCCATCGTCATCTACAAACACGGTCTCTCAAGGTACATCCCATCCCTTATGAAATACATTTCGTATGATAAACTCTTTTTGCATCATCGACACTTTGTTACATCCATTTCCATTATCATTGAGCCCAAGAGCTTTAAACAGGCAATGTCAAACCCAAAGTAGCAAGAAGCTATATCAAACGAGATCCTTGCCCTCGAGCGAAACCGTACATGGATTTTAACTGACCTCCCTTATGATAAACACCCCGTTAGATGTAAATGGGTTTATAAAATCAAGTTCAACTCTGACGCCTCAATTGAACATTACAAAGCTCAGCTTGTTGCCAAGGGCTTCACATAACAAGAGGGTCTTGACTATCATGAGACCTTTGCTCCCATTGCTAAGCTTGTCACCGTACGATGCCTTCTTCCTCTAGAGGCAACAAAAGGGTGGCAACTACATCAACTTGATGTCAATAATGTCTTTTTACACAAAGACCTTGACGAAGAGGTCTATATGCATATTCTACCTATTTTCTCCAAACAAGTGCGGCGGTACTGATCATGTTGTACTTTGGTCGTACCACCAATCTCAATATCTCAAACGAAAGACAAGAGCAAGAGAAGAGAGAGTTGAAAAACCAGAGAGAAAGAAACAGCTATATTTTTTAATTATTGAAACAATGGGGAGCTCATTCCCTTTTATAAGCAAATTCTACAACGGCTAGTAATTACTATGAGCAAAATGGTTTTGTATGAAATAAATGTAACTGTTACGAAATAAATATAGGCAGGAGTTATAACGTTTTGTACGTTACAGGAGTTATAAAGATAATTAAAATATAGCCATTATAGATTTGTATTTACAAAATTGTCCTTGGACTTTTTAGTAAAAAGATTATGTAAGGCCTAACCCAAGCCCCAAGAACCCCTTGGGCCTCCAGAGCCAGAAGAGCCAATTACCCAAGCCCAAGCCCAAGCCCAATTCTAAACCCAAACCCGTGCCCAAGCCCAAGCCGGCCCGGCCTACTGGGCCGCCCGAGGGATGTCTATGTATAAGATGGTCTAAAATCTCTTCCCACACACTCACCACTATACACTCCCTCTTATACTACTTGTATACCAGTTACAAGTGTATCTTGGGTTTTATCTCTTTTCATATACGTTTATCTCACCAATGTGAGACTAAAGTAATAAGAGAATATAAATAGTTTGGATCACTTGGAATTGATTTTATAAAACCATTTTTAAGTTAAAAATCCAGCAATCCCCCACTTATAAAATTTGGTGAAAGAAAGCAGTTTTGAAATAAGATATATAGAACTGTGTATAAGTAAAGGTGTCCGAAGACTTGAACCTTTACGTAGTAGACAATCCCCAAAACATAAGAATAATAAGTGATATGTGTCTTGAACTCATTATCCAGTTTTATGTAATAAAAGAAAACTACACACAATCTAGCTAGGTGCAACCTCTAAAATAGCCAGTATATTATGGCCTTGTGCTTGATCCTAGTACAGGTGAAAGCTCTAGAGAATTTACCCCCAATTCTCATAGAAAGCAGCCCCACTTCCACAATCTCCATGGTGAGTCTATCAAGAGTGTTCCTGTGGCTAGGCACCCCACTCAAGATATGAGATATAGTCCTCATTAAGAGTTTTCAAGAAAACTTAATCTGACTCTCGCTGTAGGATGTCATGCACATATAACATCTACACATCGGGATGAACTTTTGAGTTATAAAACTCTTAAGTTGTATGATTCAAATATCATGATATGAATTATTCTCCCCATTGAACCTATTTCTTGGGATCTCTAGTCATTTAGATTGGGTTCCCACCATACTTGATTCTAAAATGGGTTTAAGTCCCATCTCTATCGATGTGTTCTATACTTTGTCTCGAGACAATCCTTTCATCAAAGGATCTGCAAGGTTGTTCTCTGATCTTACAAAATCTACTGTTACAGCACCCGACGTGAGGAGCACTCTCACCGTGCTGTGTTTGCGACGAATCGCTAACTTCTTACCATTATAATAATTGTTCTGTACTTTAGCTATTGCAGCAGTACTATCACAGTGGATCAAGACTGACGATATAGGCCTACTCCATAAAGAAACATAAGACAGAAGGTCCTTCAACCAACTTGCCTCCTCACTAGCAATAACTAGTGCCACTAACTCAGACTTCATAGTCGACTGAGCTAAAATAGACTATTTCTTGGACCTCTAAAAAACTACCCCACCAGCGATACTAAAAATATATCTACTGATAGCTTTGGAATCATCCAAAAAATGAGTTCCAATCTGTATCGCTAAATCCCTCAAGGACTGCGGGAAACCTCTGATCATGTAAACTCAAGTTCATGGTTCTTTTCAGGTACCGCATAACTTGTTCAATAACACTCCAGTGCTCCAAACTTGGTTTACTCGTAAATCTACAAAGAACCCCTACATCATAAGTTATATCAGGTTTTGTACAATCAGTAGCATATCTCAGGCTACCAATAATACTTGTATATTCTTGTTGTCTAATAACATATCATGTGTTCTTGAGTAATTTCACTTGAGGATCACAAGGAGTACATCCAGGTCTGCGATCATAATAATTGTACTTCTTCAAGATCTTCTCAATATAATGAGATTGATCTAGATAAATACTAGAATTTGTACATGTGATTTTCATGCCCAAAATAACGCTAGCCTCACCTAAGTCCTTCATATCAAAGATTTCATTAAGCATGTTCTTGGTTTCTAATACGAGCTCAAGAGTAGAACCAAATATAAGTAGATCATCAACATACAAACAAATCATAGTACAGGAATTACAGATACTTTATAATATAAGCATTTATTAACCACATTAATCTTAAAACCATTTAAAAGTAGAAATTGGTTGATCCTGTCGTACCACTATTTAGGAGCTTGCTTTAGACCGCATAAAGTCTTCTTTAGCTTGTAGACCTTGTGTTCCTGACCAGGTAACACAAAGCCTTCAGGCTGATCCATAGATAGCTCCTCCTCAAGCTCACCGTTTAAATATGCAGTTTTCACATCTCTTTGATGGATAATCAAATTGTGCATGGCAGCAACGACCAATAATACTTTAATGGTAGTAACACGAGTAATTGGGGAATATGTGTCGAAAAAATCAACATTTTCCTTTTGCACATATCCCTTTGCTACTAACATTGCCTTATATTTATCAATAGTACTATCCGGTTTAAGTTTCTTCTTTAATATCCATTTACAACTTATAGAATGACTACCACGAGGTAACTCAGCTAATTCCCAAGTCCCATTAGAGATAAATGAATCCATCTCATCGTCAATGGCCCCACGCCATCACTAGAAGTTAACGCTTCCTGCGATAAGTTAGGGTAAGACTTTAAGTTGTTCATCACAAAATCATCACCAAAATGTTTAGCCCTTTTTATCCGTTTACCTCTTTCAAGTTCAGGGTCAATATCTTGAGTGTCAATAGGATCCTCAACTCGAGGCACATTGGGGGTCGAAGATGTGGATGATTTAAAACCCTCACTATTGCTACTACTACCCCCCACAATCTCTCAACTTGTAAGGAAACTTGTCCTCAAAGAAAATTATATCCAAAGAGTCTATAATAACATTATCATGTATATTAAGAAATCTATAAGTTTTACTGTTAATAGCATATCTGATAAAAACGTATTTATAAGCTTTGTTTTCTAGTTTTGTCTTCTTATGATCAGGTTTGCGTACATATGCCAAACAACCCCATACTTTGAAATAACTAACATTTGGTTTCCTGTTCCTCTAAATTTTATAAGGTGAAATATCAAAAGTAATATGAGGTGTACGATTTTAAATGTAACATACTGATAATAAAACTTCACCCCACAATATTTAGGTGTACCAGAGCTAAGTAAAATAACAACTATAAGTTCAGTAAAAGTTATATTTTTATGTTCAGCTTTTCCATTGGATTCTGAAGAATAAGAAGTTGTAGTTTCATGTATAATCCGTAAAGATTCATACAAGTTTTGAAATTCATGTGAATCATATTCAGTGCCTCTATCACTACGCAATCTCTTAATGTTTTTATCAAATTGGTTTTTGACCTCAATAACATAAGTTTTAAAAATATCAATAGCTTCACTCTTATATATCATAAGATATACCTGAGTGTAGTTCGAGTGATCATCAATAAAAGTAATAAAATACTTTTTTCCATTTCTAGTTAGGGTATTATCCATTTCACAAATATCAGAGTGTACAAGTTCTAATAGATGAGATTCTCTAACTATACTTTTATGAGATGACTTAGTGATCTTAGCTTGACTACAATGCTCACATTTATCAAAATCATTTAAGTCTACTTTAGGAATTAATCCAAGTTTACTCATTTTGTTAACTAGCTTCTTATTAACGTAACAAAGTCTTGAATGTCAAATATTAAAAGAAGACACGATGTAAGCAGAAGAAATATTATTATAATCAATGCTCAATTTAAATATACCGTTACAAGCAAAACCCTTACTCACAAAAATTCTCCCATTTGTCAAAATGTACTGATCCGATCCAATTAACTAATGAAAACCTGTTTTGTTAAGAAAAAAGCCATAAACCAGTTCTTCCTCATACTAGGAGTGTGTCACACATTCTTGAGGATAACAACTCGGCCAGATGTAAATTTTAGTTCAACATCTCTAGTTCCCAGCACCTTAGTAGTATGAGAATCACCCAGAAGAACGTTATGGTTTTCAGCATCCTTATAGATCTTGAACCAAGCCCTGTCATAGCACACGGGGCAAGTAGCCCCGGTGTCCAACCACCATCCATCGGTCCCACCGATCATGTTCACTTTCGTGATCATAGCCACTAGGGGCTCTTCGGTCCCTTTCACCTGACCAACAGGTTTATGGTTCCGGCAGTTTCTAGTAATGTGTCTTCCTTTGCCACATACAAAGCCTACTATAGAAGCTGCTCTATTGGATTGATGGTTTTGTTTGTTTCTACCTTGGTTATGATTCTGGTTACCTCTATTGTTGTTACTATTCTAAAATGGTTTCTTGTATCCATTACCCTTGGCTTTCATAGCCTTACCCTTAGGTTTCAGATACACCTTACTTTGGGGTTGAATCACGAGTACTTCATCCTTTTGATCCTGTTTTCTTGCTTCCTCCTCAACTCGCAGTCGAGTAATTAAGCTCTCCATAAAAAACTCATTAGATTTGTGCTTAAGTATGTTCTTGAAGTCTTTCCAGGAAGGAAGTAATTTGTCAATCACAACCGCTTCTTAAAATTGTTCACCGAGTTTGATCCCCTCGGATACTATCTCGTGAATGATTTTCTATAGTTCGTGGGATTGAGAGATTACAGACTTCTCATCAACCATTACATACTTAACGTACCTACTAACTGCGTATTTCTTGGAGCTAGCTTCCTCGGTGTTGTATTTTTTTTGTAATGCATCCCAAACGGCATCGCAGACTCAGACTGTAAATATAAGTCATACAAATCATTTGCTAGCCCGTTCAGGATGAAATTACGATACTTAAAATTTGCCTCTTTTCAATCGTTAAACTCCTCTAAGGCCTTATCATATTCAGACTGAATCAAATTAGTATCATCAATTTCAGGGGCAACAGGTTCATTGGGACAGTCGGTCTCTAAGACGTAAACGACTTCCTTAAGGGTTAGATAAAAATACATCTTGTTTTTCCATCGTTTGAAGTTGAGACCTTTAAACTTCACAGGTTTGTTGGAGTCATACTTGTTCGAATAAGAAGCAACTAAAGCCATATAGTAAAAAAAATTGTTCTTAAAATTGTTAAAAAAATAATGGCTTAGTATCACCTGGTAATAAGCACATAGTGAATCCCCTGATCTGAACTAAGTCTGGAACTGAATGCGGATAGAAGCAGGTACTGATTTGAACTGGAACTGCAGTTGCAACAGAAAGAGTGTGAAGCTTAATGTGTGGATCGCACACTCTTTAAGAACAATTTCTCGATCTACCCAAAAGTACCAGTAATGTAATGATTAGTTATTCCCTAGGATACAATGAGCAGGAAAATCTACAAGCGGGGCAGTACTGATCACGCTATACTTTGGTCGCACTACCAATCTCAATATCTCAGACGAAAGGCAAGAGCAAGAGAATGGAGAGTTAAAAAACTAGAGAGAGAGATATAGCTGTGTTTTTATTATTATTGAAACAGTAATGAACTCATTCCCTTTTATAGGCAAATTCTACAACGGCTAGTAATTAATATGAGCAAAACGGCTTTGTAAGTTATAAAATAAATATGAGTAGGAGTTACAACATTTTGTATGTTACAAGAGTTATAAATATGGGCACGGGCCCCCTGGGCCTCCAGAGCTAGAAGAGCCAATTGCTCAAGCCCAAGCAGGCTCGGCCTACCGGGCAGTCCTAGGGATGTCTATGTATGAGATGGTCTAAAACCTCATCCCACACACTCACCACTATACGCTCCCTCTTATACTACTTGTATACCAGTTACAAGTGTACTTTGGGTTTTATCTCTTTCCATATACGTTTACTCACCAATGTGGGACTAAAGTAAGAAGAGAATATGAGTAGTTTGGATCACCTAGAATTAATTTTATAAAACCATTTTTAAGTTAAAAATCTAACACATTCAAAGTTCTACATCAAAGACTTGGGAAATATTAAGTATTTTTTGGGAATCGAAGTCGCCCGTTCCTCACAAGGCATCTTTATTTCCCAACGAAAGTACACGCTAGAGATTCTGCAAGACATGGGCATGTTAGGAGCTAGAACGTCTAGCTTTCCTATGGAACAAAACATGAAACTCAACGACATCGATGGTCCCTTTCTCGATGACCCTACCCCCTACCATCGTTTGGTTGAAGACTTATCTACCTGACCATAACCCGTTCATATATTGTTTTCCCTGTTCGCATATTAAGTCAGTTCATGAACAAGCCTCATGCTCCTCACATTGAAGCTGCCTTACGTATTCTCTGTTTCCTCAAAGGAACACCTGGTCAAGGCCTATTACTCTCATCATCCAACTCTCTTCAATTATCAGCTTATTGTGACTCTGACTGGGGCAGCTGCCCTATGACGAGGCATTTTGTCACAAGATACTGCACTTTTCTTGGGGATAGTCTTGTATCATGGAAAACAAAAAAACAAGCCACTGTCTCTAGATCCTCAGCAGAATCTGAATATCAATCAATGACTTCTGCAACTTGTGAGCTGATATGAATACGTTACCTACTAAACGACCTTGGAATCCAACACCCTACACCAATGAAGCTTTACTATGGCAATCAAGTAGTCCTACACATCGCAACAAATTCGGTATTCCATGAACGTACGAAACACATAAAATTGGATTTCCATTTTGTCCGAGAACGCATACAACAAGGTCTGCTCCAAACATTTTATGTCTCTACAACACAATAACGGGCTAACATTTTCACGAAAGCTTTGGGGAAAGACCAATTTATATACTTGTCTAGCAAGTTGGGCATTCACGACATCCTTGCTCCAACTTGAGGGCAGGGTTGGCCCTGGCTATAGACCCAAGAGACGGCCGTCTAGGCCCCCCAATTTTTCATATAAATTTGGGGCCTCCAAATGGTTAAGTACTATATAAAAAAGGACCCCAAAAATAACATAAAATGAAATTGGCTTGTTGGTTTAAGGTGATTGACCTCATCACTAGGTCAAGGGTTTAAATCCTCACCTTGTTTCCAATTTTTATTATTTTTGCACAAGAAAATATGTACTACCAAATTTTTTTTCCCCGGCGGGGGACCTTATTTTCGAACCTTGCCTAGGCCCCCCTAAACCTCAGGGTCGCCCCTGCTTGAGGGGGAGTGTGAAGTTATGTATCATGTGTAAATTCTTACAACCACATGTGTTTAATGTGGTTAAGATTGTAGGTTGTGGGGTAGATAAATGTTCACACACAAGTCCATAATGTACGCTACACAGGAGGGCTATCATACTAGCTAGTACTACTTTAGTATCTCCTATAAATATATGCATAAGGAATGAAGAAAGATAACAAGAGATTTCTATATCTTTGATTTTACAGTCACTAATCTTCAACTTGTTCAAGTATCTCAAATGCCAGAATAACTCGTTACAGAGCTGTAAGAGAAATTCTTTTTTTTTTTCAAAGCCCAAGTTATACCTCAGTTTGGTCATGCTTAATAGTTATTGGCCCATGTACGAGTTTCATGTTTGTTTACTCTTTTGATCATAGAAAATGTAGCTATATGTCTAACAATGACTCCCAAAGTAAAAGTTGACCGTTTCAATATGTCTATGTTTATTTTGGTTGGGGCTTGACTGATCCTTCACAGTTTTGGAGAACTATTCGCAGTAGTTTCCATTGTTTTACACTTTTACGGAGCCGTTGGAGCTTTTCATGCTGGCTCTGATCCATAACCTACTGGTATCTATAATATTTCGAGAGAGATGCAGGAAACATGTAATATCAACATTGCCAATAGAAAATTTATATACAATCAAGCATGGTTCTTCTCGCCCCCCAAATAATTTTGGTTTTTTGCCCTAGAGTACAAACTTGCAACCATGACCTAAAATGAACTGCTGGGGTTGTTTCACTAACGTGTGGACTAAAATCCAAGGTTTAAAATGGCAAATGGCCCAAGAGGCCGTTATTGTAACGTTTTCTAAGTAACATACCAAGTCAAGGATAGTCCAATTGTTCATACCATAAAGATCTTGAGCACATTTCTATATTTTCATACCTGAGTTATACGTAGTACTTAGCTTGCAATTCCACCACTAAACAAGTATAAATTATGGCTCTGTTTTATAAGCTTGCAACTCTACTACTAAAGTTGTAGAGATTATGGCCTTGTTTTATATTTTCTCCAACTTTTTACTAATTTTCAATTAAAACGACCGTTATTATATGTCGTGCTTAGACCAGTCGTTATAACGGTAACACCATGAGCCCGTTTTGTTAGATGCCTTATGATGTTATGTTATTTACAGTGTTTTCCATCAATGGTAAAATAACATTATATAACATTTATTGAAAGTGACGGAAAGCACTGTAAATAACATAACAAAATAAAGCACTAAATAACATAACAAAATAAAGTATATAACAAACAGATTTAAGTGTTACTGTTATAACGAATGTCTAAACGCGATCACCTTTGTAGTTTTCCCGATGAACACTTTCTTCCTCCACACTTCATCACAAACTGTTGGAGAGAGATTGTAACCAAACCAATGGAGATGCTCCAAAAGAGACATTTTGGTACACCATAAAAGCTGTGATTTATTTTACCAAACAAATACTTGTAAGAATTTGAGATGAAATAAAAATGGCGATTTCAAAGATGTTGCTTAAAACATGGGTCTCCTCATTCTCAAAAGCAACACGAAAAAGGTCCCCAACTTGGTCATCCCATTTCTTTTCCACCTCATCATCACCAACTACTGCTGTTGCTGCTGACATTGTTGCAGATGAAGACCTGTTGTACCCAAACGCGACTGCTTCACCTTTTACTGCTGAGATTCCTGGTCTACTTCAACCCAGAGTCGTAATCTATGATGGGGTTTGCCATCTTTGCCATTCTGGTATGGTTTCTCGATTTTTTTCCATGTTTAATGGTGTTTTTGGTACTTGTTCTTATGGTTTTGCTCAAATGGGTTTGCAACATTTTTTTTGGGAATTCACCTTTGTAGTTTGATTTTGTGTAATTTGACTTCTGGGGTTTATGTTTACCCCCTAGAAGGAAGAAAGTAATGTTTGATGATGATGATAATGATGATAGAAAGTAATGTATAATGGTATTTTTTGTACTTGTTCTTGTGTTGTTTGATCAAATGCTCAAATGGGGTTTCAATATTTTTTGGGATTTCACCTTTATTTATTGATTTTGGTGTGGTTTATGGAATTTGACTTTTGGGGTTTAGCCCTTGAAGGATGGAAGTATTGTTTGATATGATAGAAGTTTTGTTATGTGTAGGAGGGTATAAAACTTGTGTTGGTAGTGTTTGTTTTTTTTTTTGCTGCAAATTTAATAACCATGGCTATATTTAGGAATGAATTTAACAAATGGGGAAGTGAGTGTGTTTATGTAGTTTTTTTGATGGGGTTTTGCGCAAGTTGTTGCAAGTAATTGGTTCCTAGAATGGTGTGGTTGCCGAGTATTGTATCAGTAGTCGCCTATGGATATCCATTTGGTATAATTCTACCTTTGATTTAGTTACACGATTTGAGCAGTATGGGATGGCGAATTATGGTTATCCTGGGGTTAATGTAGTAAAGGAGTTTTCGGTGAAGAAGTACTCTTACATTTTGTATCTGGAAATTCATATGGTCTTTTGGTTAAAAACTTGTGCAGAAAAATTGTGAGTGATGTGAGAGTTTTTCTATTTATCCTGTCCTAGAGTGTTATTTGTGATATGTTCTTGTTATATTTTCAGCCACTCTTTGGTGCCTGCACAGTTGTTTGAACATTTGGTTCTTTCCGTCTTCTACTTAGTTTATTTTCCCTTCCTTTACTTCCTACATAATTGTGCGATCCTTGATTGTGTATTTTCTTTTGTATCACTGTCTTATATTGATTCAGGGGTGAAGTGGGTTATAAAAGCTGATAAGGATAGGAAGATCAAGTTCTGCTGTGTGCAGTCTGATGCTGCTGAACCATACTTGAATGTCTGTGGCCTCAGTCGAGAAGATGTTCTTCGTCGCTTCTTGTTCGTTGAAGGCCCATATGTATACAGTCAAGCATCTACAGGTATACCGAGCCGCTTGCTTTACGTTAAGTACTCTCGTAAGTTTAAAGTTATTTCTTCTCAATTTGTTTCTTTCTTACATGAACTGTAGTCTAAATTAGCTTACTGAGATTTATCCCATTCTAGGTCAAAATCTATATGTTTGTAAAATTGAAAAGTTTGTTTTGTCTAAAGTGGTTATCTTTTGTCTTTTATTTATCTAATTAATATCCAGAAACAAAAAGACTAACAGCCTAGTTACGATAGATTTGAAAAGATATTTCTACATTTTATTGCGCCACCACATAAGACGTTTGTGATAGAAAAATGTTACTCGCGAGATTTTCACATCCTCATTTTTCTCTCGGGATTTCTTTATGTAAACTCTCACAATTCAATTTTTATCTCTCCAAAATTTCTCTTTAGTTTCTTTCTCTATCTCCTTTGAGATTTCTTTTTCCAGATTCAGTCATCGTGATTTTCTATTTCCTGTCATTCCTTTTAAATCTCTTCTAGAATTTTCTCTCGAGAATTTTTCTCTTGGGATATTCTCCACTTCCTGGCGAGCATTTCTAAGTATCTGAGGCTCCTAGCGTCACATGTGTAAGCCCTTATGACCCGTTTGCTCGGTACATTTTTCCTAGAGTATCTTACTTGTCTCTCCAATCATTGTTTGCCTTTTGACTACTTGGGGAGCAACTAAGATCCACTAGTATTGTTTTCATATAAGTGATATCCTACGAATAATGTACAAGACAAAAGGGACAAGGATTAGGTATCCTCTTTAACAAACTCTGACCATGTCACGTTGGGAGTCTCAGAGATTTAGTAATGCTCGCTTCCCTGCTAGAATTTTTTTTTTCCTCTCGCTTCCTCTCAGATTCTCCACTCACTGTAGACTTCGTAGTTGTTTTTCATTTCTAGAAATTTTTTCTCTATATCTTCTTTATTCATTCCTTGATGCAAATTTTCTCCCGCTTTATTGAAATTCTCTGTATCCAACAATTCTCTCAAGATTTTATGTCTAGTTTTTTCTTTTTCTAAATGCTCTTTTTCCAATATTTTCATTCTGAAAGTTGATACATCTAGATTTTCTCTGGATGTTTTGAGTTCTTTCTAGATTTTCTCTTTCTTCAGTTTTCTCCCTTTTTAGAGCTCAGAGAGTTCTTTTATCAAGAGTTTGAGTGGACGGTTTGAGAATGAGCAAAAGGTAATTCAACTTCCTTATTCATGAGAAGAAGATTGGTTTTACATCGCCTGCGGTCTAAAACACAAGGAGAATTGTTTGCTGCCCTGCGGTTTCTTTTCCTTTGTTCTCCATGAAACAAAAATACCCTTATTTTAGTCCGACCTTTTCCTACCACTGAATAGATTAAATCCTGAAGCAGGTCCTTGAAATTTTCTCTCAATATTGAACTTCCAATTCATCATTCTTTACAAAATATTATTGCCTTTTGGGGAACCCGAGGCTGCCTCGCTATTTTTTTCTCCACAACCTTGGGTTTGTTGTATCTGATCTTTCTTATTTATTGAATCTGTTGATTTTCTCCAAAAAATTAAAACAAAAACAAAAACAAAATACTATTCGAAGATACACCCAAGGGGATTTGCAGAAGCAAAGTTAAAATTTCAAATGCTTCCTATGGTTTGCAAACACAAGTTTTCACTTTCCTTGCTCTTGATGTCAATAGATAGTTCACTATGTTTTCAATCAGTTAGTTAAAGATCTATATAATTTTGGTTATACTTTCATATATTTGAATTTGCTAGTCATATCTGAAGAGCCAAAATTGAATGTTTTAATTTTTATGCAGCTGCACTGAAAGTTGCATACCATCTGCCATTTCCTTACTCAGCTATGAGTTCATTGCTGATAATACCAAAACCATTAAGGAATGCTGTCTATGACTATGTAGCCAAGAACCGCTATGACTGGTTTGGGAAGGACGATGAGTGCTTAGTTCTGAAAGAAACAGAGATGCTGTCGCGCTTTGTTGACAAGGAAGAATTGGTTGATAAGCTCAGGTCACGACAGAATTAGCCTTCAAAGAAAGTGTCGAGTCTTTTGTGAGGGTTAAGATGATTTTTTTCCTCCTTTTTTTTCCAGCTTGGGGTTAAGTACAGGGAACAGATTATTGGGTCATCAACGTTTTGGAGGGTCATAATTTTTTGTTTCAGCCTTGATTTGGACTAATGTGTCTATATAATCTTCTTAATACAAGGTCCATGGAGGTTTAGAATTGCAGATGTTCTCACATAAGTCCTTTATGTTATTCCAAATATATACGTTTGCATTTTGACCGATTATTGTTCCGGAAATAGTCTGCCAGCTGGGCTCTTCCAAAAAAAATAAAAATGCTCTGAAGCCCATATCCATTATCTCAAATAAGTCTCATCCATTGTTACATTTTTGTAATTTTTTGTTCAAGGGAAACAGATGAAGTAAACAAAGGCGCTTAACAAAGAGTTTTAATGGCAAAAGATTCTAGAGATAAAGTTCCTTCAAACTATGAGCTCATTTCCATTGGCACCATTCTCCAACTCACTAGTTGCTTCAAAAAATAGTTGCAAGGCAGTACCAAAAAGCACTAACTGTGCTACTGAAAACTGCAGCCGAAGCCCTCCAGCCATGTATCTGTTTCAGGGGGATGGCTGATGTTTTTAATAGTATCTAAGAAAGTAAAGTCGCAATCTTCAGTCTTTGCTCTCTCAGAAGGATTTGGTCTATAACCAAAGAAAATACAGAGTGAA
Source organism: Kingdonia uniflora (assembly GCA_014058105.1). Lineage (NCBI taxonomy): Eukaryota > Viridiplantae > Streptophyta > Magnoliopsida > Ranunculales > Circaeasteraceae > Kingdonia > Kingdonia uniflora. The sequence continues at coordinate 1,830,199 of JACGCM010001471.1, forward strand.
ACTCTTAAATATTTTAAGGTTCAAATCAACTTTCATGTCCCCCCACATATTTGAAGGTTCGTAACTAAAGAGCTCTCATAATAAAATGATACTTCTTCTCGTCTTAGGGCTCAATAGAATGAACGTTAAGATCTAATTCCAGGACTCTTTTACAGTGCTTATATTTTTAAGCGCTTCTTTTACGAGCTGCTTCTGTCATGTTTAGAGTATGTGGGATTCCCCTGTTTAGAGTTGTTGCATCAAACAGAAACAAAAATAGCAAAAACTAAAGAACAAAGAAGCAAAAACCTTTTCATATCTAATCTAATTTCATCATTTCTGTTAACTTTTACTAAGCATACAACGATTAAACACCCACTAGTTTATCCCTAACATTACCATCAAACTAGTGCAGTTACAACTTAACAAAACTCTGGCACTCTGCACACATTTTTCCTACATAGTAGGCACTGTGCTCGAAGTGCTCTTCTCCACTTAACACGAGGCCAAAACTACAAATTTTGCAAAGTTTAAACTCCGAAAAGAATCACTTATTCAACTGATTCTAGACTTCGTTGCCTTGACCAGTCCACTCCTTCCAGTCATTGTCAACGTGCTTTTGAGCCCAAACGACTGCAGAACGTGCAGCTTGCGGTCCCCCAGGAAGCCCTCTTTCGTTAATTGTATCAGCCATGTCTATGAACGGAACGACTAAGAGCGTCCCAGGACCTCCATATTCAGTGTGCAGGAAAGTACTGAAAATCTGCGGAGAACATGATCCAAAAAAATGTTCAGCATGTTGTTGGATGCAGTTTATGGAATACAAGTGGTATAACGGCTACTGTGAAGTATGCGTCAAACAATATAGCTAAATTTTAAAAAAAGTGAGTAGAAGTTTACCATTTTCCACTAACTTGTTCGAGAAGCTAGGAAAATAAATCAAGTGTAAGATATTTGAATGCTCTTCAGTTCCCGATGTGTAAGTGTATGTAAGCTAAGGGATTTTGTTTGTTATTGTCAAAACTCAGCAGTAGATAGCCTCAAGATTAAGAATGCAGTTTCTTGAGTGTAATCAATCCAATTTAGCAAGTAGAAAACCAGGATTTTTAATGTTATTGCAGATTTCTAGTGCAATTCCTTTTCTTTTCTGAATACATGCCATGAACCTTCTCATTCCCTGAATCCTCATAGATCCCTATCGCCTTTCTTAAGACAATATAGCATGGTTTTTGATATGCACAAATATCATCATATTCACCCCTCAAAGAACCCTGGATCTTTCTCGGACCACCACCGATATGCCCACAACTGAAGCTTTCATCATAACACCAGCTTACAGGATAGATAAATATTTATCAGACACTTGGGTATGTGGCAGACACTTCAAGCATCAACCATAACAGCAGAAAAATAAAATCGTTCCGGGACGAAAACAAACATTGGGTGTGCATGAGGTAGCCTAACGTTCAACTTCACCAACTCCGAGGCTCCTTCGATAATGCTTAGATCTTGGCCATCATGTAATCGCGAAGGGGGACCCTTCGTAACAACTGAGGCAGATCGAATAGATTCGGCGTCGTCGGGTCTTTCTACTATCCAAGCGTTGAGCTCTTGATCCTTTCTACTATAAGGCTGCCGAATAGGTTCGAGGCGCCAGCTACTTCGAGTAGCAAACTTTAAACATCAACCTAGTTTCGGTACAATATAGTACTTGAAACAATCACCTTAAACTCACCATCAACACTAAGTGCATCCTAAAACAACCTAAAGACTACCATAACCAGCCCCAAAATCAGCTATAAATCACCAAACTCACCAAACGAAAAAACATCACCATAGAGAGGGATCAAGGAACTCTCTACTCCTAATCAACAGGGAACTAAAATCCCTTACACTTGCTCACATCTATTAGCAGTCTAACACTAAAATCCCTTACACTTGCTCACGTAACTGGATCAAGTCCCTACTACTTTTAAACCACATTCGTTATTCTAACACCAGAAAAATCCTCTTTTCCATAAGCAACACCATGAAGTTCTAGGCACATCGAAATTAGACTACGATTCAGACCATGGTATTAGACATGGGGCACAATTTGTTTTAGCTCATTTAGTAAGTAGGGGTCCTAGAAAAACATAACTACTTCACAAAGCCCTGATTGATACCACTATACCCAATGACATTATAAGAGCTACAAATGAAAGAAAACATAAAAAATGAAGATACTTAAAGTATACCTCAGTACAGATTCCAACAACTTCCCCAATAGAATCCCCAAAGATATCCTTCTTTATAAGCCTCTTAACAAGATGGTTCTTAAACCTCTCTGTCTCCTAATTAAACATCACACAAAAATCAACTTTTGAACAAATGGGGTTAGTGAAAAACTGAAAATTGTGAGAAATGAAGTAAAGGGGTTACAGATTCTGCAAAATCCGGAATTGGGTCTGGGAATTGGTACTCAGCTGCTCTGCAAATCTGTTTTATCTTTGGAGGTGGTAATGGTGTTTTGGTTTGAAATATTAGAAAGGAACATAAAGAAGAAGAAGGTGGAGAGAGAGAAGGAAATGAGAGAGTGCGAAGTGATGGTGAAGGTGAGTGAAGAAAGTTAGGAGATTGGTTTGGTGTGAGAGGAGCGAGGGGTAGAGTTACTTGTTTACTCCATGCCATCTCTCTCTTATCCTCTTTAGTTGTCTCTGTAGGTATTTTATATCTTCGCGGAGAGATAGATAGGGATGGCAGATTTGGTATGAGCCAAGCGGGTATGGGTGTGGGTGTGGGTGTGGGTGTGGGTGTGGGTGTGGGTGGTATAAGTTACCCAAAATCCGCCGGGGATCGGGGCGAATTTGGGTCTGCTCACATAAAATCCGTTATCCGCCCCGCATTCACCCCATCAGATACTTAATACATTTAATATTATACCCCCAATAAATTAGATTAGATTATCAAACCCTATCTTCATTCTTCTCTTCAGCAACCAACAACAACAACAACTCTCTTCTCTTCAGCAACTCTCTTCAATCTTCAACAACAATAACAACTCTCTTCAATCTTCAACAACAGCAGCTCTCTTCAATCTCTTTCAACAACAGCCCCACATTCATCTCTTTCAATAGCAGCCCCGCATTCATCTCTTTTAACAGCAGCAGCTCTCTTTCAACATTCAACAACAACAACAGCTCTCATTCCTCTCTACAATCTTCATTCCTCTCATTCGACATTCAACAACAGCAGCTCTCTTTCAACAACTTCACATTCTTCTCTTCTCTTCAAGCAAGCTCTCTGTAAACCAGTTTCAAGCAAGCTCTTTGTAAACCAATTGGGTTTGGGTTTCAAGCAAGCTCTTCCTCCCTTCTCTGTAACAACAGTAGAAAATCAAAGAATTGGGTTTCAAGAAAAAAATTGGGGTTTCAAAAATTGGGTTTCTAGCAATCGAGGAATTGGGGTTTCTTTCTCTCCGAATCAAGGTCTATTGCATCTCTTTTTCTCCAAATCAACAGTATATGTATAACATGAAATTAAGTTTATGCAATCAGGGTGTATGCAATTAGAAAGTATGTTAGAACTAAAATAGAGTGGGTGTATGTAATCAGTTTATGCAATCAGGTTTATACTAAAATAGAGTGGGTGTATGTATAACATGAAATTAATAGGGATGGCAGTGGGTGTATGTAGAACTTCCGGCATCAAGCTTGAACATGGTCATCTTCGTAATCTCTACAATCAACAATAAGAGAAGGGCACAATATTTAGTTGCGATTACAATTTCTCAATCCATTATATCAGTATAAATAAAAAGAGATCTACCGGTTGCTGTAAGTTACGATTATAAACTAACAATAATGTTATATTGGTCAATAAAAGTGTCTCTTAACAATGGAAAGATAATAATGTTATATATAGACCCACTAATGTGATTACTAATCTGATTCCCAATGGTTTAATTATACTTTAATATCTCTTTACATATATACTTTGATATCTCTTTACATATTCTGTTGATATAAATTACTCTAATCTCTTTACATACTTTGATATCTCTTGATTCTCAGTGGTTTATACTTTGATTTAATAGGAACCATGTCTCACAAGTGCGAGCGCTTAGTCTAAGCGACTTAGATGATGTCAAAGATGCTTTGAGAAGATATCGGGTATTTGCTTTGCTTTATGGGTTTATGTGGGAATATTTTTGTATCTTGGATATCACTCTTGTTTTAGTTTATTTTTGACTTCGTCTGCGGAATTAAGTCGTGATGTCTTGGACTAATATTTAAGTTTCCTTTTGAACATATGTTATTAATGCAGTAATGCTTGAATAATGGATGTTAGTAATGTTTTTTTTTTAGAATATATATGGATGTTAGTAATGCTTTTTTTGAATGGAATAATGGATGTATAGTGGATGTATTTTTTTTATTGGAATAATGGATGTATGGAATAATGGATCTATGGAATAATGGATGTTGATTATGTAATATGCTTATTTAAATGGGGCGGATTTGTGGATCCCCGCTAATTTTAAATGGGGATCGGGGCGGAGATGGTATTGAACTTATTTAAGTGGGGCGAATTCGGGGATCCCCGCTAATTTTAAATGGGGATCGGGGCGGAGATGGTATTGAACTTATTTAAGTGGGGCGAATTCGGGGATCCCTGCTTATTTTAAAATGGGGATTGGGGCGGGGATGGGAGGTGGGAATCTAAGCGGGGATGGGGATGGTATTGGCTTCCCCGCTCCAAGTCCGCCCCAAATCCGCCCCATTGCCATCCATAGAGATATAGACTTAGGTGGTCTGAGTCTGACTCCACTCAGTGATTTGGACTGACTAAAGTCACTTAGTGCCGTTTGTTTTTTGAACTGACTACACTCAAACTCAAATAAAACATCTAATTGAGCCTCTCTCCACCCAGATCCAATAAGCTAGCTGAGGTGGCATTTGTTTTTTGAGCTGACTCCACTCAGTCATCCGAGTCTGAGTGGAGTCAGTGATTTGATCACTTAGAAGCGTTTATTTTTCTCTCACTCACACACTAAGTGAAGTCAGAGTCAATGATTTGGGTCACTCAGAGTCAGCCCCAATAAGCCAGCTTAGTACTGAGTCTGACTCTTAGTGTATTTTAACTCCCCAAACTGCCCTTACAAAACATAAAAAATTACAACAATATCACATCTCTTCTTCAAACTAGTTACATACTTTTTTTTATAAACCCATCTCCTTGATCTCATCCTCCTCCTCCTCCCGATCACCTCCAGATGCAACTCATCACAACCATTCTCCCTCTCTCTCTCTCTCTCTCTCTCTCTCTCTCTCTCTCTCTCTCTCTCTCTCTCTCTCTCTCTCTCATTGCCTTACAGATAACCCTCGGTGTCTCCCTCGAATAATTCGAAGATAAACTGAGAAAATGGAGAGACTGTAGTCGCACATCAAACCACGCCTAAAGAGGTACCTTTAATTTTATGATTTCTCAAATAATTTGTATACTTGATTTGATTTGAGTTTTTTGATTTTTAATCATGATTTGATATCTTTATCTTATAATGTGTAATGAGCATGAAATGAGATGTTTTGGATGAGTTTACAGGTTTGGGGATTTGGGTTTTGTGAGTTTGAGCTAAAGTTTGGAGCTTAGGGAGTTGGGATTTAATGGTAGCTTTCAAGAAAGAGATTATGGGTTTTGGATTATGTGAAATTTGAGTAAGAATAGTATTTTTGAGGATGTTTTGTTGCAGATAAAAGATTAAGGTTGAGTTTGAAGTGTGAGGGAGAAAGAGGGATGAGATCTTTGAGTAGTTTGGGCATTGGGTTAAGCTTGGTTTTGGGCTTTCTTTTCTTAGCTCTAATTGCAGAGCTCTACTATTTGTTATGGTGGAAGAAGAGAATCAACAACAATGAAGGGATAGTGAAGATGGGAAGACCTAGGTATTTTTAGATTGGCAAATGGTTTCCCCATAGCTAATTCTGAAATCAAAGTATCCATTTCTTGTGCTTGTTGGAAATGTATTAGTTTGCAAAGCCTAGTTGAGAAGGAATTTATAGATGATAAGTCACATTATAATGCCCTATTTCTAATTGAATATGATAGCTTTACCTTTGGCAGAAAGTTATTAGGTGACCCCTCTTCTTTGATTTCCATGATTCCATGGATTTACTGTTATAATTTCCATATAATTAGACTGCCTACTCTTGGCACGTTTATCTGTTATAAATTTTATGGATTTTCTGTTATGATTTCCATGATTTACAATTTTTATGATTTGTTGTTATGTCCATCTTTTGTTGTAAGCCTGATTTAGTGAAAACTGGAAGTGTTTTTTAGTCCAACCCACTTGGAACTGTATTGTAAGCCTAAGGATTCCATGGAAAAACATGGAACTTATTAGTCTAGGATACCACTTGGAACTGTTTTTGTTGTAAACCTAAGATTGTTGTTGTAAGCATCTTTTGGCAAAACATGGAACTGTATTGTGTGCCTGTTTATAAAATCTTTTGTGCCTGCACATTATCCATTGTTTTCCATGTTATCAGTTTACAAGGAATCTACATATTATACTGCTAGAACAACCATACATTATATAAGAAGGAATCTACATATAAATGCTTCATTTCCTTCATCTTATATCCATCTGTTTTGTTGCCTTTGCACCACTGTTATGTCCATCTGTTTTGCTGCTATGTCCATCTATTTGTGCATTTGCTATGTCCACTGCTAGAGTGGTTTGATTTTGATCTTGGGAAGTTCTTCACTCTCCAGCCTTTATGTTATTCAATGCTTATTATCTGTTAATGGATAGATGCTTATTGAATGTTAATGGATAAATGTTTATTACCTATATCTGTTATGCTTTGTATCCATCTGCAGAACTGTTTGTATATAGAAATGCTTATTACCTATATATTAAGCCAATTATATTACTGAAAATAATATGATTTTTCCACTTCAGATGCCTTTCTGTAAGGTACAACATCCTTTGCACTTTGATCACATCAATAATTTGTGGTTCATAGAGCGAGATCAACATGAGATTGATACTTATGGTACTGATGAGAGTGACAATTTTAAGTTGTGCTCATTCGGGAATATGAAAGAGAAAAGCATTCAGAAATTCGAACAAAATGTCTCCTTTACATGTTTAAGAAACAACTGGTTGTATCTGAAGAAAAAATATAAGAATTGGGTGACCCTAAATCAATTGGTCGGGGACTGTTATAATGAAGTAATTGGTACATTCAGCATTACTGAACTGGAGTGGATTGAAATCTTAGAAGTTTTACCATAAGCAAGGGTGTTTAAGCATGATATGTTGCGACATAGGGTGAAGATGACTTTGCTGTTTTCTAGTTTGATATAATAAATTTTTAGTTTTTCAGTTTGAGCTCTCTCTATTGCTAGTTTGATGTAATAAATTTGATGTGTAAGACAATTTTATTTATGAAATGGTGTTTGATTAAATTAATGGATGTTTGATTCTGTTTGTTTGTTTACCTGTCTATGAACCTAGTCAGCTAGTGTCATTTCCATCCATTATGATATTTATCTTAACTTCAAACCAATGTTGAAATTATTTGATTTTAGGTATTTATGTATTTGTGTTTGCTATATATACATGTTCTTTTCTATGTATATGTGGTGTTGACGTTGCTGACGAAGGGGTGGTGGTGGTGGTTCCTTATAAACTGATAGGGGTATTTTGGTATTTTGTATATTTTAATAAACACTCAACTCATACTTAGACCAAAAAACAAACACTCCAAAGGCATCCACTCACCTAGTGAACACTTCTAAGTGGACTCAGACTTAGACTCTCACTCATACTCAGAAGCCAAAAAACAAAGGGCCCTGAGTGGGAGGTCTGAGTTTGTCCCCAAATTGCCTTCACATTTTATCAAAAAATGCCAAAACAAAATCAAATTCTTCTCCACCCACAGCTCCTCCCCGAACGAGAAACCCCAATCTCCTCGATCTCGAACAAAACACAGCTGCAACAAACTCGATTTCAATCTCAAATCATCAATACCCATCTTTCAAAATCAATGTGAAGAACAAATCATCTCTCAATGTGAAAACCTAGAGTTCAAACAATTGGTAAGTTTATTTTTAGTTTAATTACTGAAATTCTAGTGTTGTAAAAACAATTTGGGGATTGAGGTTCTGATCTTTGAAACCATAAATCTCCAAATTCCGATTTTCTAACCCTAATTTCGATATCTCAACTTGTTCAGGGGAGGAGCCAGGATTTAATGTTTGGGGGGCGGGGGGCGAAGGTCGTATCATGAATTATATTAGGATTTAATGTTTGACCATTTAACGGTATTTTAAGCTTAAAAATTATATTTGACTAACAAATTATACGGATTGACTTCTTCTCTCATCAAAAAAATCAAAGTTTTTTTTACGGCAATGACATGATCAGCTTAAGGTAAAGCGTGAAAAAATTATCAAAATAAAATTCTTATTTGATGACATCAAAAATTGAACCTTAGACTTTTGGATTAGGAGCTCCTCACTTTACCAGTTGAGCTAACCTTTCTTGTTGTCATTAGAACAAAAAAAAATATACATATTTAAAAAAAATCATTTATATACCTATATAGGTATTTTTTAACAAATTTCTTGGGGGGGCGACCGCCCCCCCCCCCCCCCCCCCTAAATCCGCCCCTGAACTTGTTGTTTCTATTGTACCCACTGTATCTATTTTTGGTTGCTTGATCAGAGCCAGTTTTTAATAAAAGTGTGAGATATGGGGTCATACCAGAATTGGAAGCTTGATCTGCTGCACTTAAAGGCTACTTCAAATTGTAGTCTCTGCTAAGAACCTTCAATGGTAGAAAAGTCTTAATTGAAGACATTTGAGTATTTTGTTCATCTGGGAATTCTATAAGAGGTTGAGTTGAGACAATGGCAGTAGTTAATAAGAAGATTTCAACTGTTTCAGCAAGGGCTCACCCAAGAAAATCAAAGCAAAACACCTCATTTGAACCTCCTCAAGGTGAATTTCATCTCTTTTTGTGTCAAAATTGGTTTAAATGTGCAATGGGTTCTTTTTATAGTAGTTTTGATTAATGGGTTAATGGGGTTTCAACAGTTATTCCCTTTTAGATTGAGTTTGCATGTTAGATTGAGTTTGCATGTACAATTGAGTTTACATTATTATCAAAAAGTATTAGAATAAAAAGCCTTTTTGATGTTACCTTTAGTTGTGTAATTGCACTTAGTGTTGACTTCTGAAACATATGATTTTGATCTGAATTTGATAGAGCTGGGTATGGAGAGAGTGATCCTAATCCAAAACGCATCGTCAAGAATACTGCATTGGATGTTGAAGAGCTTGCTGATCAAATGGAATTAGGATCAAAATTCTATGTGATGAGATATTCCATGGAGGGCAGGCGGTTTGGGGCATCCTCAAGTACATCCCTCATAGGTATGCAATATATTGTAGTTATGTTTTTTGCCTCCTAGATTCATTTCAAAATATGTAGGTAGACATATTTACACATGGTCACTGCTCATAACTCTTTCTGGCCATATGTAGATGAACCAAGGTCTGTTTTTTGGGGATGATAATTTTCTCATCATAGATTAAAGTTTGTAACAATTTTTGTTTGTTTGTTTCTTCCTGAGAATTTTTAGCCTCTCAGAGCTTGATATGGAGATGGATGGTATAGTATTTAAGAAATTATATGTACTTAATAGTTAATGGAATTAAAAGTTTAAATTAAGGTTTAGTGATAGTGGCGGTGATCTATGTTATCCTCTGATTATGGTCATCAGTTTTATATGTTTATCTTGGCCTGCAATGGTCATCAACACATGGAAACATTCAAACATTACTTGTAGATCAACTAGTAGAAGAAGATCTGCAACTCAAGAACTGATTTTGGTGTTGCTCCTATCACAGCAACAAAAAATGCAAAAAAAGGATTTAGTGAAACAATAAGACAATAAAGCATAAGAACTTATTATAGGACTATAGGGTCTATCTATTTATGCATAAAGTACTTTAGTTAATATTTCACCTTACTGCTCTTGATGCTTCCTGGTCCATATTGGGGTTCTTGATGCTTTTTACTGCTCTTTATGTGTATCGAGTGTATGGATGGAGCAGTGAACTCAATTGGTTGATTAATGAGGATACTATTGGCCCTTCCCTTAGAGAGATCCTCAAAGCTTCTTTTGATTCTTCTATATACTATATATGGGAGAAGAGAACATACAGTGGATGCAAAAAACAACTAACACTGTTATTCTTGATACTGCCTGTACTAAGAGTCACTGTTATCTTTCTTCAAGGTTGGGGGAATACTATACAGTGGTACACTAATGCTTTCTCCATCTGTTTATGCTTTGCCCATCTGTTTATGCTTTGTCCATTTGTTTATCTGTTTAACTGTACCATATGCTTAAAATGTTCTTCTATATATTTATACAGTGGTACCAAATTTGTTGACCATGTTGTTCTGTTCATCTATTATAGTGGTACCAAATCTGAATAGTCAAGAGGATAAAGCTAGAGGTGTACAAGGTAGAGGTGCGAAGCTATAAGAAGAACTCATAACATTTCCAGGTAAGACTTTCTTATTGTGATGCTTCTGATCCTAATTGTTTTTTAGGTTTTTAGTTTCTTAGATTCTTACTCTTGTACTTTATAGGGGCTTGTATTTGTTTAACTAATTTGTCTATTTGTTCTAATTGTGTAGTTATGTCGATACCATCAAAGAAAAAAAGCTTTTTCCAACAAAATTCAGAGTTTAGATTTCACTTTATCCTGAAATGTTAAGTACACTATTTTTCAAGAGTTTGAAGTTGTTGGGAGGAAAATATGAGCACAATTACATGATTAATTTGTGTTTGTGTTTGCTATATATATAGGTTCTTTCCTATGTATTTGTGTTTGCTATATATACAAGTTCTTCCTTACATATTTGTGTTTGCTATATATACAAGTTCTTTTCTATGTATTTGTGTTTATTATGTATATGTGGTATTGACGTTAATGACGAAGGGGTGGTGGTGGTGATAGTGGTATTGGTGATGAATAGGTGTGGGTGTTTGCTTATAAGTTGAGGGGTATTTTAGTATTTGCCTATTTTACTCATATTTAACTAGGCAAAAAAAATCAAACACTCCAAGGCGTCTACTCAGACCGTGAACACCTCTTGTGCTCATTGGATCCTCCCAAGAACTTCAAACTCTTGAAAAATAATGTATTATCTATCTCATATGAACTGACCATATCCTTTAATACCCTCTGAACTTCAGAAGAGGTGTCATCATTGCTAGCAGAAGTAGAACTAGATCCTTGGGCAGTTAATGTAAATATCAGTGATTGGACCAACTCCGTTGGTTCCACTGGTTGAACTGCCGCAATTGATCTTTTCCCCTTTGATTGAGTTCGTACATCAACTTGGGTACGAGAAGTAGTACAAGGAGTAGGCCCCTTTACTGGACTGATAGGGACATCATAAGAAGGAATGACCTCACCTTCCCATGTATAATCAACTCTAGCGTGGGGAACTTGTGTATCGTCAACGTTCGTATCATCAGGTAGAGGAACATACTTTGTCTGATAGGTAGAGGGTGGTACACTTGCCATAACTGAAGACCATGCAAAATCCCTAGTAATAGATAGACCATCAAATAATTTCTCCAGCAAATATCTATGCTGAAGAGGAGCGGTCTTATACTTCGCCTCGGAATTCACCTGTAAACAAACATGTAAATAGATGTTTAAACATAAGTATTTATTGCTATATAATGAAATTGTAATGCCATTATTCACATTAACTTACTGCAATGATATTTTCTTAAACATCTTCAGGCAAATCAAATGTGCCTGATACAAGATCATATCCATAGCCAGTCCGGTTTATCAACCCTCTCTAAACTTGCCATTGCTTCTTCAGTTCTTCTATTTCAAAACATGAAAATTTTGCATGTTGTTGAGTTATTCTTCCACTGCCTTCCAAGCTATAGTATTCAGAGATGTTCCAGACACTCTATTCAATTCTATCTGTGCCTGAAATATTTCAGGATGAAGTGAAGTCTAAAATTTGGATGTTACTTGAAAAAGCCTGTTGATTTCTTTGGTGGTATCGACTTAATTGCACCTTCAGAACAAAATAGACAAATCAGTTACACAAATACAAAAGATTCTGCAGATGGATACAAAGCATAACAGATGCACTGAAATATACAAAAAATGAAATGGATGCACTTCTATATACAAACTGGATATTAAAACTCTTTGTATAAATAGGCCATACAAATCTGATGTTATAAACTGATATAAATTGCAGAAACTGTTATAAACTGGATATGCAGAAACTGTTATAAACTGCCTAACTGTTATAAACTGTTATGGTTATCAGGCTGCACACAAAGCAGATACAGACTATGGATACCAGTGGATGGATGGAAGGATGGATAACAGTGGATACAGATACAGACTTATAAACTATTATAAACTGTTACTGTTATGGTTATCAGGCTGTTATAAACTGTTATGGATGGATGGATGGATGGATAACAGTGGCAGATAATAGTTCCTTATAAACTGATAACATATAGCAGTTCCTTTATGGATAACATACAGCTAATTCTTTGTATAAACTGATAACATATAGCAGTTTCTTACAAAATACCACAAAGCATATTGGTTATTAATTAAGATCAACAACATCTCTTTTTTAACACCAAAAGATTCTACTTTTCACATTTGCTTTTCTTTTTTTCTTGTTTTGTTTAGTGTCTGTCATTTAAGAATTTTGGTTAGATTGCTTTAAAAGCTATTAATTAAGATCAACTCTAAATCTGCTTGGAGCAAAGCTAATATCCAGGAAGATTCCTCCCAAATGAACAAAAATTGTTCATTTGTTCCTATATGCCAAAAAATTGTTCATTTGTTTCAACTCTAAATGCAGTACCTAGACTATGGATGCAGACTATGGATACATAAACTCTGGATACACAAAACAGATACAGACTATGGATAACAGTTCCTTATAAGCAGTTCTAGTCTTCTATGATAACAGTTATGCAGTTAGGTATTGGTACAATATCCATACTTTGCCATACTTCTATGATAACAGTTAGGTATTGGTACAATATCCAACAATTAGGCAGTTAGACTAGTCTTCTATGATAACAGTTCCTTATAAGCAGACAACCAAATTGAGATAACCAAATTGAGATGTTCCTTATAAACAGTTAGGCAGTTCTAGTCTACTATGATAACAGTTCCTCATAGATCTTCCACAAACTCCTAAGATTAGTAGCACTACTGTCACGGCCCAGCCCGGGACTGCCTCTACAGTTCCCAGAGTGTAGCGGAATAAGGGATCGTGTGGCGTACACGGACGCGCTGTCAGCGTGTACCAGCCATCTTCACGGGTGCGGCGCGCCAGTGGCATACAACCCACGGATGCTAGAGCGACATCCAGATAATCTTGGATACTCGTGAGGGGTCATTGAATATGCATTCGGTATAGACAACAACGCTGAAGGTTCCCTCAATAATCCCTACATCGTAATCTCTCGCGACGCGCGCGAGGTACGGAAAGCACACCTGTCCTGTAGCGGATCAGGGTAGCTCAATATGCCGGTTTCCACATAAGGGACTCATATCTCAAGGGGCGACGAGCCTGGACTATTTATATTGTCCATCTGTAAGGGGCGGTGCGTCTCGGATAGCCCGCGGGGAATAGCGGCGCCATATGAATCCCTCTTTGGAAAACTGGCCCGCATTGCGAGGCAATATCCCCTAGCCTTCCCTAGGCCTAGGAGAGCTCATAACTATCCCTTGTAGATAGTCCATGAGCCGGGGTCCTTGATGACCAAGCATTAAAGCTCTTTTAGTCATGGGGAGGATCGGACCAAGGCTCCTCCTTAATATAGCTACTAAGTGAATAGTCAATTTCCAAAAGGAAACGTTAAAACATAAGACGAAGCGTACTGGACCTTTTCGCCCCCTTAACTGAATCCGATTGTGACGAAACTTGGCGTGGAGCTATATTAGGATATAGAGAACAAATACATTCGGACAAAACTCAAAATGCTCGGGTGAATTTAGCCGGCGTTCGGTAGGTCGTCACAACTACAGAATCTAGTAAAAAAGATGTTACTTGTTCAACTAAGGCAAAAAATCAGAAGATAACCAAACACCATATAAGGACTTGTAATTTGTACTTGAAGTTACCAGATAACTGTATGCCTCATATTCCATATTGTATATCCAAAACAATATGGATATACAATCCATATTGCTCCCTTTGTATATACAAAGCAGATGCATCTCTTTAAGGAATGTATAGTAGCTATGGTCTAAACTGCTACAGAAGAGCCATACAAAAACAGATGCACCTTATGTTATCTATTGATGCACCTTATGCTTTGGACATAACAGTAAAACAGATGCACCTTATGCTATGTAGTTCTTATACCCATGCAGACAACAATTTACTTAAGTCATTAGCAAGTAGATTCCTTCTGAAAAATCCAAGTAATCTGAGGCTTACATATGGATCACTTTTACTCCACTCCTTAATAGCCAACTTAGTATATGGTAGCTTTCTACTCAATTTTTGTAAAAGGAGCACCCTCAACAAGAATCTGCCAAACAGTTTTCAACATTCTCATATAGTCTTCATGCTCAAGCCACATGGACTAGAATTTGAAAGGTGTTAGGAGTTGGGTCCAAGCCCAAGCTAGAAACCCAACAGGGTTGGGGTGTCCTATACAAACTCCTAGCAAACCCATAGACCCAATAGGGTTATGGGGAGAGTTAGAGTAGAATAGGGAATCTTTATGGGTTGTCTATATATATCACTGTACTATGTACAGAGAACACAGTTATGATAATCAATAAATCTATTTCTCTCTTGTTCATGCTTTAGTATTATTCTCCTCTAGATTCTTCATATCCCAACATGTTATCAGCACGCAAGCTCTAGGAACGAGGAGAACAGATCTTTCCTTCCAAACAGTGATTTCACAGAAACTAAACGATCATGAGGTATTTTACGATTTTTTTGTATACCTATATTCAAATTTATAATATATCATAGATTATCATGTTTTGAAAACCTATTTTTCATATATTTTTTCGGATTAAAAAATTAGGGTTTTTAGTGTTTTTTACCATTGTTAAAGGGTTGTTTTCAAACGTGTATATATTTCACTATGGAGATCAGATGGAGGAGAGACCACTTCGGTTGGATAGCCTGCTTTGAGAGCTTTCCAACGATATATGACACGTCTCTGGGAGATGTCCCAATCGCCGGGAATAGCTCGTTGAAACTTGACAGTTTCACGGCCAAAAACAGCGTTTTTTTGGTCGTTGACGTCATCAATTATTATTATTATTATTATTATTATTATGACGTCATCCGTATCCATAGTGACGTCAGCAGTGGCACGTGTCGAGGACACGTGGCATGCTGACGTGGCATGGGCACGTGCGTGACACGTGTGATACTAGAATATATTCTTCACTGGCCAACGGAATATTCCCCGGCGGTGACACGTGGATGTGATGTGTCAACTTGGGTATCTAGGAGCAATTAGATGTTACATGAATAATATTTAGAGGTATATAAGCATTAATAGCAACCAATAGTACCCTAGAATGCTAGTTTAAAGACAGGCCTGATCAACCTATCTTGTGAACCCAGCTGACATATTCGTAGCAAATTGATCATTTGGCTAGAATATACCTACCTTTTTAGAACTAGAGGGCTTAGAGCACTCTAGTTCTCAAAATAAGGATAAAACACATTTAGTGGTTTTAAATAGCAATCTTGGCTAAAATTATATTAAAACACACACATAAGATTAAGATCATCATTTTTACAGGGTAAAATTTTTGGATTTAATTATTATAAAAGAATTTCATGAGTTTTAGAATATAAATAAGGTTCACCTATAATATGATTGGGAGTTATTTTTTAGCTTTAATCTAAGCACTATGATCTGTCTTTTATGCAATTGATATGTTTTGTCTCTAATTACGATATCTATTTTGCATTCTAGATGTCTGTGAAGCTTTAAAATGTTGAATTTCCACCATTGCTACTCAGTGGAGCTAATTTCCTCACTTGGTGCATTGACGCTGACTTGTTCTTGAAGTCTCTTGGTCTGCAGAAGACCATCGTCATTGGCAACACGGAAGAACCTATGGACAAAGCGAGGGCTTTGTTTATCCTCTGTCATCATATTCAGGAAGACCTCAAAACTGAATACCTCAACAAGGTTGAGCCAGCTGACCTATGGGCAAGATTGCAGGGGAGTTATGGTTATCATAAGACCATTATGCTCCCAAAAGCTATGCGCCAATGAAACAACCTTAGGTTCCAAGATTTTAAGACGGTCGCTGATTACAACTCAGCAGTCCATAAAATCACTTCTACACTTGAGCTGTGTGAGAAGGTCACTATGCTGAAATGATAGAAAAAACTCTATCAACCTTCCATGCTAGCAATATTGCGATTCAGATGCAATATCGGCGAGAGAACTTAAAGACTTATGTAGTCTTGATTCAGGCACTGCTTCTCTTTGAGCAGAACGATGAACTTTTGATGAAGAATCATGTTATGCGGCCTTCTGGGAGTGCGCCGTTGCCTGCGTCAAACAATGTTCAGTTTCGAGGAAACAACTTTGCATGTCGGGGACAAAGATATGGAAAGGGCAGGGGAGGCTACCAGGGATAGAGGAAGGGTGGGAACTATACACCCTTTAGCCCTAGGAGAGGTAAAGGATTTAGGAAATCTTGGACACAAGGCAATGCGAAGAAGGAAAAGAAGACTGATCAGGGATCTACTTGCTTTAACTGCAGTGACATATGACACTTGTCACGCCCCAAATTTTAAAAGTTTAAGCATATTTAAAACAATGTCATCCAGTACGTGTAGGTCAGGGAATCCAAGATTCACCCCCACACCACAAATAACCATGCTAATAGGAAATAACTCAATCATTCACTATAGCAATATCATCAGAGTAAAAAATAGAACACTAAAGTGGAAGCAAAAGATATATATAATAAACTGAAAACATGGATACAATATCTCGATAATGTACATCGACAAAAGCTAAGATCATCGTACACGAATACAATAACTAGGAAGGACAGATCTGCAGCAACAAAATTGTCACCAACACAGCTGAAGCCCTCAGCAAAATTAACAACTACTCTGCCTCTGAAAGGGGAGAAAAATATGAGAGTGAGCAAAACCACGGCTCACTAATGCCCAACAAAGCTAAATAACCTACTAATAAAATTGGTGCAGAGAAAGAGGAAGAGGTGAATGAGATAGGGAATATTCAAGGTACAGTAATATAAGTGAAGAAATAGAGGTAAGAGGAAATAGAGATATAATGATGTGATGATATGATATGATATGATATGAGATGATATGACGTGATTCTAGAATCGTCATAAGATTGAATGTTTATGATGCGATGAAATCAATGAACTAGACCCTATTATAAAGTATGTATGGGTTGATCAGCTGCTAATGCATAATAACCTTAAAGAGATCTGAATACACTGGGTACGATTTTTGTCAAGCTCGACCACGCTAAGGATTTATCACTTGATCAGAGTATTCCGGGCTTTTCGACCTACGGAGCCAACGTCTGAACTTTATTTACAATTCCAAGGAATTTCAACCTCACAGAGGATAAGACGGGTACCTGAGGAAAACTGTATCATACCATCTCACACTCTCTGATGGGTAATAGATAGCGTCTAGCCCGAACTTCACCTACAATTTTAACCCGATATAGGAATCCTAAATCCTATCGAGGGTTAGCCAATATAGAGCTGCTTTATGTATTTGACCTCGTTAAGTTAAAAGAGTATAAAATCGACAGATGCAAATAGATCCCAAGGATCAAAACACAATAGCCGCCAACACGGCCAACACACATAGGATAACCACCTGCCTGAGAGAATGGTAAACAATCCTAACACAGATGAACAGTGACTACCGGTCACAACATCCAAACCATATCAGCACATAGGATAACCACCTGCATGAGAAAATGGTAAACAATCTTAACACTGATGAACAGTGACTACCAGTCACAACATCCAAACCACATCAGTCTCAAAACGACTGAAATACAATATTCAAGGATAAGGCCACGAGAATACCACCCGAATGCACAACTTCCTAAAAGACAAAAGAGAAACACAACTCTACATGCCTAACAATAGGAAACAAGCTGAATTAACAACTAAACAGAAGAATCCAAAATGGACTAAAACTAAATCACATAACACCTCAATGCCAATGCAATCACACTCTAACCAACACTGATTAAACTAGTAGAGGAAATTAGCAAGGAAGGGACACTCGCTTGATGCAAACCGCAAATCCAATAATCAATAAGACAACCCAACTTCAACACCACAGTTCATCAATCAACCCAAGACAACCCAACACCTGCAATAATCACAATTCCAGAATTCAACAAATACCCCTATCACAAAACCCTAAAATGAAAACAAATCAACCACAAGGAAGAGGAATAGGGAAATTACTCACCGAAGGAAGTAGCGAAGATCAACCCCACAATCATTCGCAAAGGAGGAGCAAGGGAGGAGATGATTCCAATTTAAGAGAGAGTGAGAAATGAGAGAGAGTGAGTGAGATGAGGGATATAAACCCAAAAAACCAACGCTCATTTTGAGGCAAGATCAGTGACCAAGAATCATAAGAAAAGACCCAACCTGGTCGCCAAAACACGCCTATGTTCGAATAGAATAGATCTGTTCGAACAAAATTGAACAGGAAGAACCATATTCGAACAGAAACAAGCTTGTTCAAATAAAATAAGATAAATTAAAATCAACTGAACAGACATCTATTCGAACAGAAAAAAAAGGTTGTTCGAATAAAATGAAGCAGTTAGAAATCTATTCGAACATAAAAATAAGTTGTTCGAATAAAATGAGACAGGAAGCAACATATTTGAATAGAAACAAGTTTGTTCGAATAAAATGAGACAATTCAAAACTCTAGAAAACAAGAAGATTCCGCTCAGACGAAAACTGGCAAAAACCTAAAAAATCTTCTTAAGATCCCCCCGGATCATACACCACGCAACGACATAAAAACAACATACACTCCCACCAAACCAACCACGGGCTCCTGAAAGCACAACTCAACCTCCTCTGCCCAACAACAACCGAAATGAAAAACACAAAGCCTGATAAATGCAATAATATGAGGATGCATGGTGCTTAGTAATATATGCATAATAATAATAATAATTAATAAAAAAAAAATCTTGGTCACTACAACACTGGGCACGGGAATGCCTTGCACCAAGGGTGGCTGCCGGTGACAGAGTCTGAGCCCACCAGACAGTTGTTGACACTAACTCCACCCCTCTGGGGTTTACAGCGTCAGACTTCTTCGAAGACACGAATGCCGTCATAGATCAACTACGGAGTAATCCGTAATAATATCTCAGTAGACATGTGATGTCACATTAGAGAGAACACTAGTAGTTTCTTTTCTAGATAGAGTTGATTTACTTTTTATTGTCAGTATTTTTGATTTTATTGGGAACATATCATTTATATTTTAATAAAGTGCTCGTGACATACATGAGATTTTTTTTGTTATAATAAATTGTGATTATTCAAATTTAATCCTTGGGAATAGTTACATTCTATGTATGATAGTTTATCTACTACATACAACCTGCCTATGGATCTTTATGCTCATTGAGCAAGACTGATAAT
Source organism: Kingdonia uniflora (assembly GCA_014058105.1). Taxonomy (NCBI): domain Eukaryota; kingdom Viridiplantae; phylum Streptophyta; class Magnoliopsida; order Ranunculales; family Circaeasteraceae; genus Kingdonia; species Kingdonia uniflora. Next base: position 1,849,931 of record JACGCM010001471.1, read on the forward strand.
CTGATGAGTGGCGGTATATGTCTAAGAGACATTTAGTACAACGCACTCAATCTTTTTGAAATATGCATATATTTCTTGTCTATCCTTGTGCATCAGGGATGACACGAATATCATTGGCACAACCAACATGATAGAACACACTAGATCCGTTACGCTATTACTCTCTACAGGTACGATACATGGTATCTAGTCCATTTTATAAACTCGTAAATCCAACCGGATTTTACTAAGTTTGGGGAGATTCATGATAATACTTATGACGTAATGACAATAAAAAAAAATGACAGACCAGGTTCTGTGGATTCACTCTATGTCTAAAGGTTAGAACACGCTATTGGAACGGTTTTCAATACACTCCTCAAGGCTTAGATAGTGAGGAGGATTATCGGGATTACATCTCAATTTTCCTTACATGGAGAGAAGATCCAGAAAGTGTACGTGTAATGTTTGCTTTCACGAAAAGTCTATGACCAAGGTGGAGTGGGATCTCCAGCCTTTGCTCCAACTGCATCCATGGAGACCCATGTGGACCTTTCCATCCACATAGTGGCACACTTAACTATGTATCTCCATTCGTGGCACATCTAGGAGATGGTTATAAGAATCTAACGTTAGCACGACTTCTCACATAGATCATTCGATCGCAGGCTCAATTCTTGGATTAATCGATCATAGTCGATCGATACGACTTGACGGGGGCTTGGGAGTTGGACTCACAGGCTTTTGATGATTATTTTACCGCTAAATGGGATAGATGATTGAGCATCGTGAGTACCCCATACCATCCTAACTCGGGATTGGCAGATAACCTAATCAAGCAATTTTGGATACTCCCTAGGCCACTGTTATTACGATCACAGCTTCCAGCTCGTGTGTGGGATATAAATTTTTGCTCTTACAGTACTAATTAGGGTTCGTCCCTTAGCAAATCATCAAATTATTTTTCCCAAATGCGATTAGTAACTGGGTCGGAGCCCGGTGTCACCCATCAATGAATATTTGGGTGTTCCTTACAGGTGCCAATCACACCACAATGTATGAAGATGGGACTCTTAACGTCGGCCTGGTATTATGTGGGTTAGGATTCACATTTATCACTGGATATTTGGACCCACTAGCGACGTATATCTTGTAGGGTAGATAATTACCACTTTGATGAGACAATATTTCCAGCATTGGGGGGAGATATGATAGTCAATGCTGAAGATGTTTCCAAGAGGTCTTGGAAAATACAATCGTTGTCTCATCTAGATCCCTATACATTAGTTCGGTGACAATAAAGTTTAACGGATTAGAAACCTCTAATAGGTCACAAATGATTTGCTAGACGCATTCATAGGCACTATTGAAGTATCGTAAGTGTATGTACCTGCAAGTAATACACCTACATAACAGAATATTCCGGGGGAACTAGTACAACAGCAGAACGTTCCAAGGGAATTAGTATCGCAAATGATCTGAGGCTCGCGCTTAGTGCAGAACACTGTTGGAAGAGTATTATGAGCTGGGGAGCTGCAGAATATGGGACAAATATGACTAATGGTGTAGTCGGTTCATCGAGGATGGAACCACCCATTGACGAGGCAATAGTAGCTACGACCAGTTGATGCATTACGAGACTAGCCCGACGTGACGCATACATATGATAATAATAAGATATCGATCTATTAAAATTTTATAATTGCACAACGTAAGATCGCTCAGTAGAAATGTGTCGACAAAGTATTCATAGTCGTTGTTGTACTTTCCATCAAGGATGAGGATTTAGAGCTACTTATTGTAAATAACTGTATGTTGTTATGCATTTGCCAAAGTGAGCATTTGGAATCCAAGCGGAGCTCAGCTTTCTAGCATAATACGAAATGATACAATTGAGCCTATCGGTTATAAATGGGAAAGGTCCGGACATACAATTAACTAGGTTAAATAATTTTGTCAAGGCAAGACTAGTTGCTCAGGAAATCTTTAAGAGATCTGGCATCGATTGCAGTGTGACCTATTACCCGGTTATGGATGCTATAATGTTTCGGTACTGATGAGTCTGTCAAGTTGTCGATGACAAGCTAGACATGCGTCTGATGTAAATACCGCGTATCTATATGGGAAACTAGATACGGATATATACATGAAGCAACCTGGGAAGGTATAAGCTTTTGGAAGCAACTAAGCCCAACACACGAGGTGTGTACGTAATAAAACTGGAAAAATTATTGCTGACTTGAAGCAATCAGGGCCCATGAGACTAGTAAGTTGACTGAGTATTTGAAGGTCGGGGACTTTGCAAATATCTTTATCTGTCCATGCGCTCTTATTTAGAACACAGATGTTGGCTTCACTCATCATAATAGTGTACTAAATGATTTGAATATCATTAGACCTCCGGGGGAGATCGCGAGAGCCGCCGAATACCTTGGGAAAGAATTCGAAATACAAGACCTTGGGAAATTAAGAGTATCTCGATTTGTAGATCGAACATCTTCATAGTGGCACTTATACACCAATCAATATCTATCAAGAGTTATCTAACACTTTGATATGGATGTAGCACATGGTGCTAAGTCATTTATTGCGCGTCCAGCACTTGGGTGTGGACAACGACATCTTCCCACCATCCTAATGGGAGGAAAAACTCCTAAGGCCATGGATCTAGCTAGGAGGTGCTTTGATATAGTTAGTCAGGTATACTAGACCCAATGACTCATTCGCAGTGAATTGTTTAGCTTGCCATAGTTTGGTTCCTACCCAAAGGCACTGGAATGGGATCAAACACATGTTGAGATATCTCATCGGCACGAAAGACTGGGGTCTGTTCTATCCACAACTTGGCAAACAGGATATTATAGGATATGCCGATGCAGGATATTTGTCAGATCCACATAAAAGCCGATCTCAATCGGGTTATGTATTCTTGTATGGGGATACTGCGATTTCATGAAGATCAGTGAAGCAGACAATGGTTACCACATCCTCGAACCATACAAAGATTTTTGTACTACATGAAGCCGTTAAAGAATGTTTTTGGTTGCGGTCTATGATCAACCATATCAACGAGAGTTGTGGTATGAATTTTATCCAAGATAAACTGACGACACTTTATGAAGACAACGTAGCTTGTATCGTTCAAGTCAAAGGTAGATTTATTCAAGGTGACAAAGCGAAGCTTATTTCACCAAAGTTTTTCCACATACACGAGCTGCAGAAGATGAATGAGATCGACGTTGTTCAAGTTCATTCAGAAGACAACGTGGTTGATTTATTTACGGAGGCTCTTGTATATCCTGCGTTCAAGAGATTTGTTCATGAAATCAGCATGCGCAGTTTACAAGATTTATTATCTCCGGGAGATCGACGTCAGGGGGAGTAATCCCAGCCTGACGTGGACACATGCGTGCTGTACTCTTTTTCCTGATAGCGCAGTTTTTATCCTAGGAGGTTTTAATGAGGCAACGTATACGCGTCCATAACCTATACAGGGCATATGATTGTACTCTTTCCCTACACAACTTTTTGCTCAAGGGGCTTTACTAGGCAGATGTTTTAATGAGGTAAGTCGTCATAGTATGGAACACCCCAAGGGGGAGTATTAGGAGTTGGGTCCAAGCCCAAGCTAGGAACCCAACAGGATTGGGGTGTCCTATACAGACTCCTAGCAAACCCATAGGCCCAATAGGGTTATGGGGAGAGTTAGAGTAGAATAGAGAATCCTTCTGGGTTGTATATATATATCACTGTATTATGTATGGAGAACACAGTTATGATAATTAATACATCTCTTTCTCTCTTTTTCATGCTTTAGTATTATTCTACTCTAGATTCATCATATCCCAACAAAATGCATATTACCTGGCTTAGGAATAGAAGCTCCATAACCAAGCAAAGGGGAATGATCAGAGCAAATCCTTGGGAGAGTTGTAAAACTCCAAGAGCCAATTTTTTTAATCAACTATAAGTTAAAGAAACCTTTATTAAGAAAGCAAAGGATCCTGTCAACACCAGCTTGCCCATTGCACCAAGTAAAATTGTACCCCTTCCTAGTACTCTCAAGAATGTTAGCATGATCAACAAAATTCTGAAAACCTTGCATATATCTGGCATTGAGGTTCCTCCCACCCTTTTAAAAGCATCTATCCATTAAAAGCATTTATCTATTTTTGCATAGATGCTCCATGGGTACTTATCCCTAGCTTGCCTTTGCAAAACAAAAACTAACAGAAACTAAACAACCTATCCATTTTGTACAAATGCTCCAATACCTAATAAACATTTATCAACAAGAAATTTGGTGAAATACCATTTCATAAATAAAATTGTCTTACATGCCAAATTTCTTACATCAAACTAGAAATAGGAGAGTTAAAACTGAAAAACTAGAAAACATCAAATTTATTACATCAAACTAGAAAACAACAAAGTCATCTTCTCCCTATATCGCAACACATCATGCTTAAACCTTCTTGCTTATGGTAAAACTTCTAAGAATTCAACCCACCTAGATTCAGTAAGGTTGAATGTACCAATTACTTCATTATACCCTCCCAGGCCAGTTGTTTTAGGGTCACCCAATTCTTATAATTTATCTTCAGATACCACCATCAGTATCTTAAACATTTAAGGGTGACATCCCGCTCAAATTCCTAAATGCCTTTCTCCCTCATATTCATGAATGAACTCATTTTAAGATTGCCACTCTCATCAGTACCATAAGTGTCAATCTCATATTGAGCTTGCTCTATGAACCACAAATCCTTGACGTAATCAAAGTGCAAAGGATGTTATACTCTAATGAAAGGCATCTCAAGTGGAAAAATCACAATACTTCAGTAATAAAATTGGCTTACATGTAATGAAATTAAGAAAATTCATACATAATCCAAAAGATGTTCCAATTTTCATCAAGTTAAAAAAATTCATACATATCATAAGAGATTATGTTCAACAAAACAGAATTCATATAACTTCTAAAGCGTACTACTTTTTTAGATTTATCTTTGCCAAGTCTATTGTGATGGATTGAAGCATTTCCATTTTAGCTTGGGCCACAACAAACTCTATTTTGTACTTGATCTCCAAATCTTTAATAGTTGTGGAGGTAGCAATGCAGTAGCATATTCCCCAGATTTGACAAGAGTAAGCCAGCAAAGCGTAGTCGAAGACAACCATACATGATTGAAGACAGATAGCATTCGAGAAGATATCTCAAGTCCTCGACCTACCAAAAGTAGCCGTTGTGCCTGGTCAAGAAAGAATTGTTAGAGATCCGCGAATTTTTCCCACTCCCCCCGGAATAGGAGACTGTTTCTTTCTTTTGTAAATTGTCTGTATCTACTATAAATACAGGCAGATAATAGATTGTTCAGGGACCCAAATCCGCATCTTTACTATCCTTATTTCCTAATCCCTACCATTACCCCCAAAAACTTGTAATAACTAGCAATATACTGGATTTTACATGAAAATCCTCCATGAGGTCGTGATTTTTCTCAACTTTTATTAAGTTTTCCACGTAAAATCTTGTTCGTTTAGCCTTTTATTGCATTCTTCTTATAAATAAATATTGGCAAAGATTTTCCTTTCAGAAAATATGCTACTACAATTGGCGTCGTTTATGGGAAACACCGCATTTTTCTTTACCATCACTGATCTAAAAACCTTTCGATGACTAACATGAACCTGAGAAGCCATTCCAGCATTGTGAGAGACCAAGAAATTAATCTGATACCAGGAATGGTCGACCTGCACGGTGCAGTAATCGAGCTTAAGAAACAAATGGTTGCAGAAAAAACCCAAAGATTGGTGGATCAGCGTTTCCACGCTCAAGTTCTTCAAACGGAGATAGACGAACAAAGGAAAGCCTTAGATCAACAGAGTTAAACACATCAAAAAGAAATGGAGAGACTGAGGAGGACATAAGATCGGCTCACTGGTCGCCAGACGTCACCTCTACTTGCCCGAAGCGATCATAGATCAAAAGCAATTCAGTGCGATGATCAATCAAGAGAAGACGAGTTGCAAATTTCTCGATCCAGATCCGGGAATCCAAACAGAGCTTTTTGGCATTTTTAGTTTAACATCTTCAGCGTCGACAACTCAAGGAAGTCGACGCACGCGTCATCAGACTCCCCCACCACCCGAAAGAAGACCAATCAGGGATCGATTGGGACTAAAAGGACATAAAGATTTCGTTTTGTAAGTCGCAGCCTTGCCATTTCCCCCACAGCAGTTTGTCACCTTGGACGACCTAAATAACAAGATCCAGGCCATAAGCTCTGATATCCTAGGTCGAAGATTTGCACTTGAAAGGATTGAGACAAACTCTATTTTTCCTCATCTCGAAGTCATGGTGATCCCAGACAATTTCCACATGCCAAAGTTCATTCACTATGCTGGACTAACAGACCCACTTACCCATATACGATATTTCAAAGCCGCAGTGGGATTATACTCTAAACTCAACCACATGCTTTGCAAGCTATTCAATATAATCCTGAAAGAAGAACTTTTCAGATGGTTCCATACGATCCAAGAAGGCTCTATCACCACTTTCAATCAGTTACAACATTTATTCGAGTCAAATTATGCCTACGCGAAAGAACGAGAAATTATTGTGGATTCTTTGTTTTTCTTAGAGCAAGACGCAAAAGAAACCTTGGCAAGCTTTTACAAGCGTTTCTTACAAGAAACTCGAAAAATTGTGAACTCCGATCCCAAAATGGCCATTCCAGCCTTTACCTCCGCCCTGCACATCGATTCTAAGGTTCGAGAAGAGCTCACTCTCCACAAGCCCAGAACAGTAACAGAAATGATTGATGCAGTTAATAACTACATCGAATTAAAGCGATCCAAGAAGGATAAAATGAAAAGTTCTATTGCCGTCCACTCTCGAGTCAACACCTCTTTTCCTCCCCAAAAGTTGACCACTACTGAAGCACCCATACAACGCGGCAGAAACGTCGATAATAACAAAAGACCCGGAAGAAAGGATGGAAGACCCGACAGGCCTGTACCAGTTCTACCCCCAATGACAACAACTTTCTCTGCTATCTTGCCCACGATAAAGGGAGATGAGTGTTATCGAGCACCACAAACAATACCCGATCTCCCCAACAGACGTATATGTCAGTATCACAATGTACATAGTCAAAATTGACAACTGCTACACTCTCATGCGAATCTTTCATCGCATCCTATTAGTTGGAAGGCTTCATAATTATGTCATCGACGTCCAAAAGTTTCTCGAAGATGAAACAAAAATACAAAGACCTTGAACAAAATCAGGTCTAGGGGAAAGCTCGCCACCTGTATATGATCGAGATTGAAAAGGGATGAAAAGAAAACAAGACGATTGGATTACATCCTGTTGTAAAATGACTTCCTTAGATAAATCAGCAAAACTTCTCCCAAGCTCAAGCAAATTGAAGCGTCCTTACCATATTACTTTTGAGGATTGTGACACCAGCCACGTGAAGTACTCTCACGATGACCCTCTCGTCATTATGCTCAAAGTCGGACAGGTCTACCTACATATGCTTCTTGTCGATACAGGAAGCGCGACAAATGTATTATTCAGAAGAGCAATTGAAGTTCTAGGCCTCACAAACTCGGTGAAAGCTTCGACAACAAAAATCTTCAGCTTCAACGATTCAAAAGAATCAGCTACAGGAAAAATTACTCTGCCAGTTTAGGCAGGATCAGAGGCAACATTCATAAAATTTGTTGTCATCAATGCTAAGTCTAAATATTTAGGAATTTTGGGACGTAGTTGGTTACATTCGATCAAAGCAGTACCTTCTACTTATTATCTAGCATTGCGATTTCCAACAGATCATGGAATCTATGAAATCAAAGGTAGCCAAGCAGTTGTACGTATGTGCGATAATACAACAACCAACTCTCATACAACAAAACTTCTCAAAGCATAACAACTACAGCAAGAGACACCCCCCACATTCGAGCAGCATAACAATGAGATGGTCGAATCCATTGAACTCAATGGTCTAGGGCGTAACACCTTCATCGGCTCCAAACTATCCACCAACGAAAAAAAAGCCATGATCCAACAACTTAAGAAAAACGTTGACATCTTTGCCTGGACTTTCCAAGAAATGCCTGGCATCGATCCATCAATCGTGTGCCACTGACTTAACCTCCTTCCAGACATTAAAGTTATTATTCAAAAATGACAGAACTTAGCTCCCCGCCTCCGCGGCGTAGTGAACGAAGAAATTGATAAACTTCTTCGGGTTGTATTTATTCGGGAGGCTAAGTATCCGAAGTGGGTTTCTAACATCGTAGCAGTTCCGAAAAAAAGAAAAAAAGATCGGGGTTTATGTTGACTTCACAGAACCCAACAAGTTCACACCCAAGGACAGTTTTCCGCTACCACTGATTCCGCAATTTCTCGACTCCGTCGCAGGGCACGGACTTTTTTCTATGATGGATGCAGCCTTCGACTACAACCAAGTTCCATTCGCCGAAAACGATAAGGAAAAAACAACCTTCATTACCGAAAGAGGTCTCTACTGTTACACAGTAATGCCTTTTGGGTTAAAGAATGCAGGAGCTACTTACCAAAGACTTGTGACTAAAATGTTCAAAGATCATCTCGACACAATTATGGAAGTCTACATTGACGACATGATCTGTAAAAGCTTGAAACGCGAAGATCACTCTAGCAACCTCTAAACCATCTTTGATATCCTTCAAATACCAGATGAAACTCAACCCAGAAAAATTCTAATTTAGAGTCACATCTGGTAAATTCCTGGGGCACCTAGTCAGCAAATAAGGAATTAAAATCGATCCTGCGCAAATCAAAGTTCTCATCGCGATGCCATCTCCGCGAACAAAAAAAGATGTCCAAAAATTTATAGGCAAGATCCTCGCTCTTCACAGATTCATCTCAAAGTCATATGATCGATGTAAACTTCTTTACCTCCTTCTTCGTGGCAATCTCACTCCTCTTTTAAAGCAACAACACAATAAAATTATTTGGACTCCTGACTGTGAGTTAGCCTTCCAAGATCATAAACGATACTTGGGGCGTTCTTCTATCATGAGTACTCCAGTTGATGGCAAAACACTGACAATGTACTTATCTACGACTGAAAACTCAATTAGTTTTATCCTTATTCGAGAAGATGGTGGAGTAGAATAACCAATCAACTTCATCTGCAAAACACTCATGCCTGCTGAAAAAAGATACACAACGGCAGAAAAATAGCAACTCGTCTTGGTCTACAGTTCTTAAAAGCTTCGTCCTTACTTTAAAGCTCATCCCATCAAAATCATCACCAAATATCCCTTCAAGCTGGTACACTCCAAAAAAGAAAAATATCAAAGAATCCAGCAATGGTCTGTTTTTCTTGGCGAATACGACATCTCATTCGAACCCCAGATATCAGTCAAGGGATAAGCAGTCGCTGACTTTTTGGCAGACTTTCCGATCGAAGATCCTGATTGGGAAGAACTCGAAGAAATCTTCACAGATGACTCAATAGCAGAACCAGGCGCATGATCCAAAAGCTTGGGTTGGCAACTTTTTACAGACAGATCAGCGGGACTACAAGGTTCAGGGATTGGCATCGTCCTCATTACACCTTCCAATCATCGCATCGAGAAAGCTATCAAACTATACTTCTATGTCACCAATAATGAGACCGATTATGAAGGAATCTTACGCAGTCTAGATCTCGTACTCACACTCGGAGCGGAAGAATTAACAGTCTACGTCGATTCTTTTCTCGTTGAAAATCATTACAACAAGATATTCTGTACAACGGGAAAAATTATTGATTATGCAGCCCTGGTCGAAGAAAAGATGAATAAATTCAAGCACGCAATAGCCTCTTACTTACCTCGACAAGAAAATTGGCATGCCGACACATTAGCTTACATCGCTGCCATGCTAGGGGACAGTGACAAATGATCTTTAGAAATCGAAATCATCAAACATTCTAGTCTCGATATACTGTCAACACTGCAGATCAACATTGCTAAAGTTGAAGACCCTGATGACTAGAGATGACTATTCTATGAATACCTCAACTCTAACGTCCTCCCCAGTAACAAAGAAGAAGCCCGATCACTTTTGGCCAAGTGCCCCAGATTCACAGTCCAAAATAACATCTTATATCGCATCACAGGAGGGGGACCACTTATCGAATGTATCTCTAAAAAAAAGGTCAGATCAAAATCAGAGAACTTCGTGAAGGTATCTATGGAGTACACATTTCAGGAAGATCATTAGCCCAATGCGCATTCACGCAAGGACTATACTGGCTCAAGATGAGACAAGATTGTGAAGAATTTGTGCGTAAATGCTACAAATTCCAAATCCACGCTCAAGACATCAAAATTCTGGCCCTCAACTTGCATATTATCAATGTCCTCTGGCCATTCAAACGATGGGGAATTGATATCATTGGACATTTCCATCCCGCATCGCCAAATCAAAGATTCGTCCTAGTCACCATTGATTACTTCACAAAATGGGCTGAAGCAGTTCCTCTATGTCATACGGATAAAAATGAGGTCATCAAGTTCCTTTGGGAGCGCTTAATCACTAGGTTTGGTTGCCCACAAATAATACGCACCGATAATGGCAAGCAATTCATCAGCGTAAGAGTACTTGCCTTTCTCCATAAATACAAAATGCAGCTATCAACATCCACACCATACTATCCTCAAGGCAACGGACAAGCCGAAGCCATTAACAAAAACATCAAATCAGGTTTATGCAAGCGACTCGACGACAAGAAAGGAAGGTGGGTCGACGAACTACTCAGTGTTTTATGGGCCTACTGAGCCACTCCTTGAGTTTCAGCAGGCTACACTTTATTCATGATGGCCTTCAGTACTGAAGCAGTCATACCTTCAGACCTCGATCTACCATGTACCCGAAAAAAAATTCCAAATGAAGACAATGAACTCGATCTCCTCTGCAACCTCAACAGGATCGAAGAAACCTGAGACAAGGATATCACGAACTTGGGACAATTACAATGACACATTGAAAAAAGCATACAACAATAAAGTTTAAAAACGGAAATTTGGTATTGGAGACCTTGTCCTGCGACGGATCCAAGATAGTACTCGGCCTAAGAATTTAGGAAAGTTATCAGAAAATTGGGAAGGGCCATACATTGTCAGCGACAAGATAGATAGTAGAACTTACTGGCTAATGACTGAAGATGAAATACAACTCAAATATCCATGGAATACTGCCCAACTGAAGCTATTTTTCAGATGAAACACTGTAACTATTTTTATCGATTCAAATAAACAAATTTTACTGTCAGTTTAATCATTACTATTTTGACTTGATCTCGATTCATACTTAACAAGTATGCATCAAACAATCAATCATCCTTACTATTTTAACTTGATCTTGATCCATACTTAACAAGTATGCATCGGACAATCAATCATTCTTACTATTTTGACTTGATCTCAATCCATACTTAAGAAGTATGCATCAGACAATCAATCATCATTACTATTTTGATTTGATCTCGATCCATACTTTATAAGTATGCATCAGACAATCAATTGTTACTATTTTGACTTGATCTTGACCCATACTTTATAAGTATGCATCAGATAATCAATCGTTACTATTTTGACTTGATCTCAACCCATACTTTATAAGTATGCCTCAGACAATCAATCCTTACTATCTTGACTTACCCTCGATCCATACTTGATACGTATGCATCAGAATGTCAACCATCTGTACAATCTTCGATTAATCTCGATCCATACTTTATAAGTACGCATCCAGGCTATCATTCAATTTTATGCGAATACTATCTAACTACAGGATATTCTACTTCGCATTCCTTACTTATTGAACAAACTATAAACAACTCTTGATCTTCTAAAATCTAAATCCAGATACCCATCTAAGGATACACATCTGGTACTCATTCTCATTACTTGCCATTTCATGGCAATCGTTCACTTATCATGCCATCAAGGGTTCCTTACTTATCTGCTACGATCTACAATCACATTCGACATATCACTTTGTCGAATCTACTACTAAGCATAATTTACAAAATATATGCAACAAATTTTCAAAATCAAATTTCTCCAAAAAACAATTATTCATCATCCAACATACCATAAAATTAAAATTGTTTTGGTCCCATCGACCATTTTTACATACTTTCACACATATAGTACTGCTTACACAAAAAAATTTACACTACAAGAGAAGATACTACGCCATCCACATTCAGAAAACCTTCGGGTACAGGAGCATCTTCTAACTCCCCAGGACGCGAGCCATTAGCCTCCATCATCACCACATCCTCGACAACTTCCGTCTCACCATGAACTTCGGGAGTCTCCAACACCTCGTCTTTTGAACTTGAATCATCGAAGACAACACCACCAGACTTCACCAACCCCTTATAAAAGTTTTTCCTCACCTCCAGCTCCGTATAATGCCCTGCAAAATGGGCCCTCACTTCCCTACATCTCTCCAACTTCTCAGCATTCATCTGAGCCCTAACCTCGTCAATAACCTTGCCCTGCTCCAGCTTCATTGCCTTTCGTGCATCGGTAACCTGTTCCCTTACATCCTTCTCAATGTTTGCTTTCTACAACGCCAAAGCCTCCATTTTTTCTTTCTCCGAAATTTTCTTCGCTTCACGAAGCGCAGCATCCCTCATCTTTTTTGCTTCCAACTTGTAGGTGTTCAGCTTTGTATTTAACCCATCCTTCTCCTCGATCAAATATTTCTCTATATTCTTATAAGCCAGAACTTGGTTTGCCAAATCACTGCTGCCAGCAATGAGATCTTTGGCTTCCGTCAGCAACTTCTTGATCTGTATTACATTCATAAATTAAGTTTTCAAATGACTTACCAGTTTCTTTAATCGAAGCAAAGCAGAAAAATTTCTCACCTTCGATATATTTTTCTGGCCCTCGCCAAGAAACGTAATCAAGCTCTCAATCGCCACCAAATAGTCATCCAACTCCACCGTCAGGTCATCCGTCCCAGAAATATACGAGTCCAGTATCCTCTGAACTTTAGTCTCAGACTCTTCGATAAATTTATTCTTCGACGTCTCACCACTTCCTCTCTTCTTTGGGAGTACACTTCCTGTACCCCGTGGAGGATGCCCATTTACCACAGCAACCAGATTAGCAGTACCAGCTACCTCCTCAGTTGTCGACTGTCGAGTAGTCCCCTTGGGAGGAAGCAACGGAGGAACAACTTGGCTCGCCACCCTTTTCTTCTTACTCTTTCCCAGATATTTTCCAAACATCGTCTATCTCCGTGTTAGTATTGTACCCAGCCAGGGAACGATTTTCTAGAGGCAGACTAGCCTCTGCAGCCCTCTTCTTCTTCTTTGCCAACATCTTACCATCGATGACAAAAACTTCAGCACTTTCGATCCTCGACCTCTTTAACCCGGCCTCTTGGAATAGGGTTCTTACTCGATCTTGGTCAATGACCAGATTGTTGATCCTACCAATGAATCCTTTCCTGATTTTGTACAACTCTTCTTTAATTTCGGAGTTCCTATCGACCTCCTTCAAAGCTGCACATACATAATAATACAGTTACAACAAATTCACAAACAATCATCATTTACAATATCGATAATTCAGTTACCTAACCACAAACCTAGATAAAATGTCTTTCTCTTTAAGGGCTCCCCAGGTCCTTCTTGTCGAACTCATAGTTCCCAGAGACAAGTAAATGTTCGTCGCTGTATCGCCCCCCTGTTGACACCATGTCATAAAACAACAGTCTTTTAAGAAAGCTCGCTAAGTAGCGATAACCCAATTTCTTTGGGTTCATCTTCAGTGTGTAGTACACACATAAATCATCGACTGTTATCAACTTCTCCCCCTAGCCTCGAGTCGACCATTTATTGCCCCACATACCCTAAGCAGATCATGTACATTCGGATTGAACTGACCAGGTGATATATCGAAGAAGTTCATCAACTTTTTCTGGTCAGCTCAAAGGGGAAGCTTCAACCCTTTCTTAATTTCTTCTCGATGAACCAGAATCCCACCCAAGGGTATATCCTAGTCTATCATATCATACTGGTACTCCTCCAGCCTAATATCTCCAGGAATACCGTATTTTTTCTTGAACCTCAATATTTCTTTCATCTCTGGACCCTCTCCATAATAGGCCTCCTCACCCTCCTCCACGTCTTCCTCCACACCCCCGCTACCTTCTCGATCACTAACTTGAGGCTCGTGATCTACATCCGTCTCGGTAGCTTCCTCATCAGATAATTTGACAACCCTATGTGCTACCCTATACTGATCCACACTAGCTATGTTTGCACTACTAGACCCCACCCTATATCTACCTCCCAACTATTGTACACAGGTCCTTTCATCAATCATCAGAGGTACTACGTCTTGGAGATTCTTGTATATATCTTTATCATCAATTTGGGTTGGTTCAGCCATTTTAAAGAACCTGTAAATCAGATTCCATATTTTTACCACAATTAGTATCTATCATATCTGATATATATATATATATATATATGTTCATAGGTTCATATATTCATATTTGTATAGTTGTCGAGATTACTCTCCAACACATCATTCTCAATTTACTAACTGCTACTATCATTATAACAATTCATTTTAATACATGCAGTTCTCGATACAACTCATATGACTTCCTTCCTAAAGTCATATACATCGATTACTGCGCTACATTTAGTTATCGATGAGCTTTTATTTGTTAAGTAATAAACATCGAATAGTTCATTAATGTATATTTTGCTCTAATTTTAGGAATCGCGAAAGTTCTCGAAGATACTTCAACGTTTTCCCGCCAAAACCACTATCATTCAAACATACAGATATCGCCTTTTCTGGCGCAAATTCTGGCCATATCAAACCTACTTTGAAATAAATCCCTACATTCTTGCCACAAACCCAACTGATCCCCTACAGTCGCGCCATCCTCATCGCGATACCAACAACACTCTCTCCACCCTCACCACCAATTACGCACATCTCTCGCACCCCAACGCCTTTATTAACCACTGCGACTCCATTGCCCTTGAAGAAACGCCATTATCAATCACCGACCAACCTCTGTCAACAAACACTAACCCCAGTCGTATCCCATATAACTCACAATCTTCCTCAACCTACACAACTTCCTTCTATAATTACACTATATATATCTACATCTACCAATGATCACAAATACAATCAAACAATAAACACAACAAAAATCATCACAGTTACTTACCTTGTTTACGCGCTGCTTTCGTATCCCTCTCTTTAGCCCGCTTTGCTCTTTCGATCAACACGAAAATCTCTTCCTTCCCAATTGTTGGCAATGATCCATGTGACTAACACAATGAATTCGCACTGGACAATTTTTTTTCTAGAGTTTGTAAAATTTGAACAGTCGCCTACCCCTGAACTATTTATAGACCCCACGCGACTGCTCACCATCCCACTTTGCAACCGTTCAAGTAATCGATCGTAACGCCTTACACGTATCTTCTCGAAGTCTTTGACTCTTTGCCTTCTCAACACTAATAAACCCGTGCACTGTACCTTCAAACCTCCCATATCTCGAAGAAGATCCTCTGAGACATCCGTACTCAGCAATGCACACTTTATTTTTTCACAAAGATAATGCACATCATTTTCTTTATACTTCAAAATTTCACCCAAAGGCTTGCCATAATTAATTTCTCTCATCTCCTACCCCCCAATTTCTATTTAATCTACAAACCCCTATACCTAGGGCACATGTTCGTCAAAAAATCAAATTCAAATTCCATCAATATTACAATTACAATACTAGTCATTTTTGCATTTCAGAATTTACCAACTCCAAATTTTATTCGGCAAAAACTTTCACAACAAAACATCGACAAAAACTTCCATAACAAAACATCGACAACATCATTATAGTAACAAATTTAAATCTCATTTCATTTTAAACTACAAATTTGACCATTACATCTTCTACTTACAAATTCACATTACAAACCCTTAGCTGCAGCGTCATCTTTTTTCTTAATCAGCATCTTCGCACGAGTCCACATGTAACTCACACGTTCATGCGAACTCCAATATTACAATTGGCACTGAAACTGAAAGTCCTCCTCAACATCCTTTGCCTCGGCCTCGCTCATTCCATTATAGTTAGGGTCTACATGATCTTCCAAGTGAATATTTATATTTTGAAAGCCGATGTACCAATCATATATTTCCCAATACTTTGCTTGAACATGACTATATACTTCATTACGCACCTGAGATCTCGTCTTCACCATTTCTTCAAACCAAAACAACTCTCACTTCAAACACCAAAGGATACTTATAGTCATCCACATTCAAAGTCAAAACAACACATTTATTTCGCCTTGGAACTATACATTTTTAACTATCACATCAATCAACCTTAAAATCTGTTCCTAGACCCACTCAGTCAACTATACTTCAAGTTGTAGTCAAACATACATTTATTCTAAACATCTTACTTCGACATTTACCATCGATGACTTTCATATTTCTAAATATACATAGTCGATATAAACACATATAAACACGAACAGAAGTCGAAGAAAATATCTTTATTTAATAAACAAACTGTTACATAGTACATTCGACAAATTGTATCCTTCGATTACATTACATCAAACTAAAATGCTATCATTACATTCAACTTGAAGGAGTAATTACTCTGTGCTCCTTTTCACCAGATCTGACATTTTTGCATCTTTTCACTAAAATCTGGCATTATTTTTTGCACCAGGAGCAACGATCCTAAGAAACTCAATGAATCTCAAGTCACTGAACTTCTAAGAGCTGCCTCAACAGATGAAAGGAAGCATAAAATTATAAATGCCTCCTTCGTTCGACAAGATCCCTGGACTCCCAACCAACTAACCCATCCTTGCGTTCACTGCAAACAATAATCACTTCTCCCCCAAACTGATACACTCCATTATCTTCAGCACCGCATGATGACCCAAATGGTTCCGACAGATGCAAACATTCTCTGACTATAACCCCTCCCATCCTCCTGCCGTAACATGATCAATTGAAAAATTACTAAGAATCAGTTTGGGACAGAGCTTTACCTCAGGTTATTCACCGTCTTCATCCTCGGACGACGCGTTATACCACACTTGGGGTGACATCCTTATAATCCACCACCGTATCACCCTCCTTGAGACCGTCTATTTATACCTGACTTAAATCTGCCAGGTCCAATGTACCGTATTAATTACCCATCAGGATAGAAATGACCAGATACAGTTCACCTTGACCTCAGAAATAACAATCTGCAACTCATGATAAAATTTGGCAACCTCTTCAGCTTTCAATTTCTTCTCAACACAACCACAAATACTTATATCGAGAATGAGGAGATTATAGTAGCATATTCCCTAGATTCGATAAGAGTAAGCCAACAAAGTGTAGTCGAAGACAGCCATACATGATTGAAGACAGAAAGCATTCGAGAAGATATCTCAAGTTCTCGACCTACCAAAAGTAGCCATTGTGACAGGTCAAGAAATAGCTGTTAGGGATCCGCGAAGTTTGCCTACTATCCCCGGAATAGGAGACTGTTTCTTTCTTTTTGTAAACTACTTGTATCTACTATAAATACAGGTAGAGAATAGATTATTCAGGGACCGAAATCCGCATCTTTACTATCCTTACTTCCTAATCCCTACCATCACTCCCAAAAACTTGTAATAACTAGCAATATACTTGATTTTCATCAAAATCCTCCTTAATGTCATAGTTTTTCTCATCTTTTGCTGAGTTTTCCATATATATACTTGTTCGTTTAGCCTTTTATTGTATTCTCCTTACGAATAAATATTGGCAAAGATTCTCCTTCCAAAAAATGCGCCACTACAAGCAAAGGTAAGAGTGGCAGTGGTAGCAGGAGTGAAAGTAGATGATTCACCATTTACTTCATCAAACCACTTGAGGAAACCATAACCTCTCTCCTGCTTACTTTTTAAGAGTGGGCAACAGTAAAATCTATTTTTACTACCAGTTGCAGAGCGTAACTTACATGGACCATATCCACAAGGACAAGGCAAATTCTCATTCCCCAACACCAGAACCCACAATCCCTAGATGTCTTCTAACTTCTAAAATATGCAAGTATAAAATAAATAACTACTAATATATAATAAAATAGAATATAGAAAATACCGCGTAAATGCATTTGAAATATGCCCTATTTGGATTGTCAGAGCTTTCAAAAATTAATGTAACCCCATTCCCACAAATACAGTTGTAAATCACCATTGAACTGAATATATTATTTTCCACCAATAACACAAAATATCATAAAAAGAAATGTCATTAATAAATAGATGTTGTCCCAACATAAGCAATATATTACAAAACCATAGTTAAAGAGTTATTGTTTACAATAAACTAAATCACTCTACAATAGCGGCATTAGCATTGTTTTGTGTTGCAAGCATATCTGTTTGAGTTATAGCTACTGCATGCTCAACTTGCCCAAATAAGATAGCATTAGGTGGCAACTCTTCAGCATGTACTTCTTCTTCATTTCCTTCAACCCCAACATCATTACCCACAAACTGTTTAAAGAGTTTATCATTCAGAGAAACCCTTCTTAGATAATTGTGAATTGCGATGCACGCAACCACAATGTTTCTCTGTGTGGGGAAGTCATAAGAAGGCATTTATCTGAGAATAAGAAACCTTGCCTTCAGTATACCAAAGCTTCTCCCAATTATATTTCTTAGTTTAGCATGCGTACGGTTAAAATACTCTTGTGGGTTCCTAGGTCTTTTTCCTTACCTATAATCACTCAACCAGTACCTAACACCTCTGTAAGGCAGCATCACATAGATAATATTACTCTGGACCAAGAGAAGTAACACGAGGAGACATACAAAGAGTGATAAGCATAAACAAAATGATAATGACCATTACTACGAGTTGGAGGCATGGGAAAGCTGTAGGCTAGATTATTTTGTGTCTCTGTCAAAACCCTTGAATCATGGGCAACTACTTCCCAACCAGCAACAACATACGTGAAATACATGTCAAAATCGCATATGGCCATCACATTTTGGAAGCAACTCCCTCCACCTCTTCCTCTGTAAGGTGTTTGATCCTTTACCAGAATACTTGTAGAAATTAGTATACCATCTAGTGATCCTATAGCTCCTCTGAAAACCCCTTCCCTAAGTCTTTTATGATATCTAATTGGCCTTGGTGGTTCATCAAAGTTAGTAGGCATTATCATCTCTTTTGAAAATTTCATCATTGCATCAAGACATTTATGAAAGATTTTACTGGTTGTGGTAGCAGAATGTTAAAATCTGGTGTTTACAGCTCTATTTCTCATGTTGTGTGCAATGATGTGCAAGAATATTGCAAGTTCTCCTCGACATTTATATGCTTACTATCCCTCAACAACCCAATATCTTTGAAGTGGGAAACTAAAGATCTAAAAGAGGCTGGGTTAATCCTCATCATATTATACATTACAGTTCTAGGACCTTCTAATAGTTCTTGGTCATATGCCTTGCCAGTGAGAGCAGAGGTACATAGTCTTTGGCGGACTCTCCTATTTTGTTTTACTATCTCGTTGTACAAAATAATAATAACAAGAATAGATAATACCCATTAAACCTGATTCATTGTCCCTAATAATACATAATCAAGAAAATAGTATCAAATAATTAACAAAATAGTATCAAATAATCAACAAAATAGTATCAAATAACAATCAACTACTAATGCACTATCTATTAGCATAATGCACTATCTATTAACAAACCAAATATTAACTATTTGTGGATTGAAAGAAATAACATAATATTTAGATGAACAACAAAACCCTAATTGTTTGGCAACATCAAAGAAGAAGAATTACTATAATTCTCTCAAACACACTACAAACACAAGTTTTTTGCAACTTCAAATAGACATTGTTTTGAGATACTCTATAAGGAATGGTCATAACAGGATAAACATTGTATTCTACAAGGAATGGACATAATAACATAAACCCTGTACTCCCTATATGGCATAAACAAACATGTCCAATTTTCTGCAGATAGACAGATAAAAACATCTATCAATTATTTGTACATATGGACAGATGGATAAATAAAAGCATCTATCTGTTAAAAATAACTTCAGATATTGTAGATGACATATTTTTTCAGTTGAAACATATGGAAATTGAAGGCTTTCAATAAATTTAAAGAGGATTAAAACAAGCTCACCAGGAAGATAGAAGAAGCTCAACAATACTTAAAAGAGAATATTCAGGATGATGACACTGTGGATAAACATGAAGACATCAAGGAGTTCATTATTAACAATTAAGTCAATGAGACAAAAGTTCAAATTGCAGATGATAATGGACAGATAATGGATGTAATGAGAGGACAATATTCAAGAACATATACATTCAAGACAATATTCTACATGTTCATGAGTTGGAATCTCTACACCACAATTTGAGTTAGAATCTCTATAATATTCAGACAATATTCTACATGCTTAAAACTAGAGATTTTTTTTTATAGAAACAGAGATTACCATTTAAAACTGATGTTTGAGATTTAAGGGCGACATAAACTTTGATTCTCATAAACACATCTTACATGTGAAATCATAGTTATCTCAAAATAAAAAAACAAACAAACATACACATCTACAAACCATGCAATCTCAATTAGAACACATTCAATGATGCATCATGTTAGATCCCAATAAAACCCCCCTAGGAAATATAGCTTGTAAGCTAAAAAAAACAAAGAATATCCTCAAAGTGAAGAAATAAGAAACCAAAAGATTTTCTCCAACAAAAAGTATGCTTTTCTTCATGAATAAGCTCAACCCAAACTTGGGTTAATCATTATAAAATCAAATCCCACAAAAACAACACGCATGAGACTTGATTAGAGATTACAATTAACTAAAGATAAAAAAATCAGATTTTGATCATGTAAACAACATCAAAGTCTCCTAAAACAAGGTGTTATCTAAACCCATCATTGCAATCATCTTAGATCATGAAAAACATAGATCAAGAATTACATCTGCAAAAGTCTCTGTTATTGATGAAGATGAAGTGAATGATCGTTGGTTGAATTGAAGAAAAGGGGTTGATAATTGGATGAAAGATGTGAATGGGTATAATTACAATCAAACCCATGAACAACAACAATCAAAGACGTGAATGGGTGTAACAAAAGAAGATTATCAAAGAACCCCAACAAATCACACCCTCTTCATCATGAACAACAACAACAACAACATCATTATCAAATTAACAAACAAATTTACATAGAGATTCTCACCTTGGGGCGATTAGTGATCTGAGCTTAACTCCTCAGTAACAATAGTAACGTAGGTGATCTGATCATAGCTTAAGATTGAAACAAACATAAACCCCAACAAATTATACTTTCCATAGTTCTCAAGTCCAGCTTGGGTTTCTGTGGTAGTTTCAAAGGTCATGAGCAATGTAGGTGAATATAGAGGTGATCTGAGAGCTGGAAGTAGAGGTGATAACTTATGGTGATGAGGTGATCTGAGAGCTGGTAGAGGTGATGATCTCGATTTCCGTCTGAAGAGGAGTATAATTAGATTTTGGTTTTCATAATTTCAACTTATTGTGAGGGCAATTTGGTAATAAAATTTATATTCAAACTCAGACCTCCCACTCAGCTGGCTTATTAGATCTGAGTGGAGAGAGGCTCAGTCAGATATTCTATCTGAGTTTGAGTACAGTCAGCCTAAAAAACAAACGATACTAAGTGACTTCACTCAGACCAAATCACTGGCTGGAGTCAGACTCGGACCTCTGACTACAGTCAGTTGAAAAAACAAACGCCACCTAAGTCACTTAGTGTCGTTTGTTTTTCCACTCACTCAGACTCAGACACAGATAAAACATCTGACAGAGGGGCCGTTGGAATTTTTGGGTCTGAGTGGGTCTGAGTCTAAGTGGATCTGAGTCCACTTAGAGGTGTTCACTATCTGAGTGGATGCCTTGGATTGTTTGTTTATTTGGCTAGCTAGATTTGACTAAAATAGGCAAATACTAAAATACCCCTCTTAATTTATAAGCAAACACCTCCACTCATTCATCACCATTACACCACCACCATCACCCCTCTCTCACCAATGCCAGTACTACATATACATTCCAAACACAAATACATAGAAAATAACTTGTATATATTGTAAACACAAATACATACAAAAATAACCTGTATATATAACAAACACAAATACATAAAAAAAAAACTTGTATATATAGCAAACACAAATACATTGGTTTATAAAATCAAATAAAGATTAAAATTGGTTTGAAGTTAATACAAATAAGAAAATATCAGAGTTTTAAAAGTTATTACAAATACGCAAACAAATAAGTTCCAATGAACTTAAAAGAGCTTCAAGGAAACCAGCTCGGTGCTCTGGATCAAGCCTTAGAAACATCAGTGTGCTCATTAGATCCTCACAAGAACTTTAAACTCTTGAAAAATAATACATTATCTATCTCATATGAACTGACCATATCCTTCAATACTTCAGAACTTCAAAACTGGTGTCGTCATTGCTAGCAGAAGTAAAACTAGCTCCTTGGGTAGTGAATACAGATATTAGAGATTGGACCAACTCCGTTGGTTCGAATGGTTGAACTGTCGCAACTGATCTTTTCCCCTTTGATTAAGTTCGTACACCAACTTAAGACACAGAGGTACGAGAAGTACTACCAGGAGTAGGCTCCCTTACTGGAATGATAGGGACATCATAAGAAGGAATGCCCTCACCTACCCATGGATAATCAACTCTAGCGTAGGGAACTTGTGTATCGTCAACGTTCATATTATTAGGTAGAGGAACATACTATGTCTGCTGGGTGGAGGGTACACTTGCCATACCTGAAGACCATGCAAAATCCCAGTAGCAGATAGACCATCAAACAATTTCTCTAACAAATCTCTATGCTGAAGATGAGCGGTCTTATACTTTTTGCCTCAAAATTCACCTGTAAACAAACATATAAATAAATGTTTATGCATGTATAAATTATTATATAATCAAATTGTAATGCCATTATTCACATTAACTTACCGCAATGATATTTTCCCAAACATTTTCAGGGCAATCAAAAGTGCCTGATACAGGATCATATCCATGGCCAGTCCAATTTATCAACCATCTCCAAACTCGCCATTGCTACTTCACGTAATCCCATTGGTTCTACAGTTCCTTCTGTTTTAAAACATGAAAAATTTGCATGTTGCTAAGTCCTTCTTCTACTGTCTTCTAAGCTATAGTATTTAAAGATGTTCCAGACACTCTATTCAAGTCTATCTGTGCTTGACAATTCAGGATGAAGTAAAGTCTAAAATCTGGATGTTCCTATTTTCTTTGGTGGTATCAACATAACTGTACCTTCAGAACAAATAGACAAATCAGTTAAACAAATACATGCCTCTATAAAGTACAAGAGTAAGAATCGAAGAAACTAAAAACCTAATATTTTTCATGGTCAACAACATTCCAAAACATCTACCTTGGAGAACTATTATTTTTCATTGTTACTGAGATGATTCAGGAGATATTAATATGGGCCCTGATTCTAACTTTATTTCTAAATCACAGTTGGTCCAATGGTCTCAGTCTCTAATGCACTAACATATGGATAAACAAAAGATTTTGTAAACATTAACAACATAACCTATGGATAGACACAAAAGATTCTGTAACAAACAGATGGATATACAAACCATAACAGATAGACATACAAGCTGTATAAACTGCCTATGGATATAATCTAATAACAGATTACCAATAACCTCTATAAACAGGCTGTGGGTATTTGTAGAAACTGTGTAAACTGCCTATGCATAAACTGTATAAACTGTATAAATAGGCTATCAATAACTGTATTAACTGCATATGGATATAATCTAATAACTGCATATGGTAAGACACTAATCAAACGATTCCAAGGAGAGCAAACAACAGCTATCCACAAAGATATTTAACTTAAAAATGCCCATTTTGATTAAAGTTTTGGCAAAAAGAAGATATCCACAAAGAAACTAAAATCCAGAAGAAATGGGGTTTCTTCAATTCAACCCAAAGAAAGAATTCATACATAGGCCAAAAGATGTTCCAATAACTAATAAACATTTATCAACAACAAATTTAATCAAACACCACTTCATAAATTAAATAGTCTTGCATGTCAAATTTATTATATCAAACTAGAAATAGAGAGAGTTCAAACTGGAAAACTAGAAAACATCAAATTTATTTCATCAAACTAGCAAACAACAAAGTCATCTTCTCCCTATGTGGAAACACATCATGCTTAAACCTCCTTGCTTATGGTAAAACTTCTAAGATTTTAAGTCACCTAGGTTCAGTAAGGTTGAATGTACCAGTTGCTTCATCATAACCCTACTCGACCATTTGGTTTAGGGTCACCAAATTCTTATACTTGTTCTTTAGATACCACCATCTATTTCTTAAACTTTTAAGGATGACATCCCGTTCGAATTCATGAATGCCTTTCTCCCTCATATTCTTGAATGAACTTAGTTTAAGATTGGTACTCTCATCAGTGTCATAAGTGTCACTCTCATATTGAGCTTTCTCTATGAACCACAAATCCTTGAAGTAATCAAACATAAAATAAAGTCTCTATTGAAATGCATCTAAAGTAGAAAAATCATAATATTTCAGACATAAAATAGGCTTACATGTAATGAAGTTAAGAAAATTCATACATAGTCCAAAAGATGCTCCAATTTTCATTAAGTTAACAAAATTCATATATAGCATAAGAGATTATGTTCTAGAAAATAAAACTCATACAACTTTTAAAATACACTATTTCTTTAGATTTATCTTTACTAGGTCTTCTGTGATGGATTGAAGTATTTCTATTTTAGCTTGGGCCATAACCAACTCTATTTTGTACTTGATCTCTAAATCTTCAATAGTTGTGGGGGTAGCAAAGGTAGGAGTGGCAGAGGTAGAAGGAGTGAAAGTAGATAATTCACCATTTACTTCATCAAACCACTTGAGGAAACCATAACCTCTCTCCTGCTTACTCTTTGAGATTAGGCAACAGCAAAATCTTTTTTTACTACCAGTTGCAGAACGCAGCTTACATGGACCATATCCACAAGAACAAGGGAAATACTCATCCACCCAACACCAGAACCCACAATCCCTAGGTGTCTTCTGAAAGATGCAAGTATAAAATAAATAACTACTAATAGATAATAAAATAGAAAATAAAATATAGAAAATACCGCGTAAAGGCATTTGCAATATGCCCTATTTAGATTGTCAGAGCTTTGAGAAATTAATGTAACCCCATTCCCACAAATGTAGTTGTAAATCACCATTGAACTAAATATTATTTTCCACCAATAACACAAAATACCAGAAAAAGAATTGTTATTAATAAATAGATGTCGTCCCAACATAAACAACATATTACAAAACTATTATTAAAGAGTTATTGTTTACAATAAACTAAATCACTCTGCAATAGCGGCATTAACATTGCTTAGTGCTAATCATGTTCCAAGCATATCTCTTTGAGTTATAGTTACTGCATGCTTAACTTGCTCAAATAAGATAGATTAGGTGGCAACTCCTCAACATGCACTTCCTTTTCATTTTCCTCAACCCCAACATCATTACTCTCAAATTGTTTAAAGAGTTCATCATTAAGAGAAACCCTAATTGCAAATTGTTATGCATGCAACCACAATGTTTCTATGTCTGGGGAAGTCATAAGAAGGCATTGATCTGAGAATAGGAAACCTTGCCTTCAGTACATCAAAGCTTCTCTCAGTTACATTTCTTAGTTTAGCATGTGCATGGTTGAACAACTCTTGTGTGTTCCTAGGTCTTTGTCCTTGCCTATAATCACTCAGCCAACACCTAACACCTCTGTTAGGGGTCATGAAACCTCTTGTTTGTGCATAGGCAGCATCACATAGATAATATTGCTCTAAAACAAGGAAAGTAACATGAGGAGACATACAAAAAGTGATAAGCATAAACAAAAAGAGAATGACCATTACCACGAGTTGAAGGCATGGGGGGAAGTTATGGGCTGGATTATTCAGTGTCTCTGTCAAAACCCTAGAATCATGGGTAACTCCTTCCCAACCAGCAATAACATACATGAAATACATGCCAAAATCGCATATGACCATCACATTCAGAAAACAAATCCCTCCACCTCTTCCTTTATAAGGTATTTGATCATTTACTAAAATACTCGTAGGAATTAGTATACCATCTAGTGCTCCTAAAGCTCCTCTGAAAATCCCTTCCCTAAGTCTTTTATGATGTCTAATTGGCCTTGGTGGTTTATCAAAGCTAGTAGGCACTGTCATCTCTTTTGAAAATTTTATCATTGCATCAAGACATTCATGAAAGACTTTACTGGATGTAGCAGCAGAATGTTGAAATCTGGTGTTTACAGCTCTACTTCTCATGTTGTGTGCAATAATGTGTAAGAATATTGCAAGCTTCTCCTCGGTATCCATATGCTTACTATCCCTCAATAGCCCATTATCTTTAAAGTGGGCAACTAGAGATATGAAAGAGACTGGGTCCATCCTCATCATATTATACATTACAGTTCTAGGACCTTCTAAGAGTTCCTGTACATATGCCTTGCCAGTGAGAGCAGAAGTACATAGTCTTTGGCAAGGCATATGTACTTCTGCTCTCACTGGCAAGGCATATGTCCAGGAACTCTTAGTAGGTCCAAAAACTATAATATATAATATGATGAGGATGGACCTAGTCTCTTTCATATCTTTAGTTGTCCACTTCAAAGATGCTAGGCAGTTGAGGGATAGTAAGCATATAGATGTCGAGGAGAAGCTTGCAATGTTCTTACACATCATTGCACACAACATGAGAAATAGAGTTGTAAACACCATATTTCAACATTCTGCTGCTACAACTAGTAAAGTCTCTCATGAATGTCATGGTGCAATGATGAAATTTTCAAAAGAGATGATAGAGCCTACTAACTTTGATAAACCACCAAGGCCAATTAGATATCATAAAAGACTTAGGGAAAGGGTTTTCAGAGGAGCTGTAGGAGTTTTAGATGGTATACTAATTCATGCAAGTATTCCAGTAAAGGATCAAACATCTTTTAGAGGAAGAGGTGGAGGGATTTGCTTCCAGAATGTGATGGCCATATGCAATTTTGACATGTATTTCATGTATGTTATTGCTGGCTGGGAAGGAGTTGCCCATGATTCTAGGGTTTTGACAGAGACACTGAATAATCTAGCCCACAACTTCCCCATACCTCCAAATCGTGGTAATGGTCATTCTCTTTTTGTTTATGCTTATCACTCTTTGTATGTCTCCTCATGTCACTTTCCTTGTTTCAGAGCAATATTATCTATGTGATGCTGCCTATGAACAAACAAGAGGTTTCATGACCCCTTACACAGGTGTTAGGTACTAGTTGAGTAATTATAGGCAATGACAAAGATCTGGGAACCCTCTAGAGTTGTTTAACCATGCACATGCTAAACTAAGTAATGTAATTGAGAGAACCTTTGGTGTACTGAAGCCTAGGTTTCCTATTCTTATATCAATACCTTCTTATGACTTTCCCACACAGAGAAATATTGTGGCTGTATGCATAACAATTCACAATTATCTAAGAAGGATTTCTCTTAATTATGAACTCTTTAAAAAGTTTGAGAGTAATGATGTTGAGGTTGAGGGAAATGGAGAAGAAGTGTATGATGAGGAGTTGCCACCTAATGCTATTTAATTTAGGCAAGTTGAGCATGCGGCGACTATAACTCAAAGAGATATGCCTGCAGCGCGATTAGCACTAAGTAATGTTAATTCCGCTATTGTAGAGTGATTTAGTTTATTGTAAACAATAACTCTTTAATTATGGTTTTGTAATATGTTGTTTATGTTGGGACAACATCTATTTATTAATGACATTTCTTTTTCGGGTATTTTGTGTTATTGGTGGAAAGTAATTTTCAGTTCAATGGTAATTTACAACTGCATTTGTGGGAATGGGGATACATTAAGTTCTCAAAGCTCTGACAATCCAAATAGGGCATATTGCAAATGTTTTTTCGCAGTATTTTATATATTTTATTTTCTATTTTATTATCTATTAGTAGTTATTTATTTTATACTTGCATATTTCAGAAGACACATAGGGATTGTGGGTTATGGTGTTGGATGGATGAGTATTTGCCTTGTCATTGTGGATATGGCCCATGTAAGCTACGCTCTGCAACTGTTAGTAAAAAAAGATTTTACTGTTGCCCACTCTCAAAGAGTAAGCAGGAGAGAGGTTGTGGTTTCCTCAAGTAGTTTGATGAAGTAAGTGGTGAATCATCTACTTTTACTCCTGCTACCACTGCCACTCCTACCTTTACTTCCTCCATAACTATTGAAGATTTGAAGATCAAGTACAAAATAGAGTTGGCTATGGCCTAAGCTAAAATGGAAATGCTTCAATCCATCACAGAAGACCTAGCAAAGATAAATATAATAAAGTAGTGTGTTTTAAAAGTTGTATGAGTTCTGCTTTGTTGAACATAATCTCTTATGCTATGTACGAATTTTTTTAACTTGATGAAAATTGGAGTATCTTTTGGACTATGTATGAATTTTCTTAACTTCATTACATGTAAGCCTATTTTATTACTGAAATATTGTGATTTTTCCAGTTCATATGCCTTTCAATAGAGACTTTCCTTTTATGTTTGATTACTTCAAGGATTTGTCGTTCATAGAGCAAGCTCAATATGAAATTTACACTTATGGCACTGATGAGAGTGTCAATCTTAAACTGAGTTCATTCAGGGATAAAAAGGATAAAGGTATTTAGGAATTTGAACGGGATGACACCCTTAAAAGGTTAAGAAATAGATGGTGGTATCTGAAGAACAAGTATAAGAATTCGATGACCCTAAAACAACTGGTCGGGTAGGGTTATGATGAAGCAACAGGTACATTCAGCCTTACTGAACCTTGGTGGGTTGAAATCTTAGAAGTTTTACCATAAGCAAGGAGGTTTAAGCATGATGTGTTGCCACATAGGGAGAAGATGACTTTTATGTTTGTTAATTTGATATAATAAATTTGATGTTTTCTAGTTTTCCAATTTGAACTCTCTCTATTTCTAGTTTGATGTAATAAATTTGACATGTAAGACTACTTTATTTATGAAATTGTGTTTGATTAAATTTGTTGTTGATAAATGTTTATTAGTTATTGGAGCATATTTTGGCCTATATATGAATTCTTTTTTTGGGTTGAATTGAAGAAACCCCATTTCTTCTGGATTTCAGTATCTTTGTGGATATCTATTTTTTGCCAAAACTTTAATCTAAATGGGCATTTTCAGGTTAAAAATCTTTGTGGATAGCTGTTGTTTGCTCTCCTTGGGATCTTTTGGTTAGTGTCTTACCATATCAAGCTTTTCTCTATAATGCATTTTAGTTGTTGGATCTTTTTTGATGTCAAGTTGTTTTTACCATAATGGATAGATGCTTATTACCTATACCTGTTAGTGGATAGATGTTTATTGAAGCTGTAAATAGATAGATGTTTATTGCCTATACCTTTTATGGATAGATGCGTATTACCTATACCTGTTAGTGGACAGATGCTTATTGAAGCTGTTATTACTGGTTTTGTAATTGGAGTTGTTGCCTACCTGCCTAACTGTTATTTGTATAAATTATATAACTGTTATCATGGCCTTTGCAGAAACTGCCTATGAGTATTTGTAGAAACTGTCTAATTATTTGTAGAAACCGCCTATGAGTATTTGCAGAAATTGCCTAACTGTTATTACAGTTTTTACAAGGCATTACACACTATAAACTACCTAACTGTTAACTGCCTAACTGCCTAGCTATCTGTTTATATTTTCCCTTCTTTACATCTTTGCATTTACATACTTGAGCTCTAATGTGGGAATGGATTATGTGGAATTGGATTCTATCAAAGAGAAGCTCCTATATCACAACAGCTTGGGAGTCTGCATAAAGATGGACCTTAGGGATCTCATCCTTACCGCCCTAAATCCAATAGTGCAGCTCCTTCTGCAATCTCTTAGAAGTCTCCACATCCACCATGGCCAGAGTAGTCAGCACCAATATGTTCTTGCAGGGGTAGTATAAACTGGAGAAAGATTCCAGATTACACAATTACTTCTAAATCTAGTAGAGGTATTTAAAAAGTGACTGCGCTACAAGTGGAGCTAAGAGAAAGGTTGAGATAGAGTAGTTTAGAAGACCGGTACGAATCCCTGACCTTCTTGATGTCTGCTTATAACCTCTGACCTTGAGTTTATGCAGTTATTAGATTATATCCATAGGTAGTTTATACAGTTGTTGATGGCCTGTTTATACAGTTTATGCAAATACTCATAGCATGTTTATATAGGTTATTGATGGCCTGTTATTAGATTATATCCATAGGCAGTTTATACAGTTTGTATATCCATATTTTAACTGTTTGTATATCCATCTATTATGGATTGTATATCCATATGTTAGTTACAGAATCTTTTGTACCTATCCATATGTTATGTTGTTAATGTTTACAAAATCTTTTGTATATCCATATGTTAGTGGATTAGAGACTGAGACCATTGGACCAACTATGATTTAGAAATAAAGTTGGAATCACTGCCCATATTAATATCTCTTGAATCATCTTAGTGGTAATGAAAAATAATGTTTTGGAATGCTGTTGACCATGAAATATATTAGGTTTCTAATTCTTAGATTCCTACTCTTGTACTTTATAGAGGCTTGTATTTGTTTAACTAGTTTGTATATTTGTTCTAGAGGTACAGTTATGTCAATACCACCAAAGAAAACAGGCCTTTTTCAAGCAACATCCAGATTTTAGACTTCACTTCATCCTGAAATGTCAAGCACAAATACTTGAATAGAGTGTCTGGAACATCTTTGAATACTATAACTTGGAAGACATTGGAAGATGAGCTTAACAGCATGCAAAATTTTCATGTTTTGAAACATAAGGAACTGAAGAACCAATGGGATTACATGAAGAAGCAATGGCAAGTTTGGAGAGAATTGATAAACCGAACTGGCCATGGATATGATCTTGTATCAGACACTTTTGATTGGCTTGAAGATGTTTAGGAAAATATCATTGCGGTAAGCTAATGTGAATAATGGCATTACAATTTGATTATATAACAATTTATACATGTTTAAACATCTATTTACATGTTTGTTTACAGGTGAATTCTGAGGTAAAGAAGTATAAGACCGCTCCTCTTCAACATAGAGATTTGCTGGAGAAATTGTTTGGTAGTTTATCTGCTACTGGGATTTTGCATGGTCTTCAGGTATGGCAAGTGTACCCTCCACCCAGCAGACATAGTATGTTCCTCTACCTAATAATATGAACGTTGACGATACACAAGTTCCCCACGCTAGAGTTGATTATCCATGGGTAGGTGAGGCCATTCCTTCTTATGATGTCCCTATCATTCCAGTAAGGGAGCCTACTCCTGGTAGTACTTCTCGTACCTCTGTGTCTTAAGTTGGTGTACGAACTTAATCAAAGGGGAAAAGATCAGTTGCGACAGTTCAACCATTGAAACCAACGGAGTTGGTCCAATCTCTAATATCTGTATTCACTACCCAAGGAGCTAGTTTTATTTCTGCTAGCAATGACGACACCAGTTTTGAAGTTCTGAAGTATTGAAGGATATGGTCAGTTCATATGAGATAGATAATGTATTATTTTTCAAGAGTTTAAAGTTCTTGTGAGGATCTAATGAGTGCACTTAAGTTTCTAGGGTTTGATCCAGAGCACCGTGTTGGTTTCCTTGAAGCCCTTTTAAGTTGATTGGAACTTATTTGTTTACGTATTTGTAATAACTCTTAAAAGTCTGATATTTGCTTATTTGTATTAACTTCAAACCAATGTTAATCTTTATTTGATTTTATGAACTAATGTATTTGTGTTTGCTATATATACAAGTTATTTTTGTATGTATTTGTGTTTGTTATATATATAGTCTATTTTTGTATGTATTTGTGTTTGCTATATATACAAGTTATTTTCTATGTATTTGTGTTTGGTATATATACAGGTTATTTTTTATGTATTTGTATTTGGTATGTATATGTGGTGTTAGCGTTGGTGACAGATGAGTGGTGGTGGCGGTGGTATTGGTGATGAATAGGTGGGGGTGTTTACTTATAAACTGAGAAGGTATTTTAGTATTTTTCTTATTTTAGTTAGATCTAACTAGCCAATAAAACAAAAATTCCAAGACATTCACTTAGATACCTCTAAGTAGACTCAAACCCACTCAAACTCAGACCCACTCAGACCCAAAAAAACAAATGGCCCCTAAAAGTTCTACATTGCTTATGAGTAGAGATGGTTTTAATCCCACGGGCTTAGGCTTGGGCTTGGCCTTTGTTTTTAGGGTTAATTAGTTTTTAGACCCGAAATAATGACCACGAATTGTGCTAACCCCCATTGTCATTTTTAGGTTTTGGACCCTAAAACACTCCAAAAGTCGCTCTCCGAAATGAAGATAATATGAAGTACCATAAATACCCCTAGCTCTGCCACGTATGATTTAATCTTAATGCCACACTGTAATTATGAGTCCCACGTAGGATTATATCGTAATGACACGCTGTAAAACCAGATCCACATAGGCTACGATAAATCCGACCGTTGAAACCTGAGTTACGACTATAAAACCAACCCAGAACTTCATCTTCCTCTCCTCTCTTACATTAACTACTTCATCTTCTTCTTTTGGAAGTAACTTCATCTTCATAACTCAAAATGAATGGTGGAAAACATGAAGCTGGCACACAATCTAAGGTCGGAAGTTTCTTTCGCATCTACTCAAAATAGGGTCTAAAAGCTAATTATTTAAGACACAGAGGGTCTAAAAACTAAAATTGAAACATTGGTTTTCTTGAATTTTTCACAGGTTGTTTGTCAAATGTACAATCTTGAGGGTCACATTGCATCGAAATGTCCTTGGGTTTACACAAAATGCAAGAAAGCTACGTGCAATGGCATCATGAAGTTGATGATATTTCTCACTGAAAATAACTATGAAAGGAAGTTCTTAAAGTGTCAACACTCAATTTGTGGATCATTTCAATGGTTATTAGATGTTGTTAATCAAGCCAAAGGAGCAGAAGGAGGTTCATCAAGTTCAAATGGTTATTTTGGGTGTGGTCAAAGTAACCATTGGGTGAGAGACTGTCATTGTGTTAGATTTCCTTGTACTGCACATGGGTCCAATCACCTTATGAAAATATTTACTTCTAAGACACAACAATCATTTGGGCAGAAGTTTATAAAATGTGAAGATCCAATCTGTAACAATTTTATTTGGTTAACTGATGCAATAAGAGAATAATCTATAAAGAATGTGAAAATGACAGTGGAAATGCCATTAGATGAATTTGTAACTCAATTTGCTACAAAAGTGACAGTGGAGAAGAAGGAGAAAATGTAATGACATAAAATGACAGTTAAACATCTGAAATATTGTATTTACCCAAACAAGAAAGCACATAGCAAATTGTCTTACAAATAACAGTTAAACATCACCATTGTTAAACCCAAATTGTCTTATAAAAACCCAATTATCAATTCTCCAAGGGGACCTAACTGGTGTAGCTTTGTTAATCACTCTATTAGATGGTTCTCCTTGCCCTGAAGCACCAGACCAATATGCCAACCCTCTGGATGTCTGAGTGGCTCTATATCCACCATGTTCTCCTTTAGCATTAAGATCTTGCCTAGGTGCTCTAAAATGCTGACCAGTTGAATGAGATGGTTGAAATGACTATGATGGCTGAGATTGTTGTGATGATTGTTGTGATTGCTGTGATGGTTGAGTTAAAATAGGAGATGAAGGTTGAGGTGGTCGTGATGGTTCATCTGCTCCCCCTCTCCCTCTCTCCCTTGTTGAAGGTGTCCTAAATTCAGTGTCTAATCTGTATGCCTTTGCTCCTCCTCTCTCCATGTTTGGCTTTTCTGCAGGTTGACCTTTATAAGTTATGTTGTTGTGCCCAAATGCTTGGTACTTACTGCATCTTCTTGGTTGTCTCACCACACCATTTACCTCATCTGCCTATCTTCTCCTTAATGTTATAGATCTCCCTGTTGGTCTCAACAATGGTGGTGGTCTGATCTCTCTTGTAGGCTGCTTCATAAGAGTAAATGTATATTATGAAAGACAAGATAAATCAATAATTCAGTAATCTAAGGGCAAAAGTAACATACTTCTCCCCACTTTGATGAGTCTGCAATTGGATTTACAGCTTGGTTGTATGTTGCTACATAGACTGCCACCCTATGGTAATGACTACAGTATTTGTACATAGGCCATGATAAAGTTGGAGTTGTGAAATAGTAAAATGCACAATGAAATTACAATTATGACATATTAACTAAAAAAGAAAGCACTTACCCAACCTACTCATATTTCAGTTGATTAATCACTTTAACTGCATGTACACATGGCAATCCAGTGATCTGCCAAACATAGCAAGTGCATGTGTGTTCTTCCAAGTTCAATATCCACCTTGTGCCACTATCATTAAGGACCAGCCACTGATCCTTTTCAAATCCCTCTAACCTGTAGTGGTGACTGCATGTTTTCAACAACTCAATCCTCTTCACTGCTTTAGATACCAATCCATTTTGATCCCACTCTCTTACCTTCAATTTCTTTTCATACATGAGTGTCATCTGCATCAAATTTAGCCTTTCTACCATCTTGTTTAAAGGCTTATCTCTAATCTTAATAATCCAATTGTTAAATGATTATGAGAAATTATTGGTCACATGCTCACACTTTGTATAACTATCAAAGTAAGACCTACACCAAGATTCATATGGCTCCCTTTCTAACCATGTCTTTGCATCAGGTTCTGCAACTCCCAACTTGTCCAAATTTTCTTTTATTACAATTTTTTTGTATGCCTTTGATGCATTCCAAGCCAATATCATCAAATAAGTACCTCTGTACAGCTGCTTGAAGTTTTTGTACATGTGCCTAAAACTAAATCTATGATTGGAATGAGGGAACACTTGTGAAACTGCCTCAACAAGACCTTTTTGTCTATCAGATATTAATGTCAATTTTGATGGGTGTAAGGTGAGCTGGCCTTACACCAAAGTTAAGAACTTCATCCATGTAACTTGACACTCACTTCTACAAATAAACACTATTATAGGGAAAATACCATTATTTGCATCAAAAGATATGATGCTCAAACATTGGCCTCCATACTTGTCTTTCAAGAAATATCCATCTAGACCAAGAATTGGCCTACAACCCTTGCTGAACCCATCTAAAGCTGCCTTAAAACTAATACACATGTCTATAAACTTAAGATTACCATCTTCCCTACTACAAGTAGCAATACTACCAAGGCTTGATTTTTGAATCTCAACACATAGTTCTGGACATAAAGCATAACCTTTATCATATGACCCCACTATCTTCTCCATCACCATGTTCCTTGCATTCCATGCAGTATAATATGAAACTCTTACTCCAAATCTTCTATACACAATATCAGATATCTGTATTAACTTTGTTGTACTTGCATCCCTGATTAGATTCTCAATCTCCTATGCAACCCAAATAGTATTTACAATTCTGTTCAATGTACCATTCTTACCACTACACTCATGTATAAAATGACCATTTTTAGGTGTCATGGTGTGGCCATCATTTAACCTTGTTATGAACACCCACCAAGGACAACTTGGTCTCTCTTTACACACATATCTAATCTTCTTACTTTCATTCTTCTTCTGCCTAAATGTGAACCTCTGAGTAATTGCAAAATTCCTCATAAATGACCTATAATCAGATATATTTGGCCACTCCATCCCAATTATCAACATAGACTCTGGTGCTTGAGGTGGCAGAAAGGGTTCCTCATCTTCATGATCTTCTTTCTCATACAAGTTTGAAGAAGCCATCACAAAATCTCTATTATCAGCAAAACCTTCATGATCTTCTATGTGATCCATTGCATGAACATCCTCACCATCCTGTGATGTATAGTTACTATGATAGTCTTCTTCAGCATCCACATTGTCAAATAATGAGTCCTTAGTTAAGCCTTCAAACTCATTGTTCTCAAACTGCCTCTTAAACTCCTCTCTTGTCCATCTTGCAACTTCCTCATCAACATCATCTACATTCTTCTCCTTAATTTTAAATTCTTCTTCACTGGCATAGTCTTTGGTTAAATCATCAAGCTCTTCCTCAGAAAGGTAATCAGCCCTAACCTTCTTCACCTTAGGTTTTTGTGATTTGGTTTTTACTTTTCTCTTTAAGGATTTTGTATTAAAAGTGTTAGAAGTAGGTACTTTTAATGGTTTACTTGTCTTCTCTAAACATTTGGTAGACTTTTTTTTCTTACTTTTTTGGTTTATCATATCCTAACTGTAATGGTAATTATTCAACAGGGATTAGCACTATTTCACGTGTTTCCTCTGTTTCTATGAAAACTCTGTAATACCCATAAATTGGGTCTTCCTCAATGTGCCTAAACATCAACTTAACTTCTAAATCATTACTAACGGCATGCAAAACACCGTCTACACTAAATAACAACCCAATCACCCCCCCCTCACAAGAACATTATTATATGGACCATGCTTATCGTTTATCTTTGTAGCAATTAACCCCAACAGTTCCACAAAACTAATGTTTACAGGCACAGTTAAGGCAAAATAACTACCACCCTTGTATTGACTCACTCCGTACCCATTCTTAGATGGTTTATCCCACTCCCCACCATACTCAATTACTAGGTGAAATATCTCATAAATTTCATCATTAGACATGGTCAAATGGTATATAAGAAAATTCAAATTTTAGCTTACCTTATATACTTGTATAACCTTCCCAGTTGCCTTGATCAAACAATCTCAAAATTACAAATTACAATTAATTGGCAATCGAGTTGTGTTGTGTTTTATGTGCCCTAAAATACCTTGTAGATCACGTGCTTGAAACGTGCAGAGTCTAAAAGTTAACATTCTTCAAACACAGAGGGTCTAAAAGAAAATTCTAAAAAATATGGTAATTATGGCTCGGTGTCTAGAGCGGTTACTTCATACTTGGAGAAAAGAGGGAGAGTCGCATCGATTGACGTTTGTTAGTTTAAAAACTTAAAAACTTGTAACCCCAAGTCTTAGCACTCCAACCTCTCCATCTTTTTCCTTCATTTTTTTTTTCTCTCTCTCCCCTTACTCTCAAGTCTTAACAATGTCGGATTTTCTTCCATTAACTCCCCCAATAACTGACTATAGTGATAGTGATGAGGGGAAGCAACCAAACGAGTACGACCACATCTCAGACAAATGTCCCGAAGAGGACTTCAACGTCGAGGAGGACTGGGAGTTGTTGGAGGGTGGTGGTGGTAGTGATGATGAGGAAGATGATGAGGATGATAATGATGATGATGATGATGATGCGGATGATAAAGATGAAGATGATGAACCTCCTCCTCAGAAGATGAGAAGGAGGTTCTATTAGGTTTTAGGTTTTTTTAGTTAAGGTTTTTTGGAGAGAATTTTTTGGGGAAAAAGCCCGAGAAAAGGGTTTTGTTGGAACTTGGAAACAAATATTTTTTGGGTTTTTATGATGATGAAGGTTGATGAATGATAATGTTGAATGTAAATTATTTAGTTTTGAATCTTTTGATTTATGTTTTGTTTCGATATATATTTTAGTTTGAATATTTAATTTCAGAGTTTTAATGACAGAGATTCGGAGAAGATGAAGTTGGCACTCAAATCCACGTGGACACTAAGAAATCTCCACGTAGATTTTCTTAGTCCACGTGGATATTCCAACTAGATTATTATTTAGCACGTCGATTTTCTAATTAAAACTTAAATATAATAAAAAAGGTAATTTTGGTATTTTAAAAAAAAACTAACAACTCTGAGGTATTTTAGGGTCCAAAACCTAAAAATGACAATCATAGGGGGATAGCGCAATTCGTGGTCATTAATTCGGGTCTAAAAGCTAATTAACCCTAAAAAAACTCAATAGTTTCCTAGCATATTAGACTTAAGTCCTTTTGTTTACCAAATATGCAATATAAGTCCTTCGTTGACCCATTCAAACTTGTTTGCTTTTTCACAAAGTCTAAAATACCATTTATGTTCAACACGTGCAAATCACGTGAGTTATTGGTGTTTAAGCTTAAAAATGCACAAACAAGCAATGGTCGACTATTCTGGTGCGTTAGATCTGTACCCAATAAGTATCTCGAGGCTTTGCATTTATTTGAATTTAAAATTTTATTTATTTAAAATCAAAAATGACAAATTTGTACTTAATTTTTGTTGATTTGGGTCAACTGGGTCTATTGTAGTTGACTTTACTGCAAATCAAGGACCTATATACATTGGTAAAGTGTCGGGACTTATGTTTAATATGCTTAGAAAACTATGGGGGTTTTATCTAAATCACCCAAAATATTTCATGTGAAATTTGGTTGAAGGTGCTTAAAAAAATAGACTCCACAGTTTTGTGCAAATGGATTGTGGTAAAGAATAAGGTTTGGGTTATCTGGGGTGGTTGTTAGTTCTAGTGCTTCCATACATTAGGGCAGCTCTGAAATAGTGAAATGATCATAAAAGAAACGAGATCCGTACGGCTTTGGTTCTGAACATTACAGGCCGCACATCATTATGTCTCTTGGTGGAAAGATGTTTGGGTATTAACATTTGGTATCAGAGTCAATCACCACGGTAAAGCTTCGATTTGTGGCAGGTGTTATTTCTGGGGATTTTTGTTTTTTTGGAAAAAGGGGTAAAAAGGGTTAGGGCTCGCCACCTAAGTTTTCTTGATGCAATGGTATTTGGGATAGTTGGGGGGATCTTCTGGCTCACTATCACGACTGCCAGGGTTTCCCTGGGTTTTGTCCAGCTTTCCTCCCACTAACGACGGCGCCATCAGACGGTAGTTGCAGTCGGTTTTTACAAGTCTAATAGGTGCCTTCTGGAGAAGAAACATGGATTCTATAAAAAGAAATACCATAAAATATTTTGTAGAATTTGTTACTAAATCTACTTCACTTTGATAGGGGGTATAACAAACAGGTGTATGCACAAATTCTGCAAACATGCTACAAACAAGTATATGTGAGTACAAAAAAAATATCTGGAAAAAAAATGCATATCATGGGAACCTCATAAATTCCTCTCATATGGTTCAAGCCAAGGAAATTCCAGGAAATCAAACACCTCCTTTTCGGTGGTGAAGCTCAAAGTTGTACTTGCTTTTGCACCCTACAATTCAAAAGAGGTCTGCTAAGCAAGCATAAATTACGGAAAACAACATTTGAGAAAGAAAAGTGGAAATGATTTTTGTAGTTTTCGTATTTTACCCGTTTCCCACCTGAACTCTGAGTAGCCAGAAATAAACCTGTATCGTCGAGTCGGTATCCTTTGGATTCTGCAAGTATCCTCAACCTACAGCAAACAATACGAAGCAAATACATCAACTTCTCATATCAATTGCCGTAGAAACCTTACTAGAATCTTCAGAGTTGAGAATATCATCGACTTAACTATGAGTCTGCTTCACATTTTCTATCAACAAGAAGCTTCATGGATGTGACGACCTACCGAACGCCGGCCAAATCTACCCGAGCGTTTTGAGTTCTGTCCGAATGTATTTGTTCTCTATATCCTAATATAGCAGCACGCCAAGTTTCGTCGCAATCGGATTCAGTTAAGGGGGCGAAAAGGTCCAGTACGCTTCGTCTCATGTTTTAACGTTTCCTTTTGGAAGTTGACTATTTACTTAGTAGCTATATTAAGGAGGAACCTTGGTCCGATCCTCCCCATGACTAAAAGAGCTTTAATGCTTGGTCATCAAGGACCCCGGCTCATGGACTATCTACAAGGGATAGTTATGAGTTCTCCTAGGCCTAGGGTAGGCTAGGGGACATTGCCTCGCAATGCGGGCCGGTTTTCATTAGAGGGCTTCATATGGCGCCGCTATGCCCCGCGGGCTATCCGAGATGCACCGCCCCTTTCAGATGGACAGTATAATTAGTCCAGGCTCGTCGCCCCTTGAGATATGAGTCCCTAAGGTGGAAACCGGCATATTGAGCTACCCTGATCCGCTACAGGACAGGTGTGCTTCCGTATCTCGCGCGCGTCGTGAGAGATTACGCTGTAGGGATTATTGAGGGAACCTTCAGTGTTGTTGCCTTTACCGAATACATATTCGATGACCCCTCACGAGTATCCAGGATAATCCGGATGTCGCTCTAGCATCCGTGGGTTGTATGCCACTGGCGCGCCGCGCCAGTGAAGATGGCTGGTACACGCCGACCTCGCGTCCGTGTACGCCGCACGGTCCCTTATTCCGCTGCACTCCGGGCACTGTAGAGTCGGTCCCGGCTAGGGCCGTGTCAATGGACATAATGGAACTAATACCGCAACTTCCAGCATGATAAAAACTAACAGATACTAAACATTTGTGACCTTGAGCTCTCTATCACTCTCTAATGGTCTTCACACTCCACCAGAAAACAGCAACAAACTCCTTTTTCTTCCTTAAAACTACCACTCTTTCATCAGAAGTGTACACTATATTCATATCCTCTTGCTTAAAATTTCCACCTTTTGTGTACTCTATTATCTATAGCTTCCCCTGTTACCTTCTTAGTGAAAAGGTTAATACAAGTAATTTTAGTAACTCTAAGAACACTATGATGTGAGAAGTTCTCTAATAGTACTATGGTTGCCACTCTTCCAGACTAAAATCGAGGTGACAAGCAACCTTATAACAGGATCTAGAATCTCAGTCTGCAACTGTACCTCGCCAAAATCTTCCACAACTTAGATATCTGAATTGATAGTTGATACACATAAAAGATAGTGTCATTTTGTACACGCATGCACGATAGTAATTAATGCTATGTGCATCTTAACCATTCTTATTTGATAAAAGTGAAAGGAAGTGCATTTCAACTTATATTCATCAACATTTAGTCAGCGACGAAATTAATGTCATTGGGTTCTTGGCCCAGTAGTGGCCGTAACCCTCCACCAAGATAGGAGTCGTGGGTTCGAAACCCCATGGGGTCGAAAACTCATGGTTACGGATCCCTATAAAAACTGGTGTGCCTGAAGAAGAAAATAATAAGAAAAGAGACATACCTCCGATTTAGTACATCATTTCCTGTCCATGCTATTAGTCCGAAGGCATGTATATTTCTTGGGTATACCTAGAAAAATGATGTAATACACACTTTAATATATAGTAGCAACAAAAAATATGGTGGTTTTTTTCTTTTCAGAAAAAGCAACAATAAATAGGATTTTTATTCACGAATTATATATGGGGTTCAAGGTTGCTAAATATGAAGTACTATTAAATAAAAAATCCACGAAATCATTTCATCTCCAAACTATTAATCCAAACACCAGGATTTGAAATAAAAGACACTTTAAAAATTCGAAGTGGGAGTTCCCACAGGCAGATAAATTACAAAGATTTAAATATAAACTAGGCAAATAAGGTACCATTGATATTAACCTTCACCAATTGATCCACATGGTACCGCTTATCAGAGGAAGTACATGATTGTTGACATACAAAAACGACTGCCTCAAGTGTTTGCTGTAGTGTGTCAGGAATTCAGGACACATAACATGGTTTGTTTCAACAAAAACCATCATGAAACACATCTACTAAATAAGTTCATCATTGCATCCTTTCATCTAGCCATTCTAGCACTCGTTGTGTCTATACAAGGTTTAGTTTGACAACCAATTTAGTGTTGAAAAATAAAATCTGAGCATTTTTTAATTAGCTCCTACTATACTCCACTAACTTCGTCTGATATGTAGCAATGACGAGGAAGCATAATCTTCCAAACTACAAGCAATTAACTCAAAGCAAAAAAACTTCATAAAACTACTCAAACTATTATTTTCTACTAACTCTAAAAACAGATCTAGACTAAACTTTTTTTTCATAGGAAAAAGTGGCTTTTATTTTTTTTTGAAACTTCCTCATTAAAGTTCTCTTTGGATAATTATTCTATATTAAAAGAATACAAACTGAAAAAGTGATTCTAATTACTAAACACTAAAATAAAGGGAAAATGGATTTTCTAGAGAGGAAAGAGAGAGTGAGAGGAAGCCAATTACGACTCCGGTAGGGCCCGAGACATCCCTACGACGGAGGGGAATGTCCTGTTACCTATCAATTCTCCCCTTCTTAGAAAAAATTCAACCCAAATTTTTATATGCCTAGGGTGCCCGCGGAGGTCTTGTGATCTTAAATTATTTGGTTAAGTTTCCCAAATCTTAGTCAAAATTCCAATATTTTGGATCCTCCTATGCAACTTTCCATAATCGAAGTTAGTATCCACGAACTGGGGTGCGATGTCATCACCAACATCCGTTCATTTGACAACGCCAATTTCTTTTTTTTTTCGCAACCAAATAACATGCTAATGAGGACGAGCCACAAAATCCTTGTGGAATGGCCATCTATATGGAATATTCTTCATAAGCTGCCTTCAGTTTCTAATTAAAAGAAGTTGCACTTGTTACAGTTATATTAACAACTTTCTATTATCAAACAAGTAGTTTATTTAGTATAGTTTCCAGAGTAGTAAGTTTAGTAGATCATTATTTTCAGCCTTTATGTTTTGCATATATATATGGCATGCATCTCTTGTAAAAAATTAGTAATAAGAAGTTCCTCTAGCAAGGTCAGAGATCTGTAACTATTTCTGGTGGTGCAGTTACTGATTTTTTGCAAAGCAGTTACTAATTTTCTGTGGTGCCTTCACAAAATTTTGGTGGTGCTTTTTCTTAAAAAAAAAATTGCGGTGTATACAAAATTCTGACATTGGTTGTTTGAAAAAATGGCCGAAGAAAGATCTGATTCGTTGCAAGTCATCGGTGTGAAATTAACATGACCGAATTATACATATTTGGTTGATGTTATGACGCATTTTGTGATAGGGAAATGATCGTGGGAGTATATTGATAGGACTGCTACGAAGCCCATAGGCTCTACAAAACTTTCTTATGCAGCTGATCTAATGAACAACATAAAAATTATTACATGGATCGGTAATTCAATTGAATTCTCTATTGGTGTTCAGTTGACCAAATTCAATAAAGCTAAGGAGAGATGGGATCACTTGGAGAAGTTGTATACTAAATCCAATTTTACTAGTCAATATGTTAGAGGTTGATGTTTGCGGTGTTCGACAAGGGTGATCACAACATTAAGGAGTCCTATGGTGTAATCACAGTTGTGTGAGAATCAGATCATTTTGACTGAGCCATCCGCCCTTACTGCATGTACGGATTGGATCACCTATCGAGAGCAATAACAGTTACTACAATTTTTGGTTGCTTTACTTAATGACTTTGAGACTCTTCGAGGAACTATTCTTCATAGAAATCTTCTTCCAAGTGTTAATTCTGTAGTTAGCGAACTTCTCGTAGAGGAAAACCGTCTAAAGACTCAATTAGGGAAGGGGTCTCTAACTATACCTACTATACAGTCTTAGCCATTCAGTCGACATCTCAAGCTTCTTCTCAGAGGCAATGATTTACTTATCAATGATCTCCTTCATATGGTGCGCCTTTTATCATCAGAAAGGCCACTGGAAGAGTCAATGTCCGAAAAAGCTCCAGCGGCGTAATCGAGGTCCTTTAACATCTCAGCAGCAATTTAAAGACCTACCTCAGTCTCTTCAGCAGGTTAAAAGTTCTCCTCGGTCTCGGTTCTATAGAGGAGCATCTCAATCAGCAGTGTTACCATATAGTGATGCATCTTTCTCGGGTGTTGCAGCTGAGCTGGATGAATTCTTTGCTCAAAGTCTTGACATTGTTCCTTATGTTGGTATACCTTATCTCGTGCCCCCTCAAGATCTTATCACACTCACTTGGATTTTTGATTCTTGTGCCACACATCATATGTCTAATGATCGATCTACTTTCTCGTGTCTTACTAACCCTTCATCTGTTAGTGTTATTGCAACATTCTCGGAGGTTGATTGGGATTGGTCTTAGAGATGGCTGCATGTACGTCTTATAAAACTTTCCATCCATC
Organism: Kingdonia uniflora; assembly: GCA_014058105.1. Taxonomy (NCBI): domain Eukaryota; kingdom Viridiplantae; phylum Streptophyta; class Magnoliopsida; order Ranunculales; family Circaeasteraceae; genus Kingdonia; species Kingdonia uniflora. The sequence goes on from JACGCM010001471.1 coordinate 1,894,128, forward strand.
TTCCAAAATTTTAGTGTATCTTTTGTTGATTTATATTCTATGGACCTAACTCAAGTAGTTTTTACTTGTGGCATGCTAGAATAAGTCATGTTTCTAGATCTGAATTGAAGTATCTAATTTCTACTCATGCTTTACGAAATGTTCTTTGTCATGATTCTAACTATTGTAGTTGGAAACTTGGCAAATTTGTTGTTTTACCTTTTCCTAGTAGTGCATCTCTCTTTTGTAGCTTTTGATTTAGTTACTCTGATGTGTGGGGGGTCTGCTCCTTATCCCACTAAAGGGGTGTCCTAATATTATGTTTCTTTTATTGATGATCATTCCCATTATTGTTGGGCATTTTTAATGAAACATCAGTCCGAGTTCCTTTCTATTTTAAAATATTTAGAGTTATGATTCAAACACAACTGCGTACTGGTATCAAATGTTTTTGAGGTGACTTGGGAGGAAAATATACCTCAGGTGATTTTTGCACAATTGTTTGCCTCAAATGGGAGCATTCATCAGCCTCTTGTACAGAAACTCTTCAGCGACAATGTCGCTGAAATAAATCATACATATTATGGAGACTGCTCGCTCAATGCTTATTTCTGTATTTTGGGGAGAGGCAGTCCACACAGCTGTTCCTCTGATGAATAAAATTCTAATCGTTCTTACTACTGGTATTTTTCCGCATGACCGTCTCTATGGGACACCTCCAGATTATTCCTCCTTGAGGGTTTTTAATTGCACATTGCTTTGTTATGTGCCATAATGCTGACCGTGGAAGGATTTCTCGTCGATCTGTGTTTTTCTTGGCTACATTGACACTTAAAAAGGATATAAATGTTATAAACCTATTGCTAGGAAGTTATATGTTTCTCACCATGTTGTCCTTTTGAAACTTATCTTTCTGTATTTTATTCCTGATCGATCACGAGAAATTCAGGAGTCTGAGTTGTGATATGTTGATCTTTTTTTTTACAGATGATACTTGTCCTTCTACATCTGACACATCTGCTACGATACTTGATTATGAGTTTGTTCCAAGGACTCCAGTTTTTGTTGGACTAGCTCCTCATTTATATCATATGTGTGATCGTCATCCTCATGATAAGTTGGATTTTTCTAATTCTTGTTACTTCACTGAGGTTGATTCATTTCTGACCACTACGCATGGTCATTATGAGCCGACATCCTATAAAAAGGCTAATGTTGATCATCTTTGGCATCAGGCCATGGACAAGGAGTTATATGCTTTACATAAAACATAGACATGGAATTTGGTGCCTTTACTTTTAGGGAATCATGTTGTTGGCAACTGTTGGATTTATAAAGTAAAGACACAATTGTTGATTTTTTTTACCAACTACCAATAACTTAAGTGGTTAGGTACCTTGTCATCTTGTGTAACCTTCGAGAGGTTAAGGGTTCAATTCTCACCTCCGTGTGGGCCTCGAGGTTGGTATGAGCCCGTCAGCCTTGTGTCGGCTTGCCCGGTTCGTGTGGTTTGCGGGCTATGGCCAAACCCTAGGGGATCTAGTCGGGATTGACGGTCCGCGGGCCTGTTGACCCCGGATACCTCTAGAAAAAGAAAAAAAAGGCACAATTGTTAATCCAGAAGGATCTATGAAGTATCACTAATTTAGTCTCCTACTTTTATTTTAGAGTATTTCTCTAGTTTTAGAAGTATGAGTTTCTATTTCAATTTAGAGTATTACTGATGTGAAACATCACTCATAAGGTTGTCTCCCTCCGTGCGACCTATATTTATTTGATGCTTTATGTTTTATGCTTTAGCTTAAAGCTATGTTGGAGAGGTCCAATGTGAGTTATTAGCAGTTTCCCAATTTAAGTAAAATATTATTTCAATTAGAACTAGGGTTCCTAATTCTAACCTCTCTTGTGTTCTATAAAAGGGGAGGTCTAGGTTCTTTGTTTCACAGTTGATTTTGATTAAAGTAAGTTGATTTGTTTAGTTGAAACCCTAGTTTCCCTAACTCTTAAATACAACGTGATTTTCTTACGAATCTCGCTTCCGCGTTCGTAGTATTCACGTCAATTGGTACCAGAGCCGCGTTAGATCGAAGAGTAGACAGTTTCAAGAGCAAATATGCCTCGTGGAAAAACCGCGATGAAGAAACCTACCCTAGCTCAAGACGTAACAAGGATAGATGATAAGCTTGATAAACTTATCGAGGCTTTGGGTAGAGGAGCCTTTCCCCCCCCCCCCCCCCCAACCACCTCCGTTGGGCGTATCCGAAGATCTCTCTCTAGAGGGAAGCGTTGCCGCGAGGAGCGACAACCTAAATAACCCTTTCGCGAACTTGAACGTCGAAACTGGGGTTCACGCAAGCGAGGGAATCGCGATACCCAGACCGGTGTTCAGAATTTGGCGTTAACAACCGACCACCACGTGGGTAGTACGCACAACGACACGCCTCGACGAAGCCAAGCCTTGCCAGCCTTAGCCCTGACACCAGCCACCACGACGACAGCCCCGGTCGTACTCAACAAAACAGAATTCTTAGCCTGGCTGTGCAACAGCAAGCCCAAGCCTTTCAAGCGCAAGACCCACCTCATGGCCCAACTCTGCCACACCCAGACCAAACCCAAAGAGATCCAAGCCGGTTTCAAAACTCCATATTAAACCCACCAGATTCAAATTTAAATTATGGTACAAAACACATTGGAAGTTATCAAGGCCAGCCCACATCACATGGACCCCACAACCCAAAATCATATATCTTGATTTTCAAGAACAACAAATTTGTACCGGTTCAAGACCACCCCATAGATTTAATACCCAAACTCAGAGCTTGTGGGCTCAATGGGTTGGGCTGCAACATTCATTGCCGGGTCTTGACTTCACCAACATAGATCCTTCATGGGTTCCTTTAGACGAAGTTATTGTAGACGTTCTTCGCGACGGCCAACGATCAACATTACCAACACCAACAGACCCTCCACCGGCCGAAAATAACCGTCACCGACCTCTTTCCTCGACAGCCCCGTTGGGCACACATGGAACTGCCCTTCCCCCTAAAGACTCATACCGTGACAAACATAATATCGACTCCGGTAAACGGCAAACGTTGGAGCTAAATCCCAAATATGGCTTCGAATACTGAGCACCCTACGTTGATGGATGGGAACCAAAGGATGATGATGCGTTAAGTGTTCAGTCGATTGAAAGACGTAAAACAGTAGGTTCCCGTTATATTCCAGCTGGAGAGAGAGAGAGCGGCAATTCAGCGAGAGAGACCGGGGCCGTGGTTCTCACCCCCCGGTCAACACCCCATTGCGTGACCGTTACCGACAACGTCCACTTGGTTCACCTCCTCGTCCGCCAAGGCATCCGTATGCTACGACTTGGCAAGCCGATGAGTACAGTTCAGACTCTGAAGAAGAATTGTGACCGCAGCTGCGTCGAAAGGGTAAGAAAGAAGAATGATATTGAAGCATTGGCCAAAGCTATTTCTGAACAGACGCATGATGTTCATCTCAAAGTACCAGAGTTCACTGGAAAATCTGATGCAAACGCCTTTATCGAGTGGTTGGATAAGGTTGAACGTATTTTCAACTACAAGAAATATGTAGACCCAAAGCAAGTAATGATCATTAAATCCCGTCTTACTGGTTTTCCTCTCACTTGGTGGAACAGTGTTCAACAAGCGAGGCATACAGCGGGTTATCGTCCTATTTCGGAATGGTGGAAAATACGGAGAGAGCTGAAGGAGAGGTTTATCCCTATGAACTACGGCGAGGTTGCATTTGGGAAACTTCAATCCCTCAAAATGGGTCTCTCTTCCCTTGATGATTACACTGACCAATATTATCTCCTTGAGGCACGTGCACTCCTCCATGAGACTGAACAGCAGCGGGTTAGTAGGTACAAGTCTGGTCTAACGAAGAAACTCCAAGAGGCAACAACACTTCAACCTGTCTTTTATCTTGCTGAAATTGTACAATTGGCCAAACAGGCGAACGAGTTACATGCGCAGTATCGCCCTCCGGTTCTAGCAACAACACCAGCAGCCCCAACTATTCCAGCAGCCACTGCACCACGTACCTTTGTTTTAGGTAACTGTTATGGATGTGGCAAACCAGGGCACCATAAACGTGATTGTCCTGCATTTGCTAGAAAGGTCGATTTAGTCGTGGATAGCATGCGTGAGAGCGTGATAGCAACAATTCAACGTGTTCTACATGATGAAGATGAAGAAGAAACTTGGATGCGTACTACATACGTGCGTGAGTCCTCAGGAGCACCGCCCCCTTGATTTTGTGGACGAAATCTTCTCAGACGGAGGTTTTGATGTGAAACATCACTCATAAGGTCGTCTACCTCCGTGTGACCTATGCTTATTTGATGCTTTATGTTTTATGTTTTAGCTTAAAACTCTGTTGGAGAGGTCCAATGTGAGTTATTAGCAGTTTTCCAATTTAAGTAAAATATTATTTCAATTAGAATTAGGGTTCATAATTCTAACCCCCCTTGTGTTCTATAAAAGAGGAGGTCTAAGTTATTTGTTTCACAGTTGATTTTGATTAAAGTAAGTTAATTTGTTTAGTTGAAACCTAGTTTCCCTAACTCTCAAATACAACGTGATTTTCTTACGAATCTCGCTTCCGCGTTTATAGTATTCACGTCAATTACTATAATTTAGCAATAGGAGTCCAACTTATAAAATAGGACTTGTACCCTATAAAAGGACAAGCCTAAGGTTAAAAAACCTAATTGGAATTGGAATTGAAATTTAGGAGTTCTATTGTAATCTTTCTATGGAGCAATAAAGAAACCCTGAGGGGAAATTTTCCTCCCCATCAATTCTATTGTGTGTTCTTGTTATCTTTTTGATTGTTCTTCTAATTAGTACTCTCCTAGCAATTGTGGATTAAGTGGTATCAGAGCGGTGTTCCATTCATCCTTGGGAGATTGTGGTTTATGGTCTCGACATGCGACCGACTCAAGCAATCTAGGAAGAGATCTAATTAGAAAAAGAAGAACATCATGTCTACCGCCAAGATCTCAAAAGCTTCTACTTCTAAGAGATGACATGATCGTAAAGAGAAGAAAGGGAACAAAGATAAGGAGGGGGATGACGATGAATCTAGAGATTCTGAAAACGCCAAATCTGAGGAAATCACGGATGTTGGTAAGTTTACGAATCCTAGAAAAAAAATTAAAATTGATTTTAAGATTTATATCACCGTTTTTCATGGATTTGTGGATGCCGAAAAAGAGGACAATCGTTTTGGTAGATGGCAAATACTAGTAAGTTCCGCATTATTGGAGGTTATACATATTCAGCTGATTGTACCTCACGAGTATGATACAGGTCTAAAGATTGGGGTAATTTACAAGAAGCTACTACGGAGGAAGACTTGCGAGTACCAACTAAAGTTTTCCAATCGGGAGTTGGGATTGGATCTTCAATTACCAGTACCTAATGACAATTGGGAGAGTACTTCGATGGATTTTAAGAGAGAATTGGTTACTATCAGATCTGGGAGCGATTATATATTCTTATCTCTACTATATGAAGACTCCATAGAAGACACTCGGCTACCATCAGTCAAAGATCTATGAATTGAGCGAGAAAGTCCTTTGAAGGAGTACGGTATTTTAGAGAGGGGGATGACTAGGACCAGGAGGGGTAGAAAGGGCAAGCTTCTCAACAAATAGAAGTAGTGCACTCGTGATACGGGGGCTTCCAAGTTCCCACATCTCTAGTTCTAACTTGAGGAGGAACTCAAGGTTCCTAAAAAGGGGGAGCCATGATCTAGGAAGATCTATGAAGTATCACTAATTTAGTTTCCTACTTCTATTTGAGGGTATTTATCTAGTTTTGGAAGTATAAGTTATTATTTCTATTTAAGAGTATTACTCTAATTTAGCAATAGGAGTCCAACTTCTAAAATAGGACTTGCACCCTATAAAAGGACAAGCCTAAGGTTAAAAAAATTTATTGGAATTTAAGATTTTTATTATAATCTTTCTATGGAGCAATAAAGAAACCCTAAGGGGAGATTTTCCTCCCCACCAATTCTATTGTGTGTTCTTCATTATCTTTTTTATTGTTCTTCTAATTAGTACTCTTCTAGCAATTGTAGATTAATTGTAAAAATAGATTAGAGGGAGAAAAAATATTATTGTTGAATTGATTATTTAGGTTACATCATACTTTCTATATATAGGAGAGAGATATTAAACTGCATCTATGAATAAGCAATATGGGACTAAAAAAACATAAAATAGCCCCGTTAACACTCCCCCTCAAGCAAGAGCATGAATATCGTACATGCCCAGCTTTGACAAAACATCTAAAAGTAATCTGCAACTAACGACCTTCGTGAGAAAATTTGCAAGCTGTTGCGAAGTATAAACATAGAGAGTCTGAATCTATCCCGATTTAAACTTCTCATGCAAGAAGTACCGATCAACCTTAATGTGTCTGGTACGATCATGCTGCACTGGATTAGTCAAAATGCTAATAACATATTTGTTGTCACAATAGAGTGTTATAGGAAGAGAAACTGGTATCTGAAGCTCTTGTAGAAGACACTTAAGCCATATCAACTCACAAACGCCTTGAGCCATGGCCCTATACTCGGCTTTTGTACTGGACTAGGAAACAACATCTTGCTTCCTACTTCGCCATGTAACCAAATTACCACCAATAGTAGTACAATACCTAGAAGTGGAGCGACTATCAGATAATGAACCTGCATTGTCACCATCAGTCCAAGCCTCGTCTCGAGAATGACCATGATCTCGAAATAAAATGCCACGACCAAGATACCCCTTGAGATACCGGGGAACACGAATAACTGCCTAGAGTTGGGGAAGATGCGGCTTGTGCATAAATTGACTAAGAATTCCAGCCGGATATGCAATATCAGGACGGGTAAGAAAGATAGAAGAACTTCCCAAGAAGTTACTGATACTGACCAATGTCCCCCAATAACTCCCCCTCAAAGTCGGTCAAGCGATGATTATATTCTATAGGTGTATCAGCAGGACAACACGCAAACTATCATGAAGCAGAGTGAAGATCAAAAATGTACTTTCTCTGAGAAATAAAAATACCGAAACTAGAACGAGCAACTTCAATCCCAAGGAAATAACGCAAGAGACCGAGATCCTTCATCTGAAAGCAAGTATAGAGATAAGATTTTAGGTCACTAATACCCTGAATATCATCTTCTGTAATAACAATATCGTCAACATAGACAAGTAATGCAATAGTCTTCCTACCAGGATGTCGAAGAAACAAAGTATGGTTAACACTACTCGAAACATAACCAAAGTCAATCATAGCGGTACCAAATGTATCAGCCTAAGTACGAGGGGACTGCTTAAGCCCATAGATGAACTTCATTAACTTACATACCAAGCCTGAAGCAGAAGCGGGGTGAAAACCTAGAGGTTGAGGCATATAGACCTCTTCCTATAATGTTTCATTCAGAAAGACATTCTTCACTTCCATCTGGAAAAGGGGCCATGATTTTGAGGCAATAATAGAGAAGACGACTTGAATAATACTCATCTTGGCCACAGGAGCAAACGTCTCCTAATAATCAATACCATATATATGTGTTTACCCCTTGGCAACTAACTGAGCCTTGTACCTGTTTACCGTTCCATTTGGATTTTCTTTAACTGTAAACACCCATTTGCGTTTGACTCATGTACATCCAGGCGGGAGAGAAACCAATGGCCAAGTATTATTGATCTCCAATGCATATAATTCTTCCAACATCGCAGCGTTCCAATGAGGTTTGGCTAACGCATCTGCCACTGTACGTGGTATATCAACCAAAGAGAGAGAAGCTAGAAAAGTTATGTAAGTAGGAGATAAACGATGATCTGAAGTATAATCAGCAATAGAATAAACCACTGTATCTGAATATCTATTAGGCTTCCCTGCATTACACTTCTCTTTTCGAATAGCAATAGGTTTATCATCATCACTATGAAAAATAGGTGAATCATCATCCTAGTATAAAAGAGGCAGAAGAGGGCTCAATACCTGACAAAGGTGAATCAGTGGCAGGTGGCAGACCTGGAGATACAAAAGATGCTTGGCAGCCTAGTATAGGAGGCTAGCGTCTGGATGTCGCCGAGTATAAACTTGCAAAGGAGGTGAAGGCAAAACTAAAGGTGAGATTGCAGACTCACAGGGAACACTCAACGGAAGTGGATCTGAAGGAGGAAAAGATAAATCCTCTGAAGGAAGAGGACAAACTAAAAAATACTCCCCCCAGGGTAGAATACCGCCCACAAAGAACGGAGAGTGTTCGAAGAAAGTAACGTCCATGGAGGTGAAATGTCGACGGGATGAGGGATAAAAGCACCTATAACCCTTCTGAACTTGAGACTAACCCAGGAACACACATTTCAAAGCACGAGGATATAGTTTAGAGGCTGACCCAATGACTTGGACAAAACAAACACGCCCAAAAACACGAGGTAGAATCTGAAAAGCATAACGACCAGGATAAAAAATATAATACGGGGTGCGAAAACCAAGAACTCGATATGGAGACCGGTTGATAAGAAACAACCGCCGTAAGAATAGCGCCATACCAAAAATGCGATGGGACATTCAATAGACATAGCACGAGCAAGATCAAGAATGTGATAATTTTTCCTTTCCGATTTGTCATTTTGCTGTAGAGTTTTTGTAATAGAGGTTTGATGCTCAATGCCATTGATATTGCAGAATTTGCGAAGACCTTGGGACATAAATTCCCCACCCTAATCGGAACGAAAAACTTTAATAGTTTTCCCAAACTTAGTACAAACCATTGCGGTGAATGTCTGAAAAATAGAGGAGACCTCGTCCTTAGATTTCATCAAATAAACCCAAGTACACCTTGAAAAATCGTCAAAGAACAACACAAAATAACGAAATCCGAAACTAGGGGTAACGGGGGCAGGACTCCAACATCCGAATGCATAATATTAAAACAGGATAAAGTTTTATGAATACTCAACAGATACGTGCTACAACGATGTTTAGCACGTTGACACGTCACACAAGACAAATCAGACATGGATACTTTTGAAAAGAAAGACGGAAACAAATAATGTAGATACTTAAAGGAAATATGACCTAAGCGGTAATGCTAATGTAACACCCGCGTTACATTTTCATTACTAGACATAGACTTTAACTGGAGAGCTTGAGGAGAAATAGGAGAGACAGGTCCATCCAGGAAATAAAGACCACCCTCTTCATATCCACTGCCAATTATCTTTTGTGATACCAGATCCTGAAAAACAATATAATCACGAAAGAATGTTATAGTGCAATTTGTATTTGTGGTAATTTTACTAACAGAAAGAAGATTAGTATCCAACTAAGGGACATGAAAGACATCGGGTAAGGAAAAGGAATCTGTAATCGGGATATACCCCTTACCTACAATAGGAGTCTCAGTTCCATTGGCAAGACAAACAGTCTGTCGCTATGAACTGGAAGCATAAAACCAAAAAAAATAAGACATACCAGTCATATTATCGATGACACCCTAGTTAAGAATTCAAGGCGAAGTCGGAGATGCAGAAACATTATTTGCGAATGCAAAGTTACATGCTTGAGAAGCTACCGGTGTAGAAGACAGAAAGAAACTGCTAGAACCTTTTGATTTTATCCCGAGAGAGAGCATTAAAGGCCGAATAATCTGGCACACTAGAGTCGGCAAATAAGTGTGTTGGGGGCTGAGATGAGTGGGGTTGATAACCAGCACGACGACCGTGCAAAGCATGACAAGTTGTCTTTAAATGTCCCCACTTACCACAATAATCACACTCGCTCTGATACCATATAGTAGTAATAGATTAGAGGGAGAAAACAATATTATTATTGAATTGATTATTTAGGTTACATCATACTCTCTATATATAGGAGATATTTTAAGCTACTTCTATGAATAACCAATGTGGGACTAAAAGAACATAAAAAAGCCCTGCTGACAACAATCAACAATCTAATGGATCAGTGGAGCAATGCAATATAAGGCTCGTCTTGTAGCTCGGGGATTTACACAAGAGTGTCGCATGAAGGCAAAGAATGATTTTCTGAAAGGTGATATAATCGAGGAATTGTACACCTAGATTCTTCATTTGCCTGATGAAGTTTGCAAACTTCGTAAGGCTCTATGGTCTCAATCAAGCACCTCGTGCTTAGTTTAAGAAGTTTTCATCTGTTGTCATGATCCCACTTTGTTTGTGCGTACAACAGCTGCGGGTAATGTATTTTTGCTCTTATATGTTGATGATACGATTTTAACTGACGATGATACCGTTGACATCTTTGCTCTAAAGCTATAATAACACCGTGAGATTGAAATAAAAGATCTTGTATCACTTCATTATTTTCTTTGTATTGAGGTGGCCTCATCTCCTAAAGTCTACTTATTGTCTCAGTCCAAGTATACTGCAGATGTTATTAAGAAAGCCTGACTTACATATACTCGGACCAATGACACTCCACTTGAGCTTCATGATCGTCTTTTTCCTTCTGATGGTGTACCTTTGAAAGATCCTACACTGTACCGAGTGATTGTTGGTAGCCTTGTGTATTTGATTATCACTCGACCTTGATATCACTTATGATGTTCATATTGTTAGCCAATTTGTTTCAGGTCCTAGTACCGTGCATTGGGTTGCTTTTATTTGGATCCTAAAGCATATTTTGGGGTACTTTATTTCAGACTTTATTGATTTTGTTATCTTTATCATTCGTACACCAGGCCTATTCTGATGCTGATTGGGCGGGGGATCCTATAGATCGTCGATCAACGACAGGCTTTTGGGTATTTTTGGGAAATTCTCTTATTTCTTGGCGAAGTAATAAGCAAAATGTTGTTTCTTGGTTTGGCTGACTTCTTTACGAAATCTCACAATGTGCAGCGATTCGGCTTTCTACTTAACAAACTCTCTACTATTAAACGAGTAGTATATTTAGTATTGTTTCCAGAGTAGTAAGTTTAGTAGGTTGCTATTTTCAGCCATTATGTTTTGCCTATATATATGGCCTGCATCTCTTGTACAAAATATAATAAGACGTTCCTCTACTTAGTTTTTTTTTTCAATGTAATAATACTCGTACACATCAGAAATTTCATCGAATACTGGGGGTATCACCGAGTAATCACGTCCTCTACTCTCTGTAGGAAAACAATCACGTCCTCTAGCTTTTGGCGAGATTGTAATACTAAGCCAACTAGAAAACGTTAGAAGAGCTAGTAACCATGACACTGTCATCCCAGACTAAACCCGTTGACGCAGGGAGAGAAGAGCAATGTTATGCTCCTACATCAACGGGGTTACTCCGAGATGATAATGCCCCCTCCCTCCCCTCCCTCTTTCAAGTCTAAATCCATAATGAGTAATCTAATGTGACTGAGACAATACCCTTTAAGAGAACTGTTGCCTCACTGAATGCCCTCCTATAATGTGTCCCCTCTCCCTACAACTAGAGTGGTCCCTATCAAAAATACACATCCAGACTGAGCAACCGTAGGCGGACTTAATCTCTAGGTTTAATTACAAACAGCTCAATAAATTGCCAACTGAGTTACATGTGCAAATGACATCCAAAACTGCCTAGTTATGGATTTGTGTACAGTAAAAACATAAATATACCTTGAGATCTATTCGATGTCGGAGCTCTCGCCCAGGGTATGTGCAAAGACCAAAGTATGTATCAACCCCTGAATCAGTACCCTGAATATCTTAAGATAATTAGAAATTCACTAGTGTGCCCTGAAAGACAGCTAGCAAAATATAAAACATAAATGAAATTAATCCTAAAATAGAAATGCAGATGTTTAATTCAGAAAAAGAAACACATACATATCTTATGAATACATATCAAAAATTTGAGTTAATCCATACTAACGTGTTTTCCTTTTTCTTTTGCAAAAGGTTTGGTATTGCCCTACAATATGAAGAAGGCTGTAGAAGTGGAATTTTGTATGAAAAAATCACCTTATTTCAAGATATCCCAACTGGGTTGGCACTCCTTGACATAATTAAGGTGTGTACCAAAATCACTAGAAACTTATCAAACTTAATTAACATGAAAAGTGCAAAGCAAAAAGAGCTATAATTCCTATAAGAACTCAGGCCATATATCCGGCTCATATCTTTATCTGCACCTCTTCTTGCCATGAGATCAAGTGCAAAATTAACTTCTATGACTATGAGCACTGAAGAGATTCTAAAAGAGTGAAGCTTATTTTTCAAAGTTTTCTATTGAACCTTAGGCTCGAAAGAACATCATCCTACAGTGAATTCTGAACTGTTATCATGGACTCTGACTCATTGCACACTTCTAGACACCCCATAATAATAGCTGTCAGGAAGCTAAAAAGAATGGCACTAGGTTCAGCCATGTAGTTCGAAATATTTCCCAACACCTCAGAAGTATGTAGCCATAGCACTCCCTGCATTACTGCAAACAATTTCAAGACCAGTAGCTCCTGGGTTATTTCTAGATATCTATCATAGCATGTTTTGACTTAAAGATCAAATATACATACCACGTACTATACTGACACGGAAAGTTTTCTAGGTTTGCGTTGTGCTTTAAAGGTACTCAAAGTCTGAAGACTTATTACAGAGTTGAACACGGTTTCACTAGATAGTACGGAAACAACTTGAGTTCGTCTTATAATGTTACACAATCTTCTTCATAGGAAGTTGAGAAGAATCCAATAAGTATTTTCTTTTTCTAGCTGCGCAGATGCAACTTAGACAGTATGTACCCTATTCAAGCTCCTCAAAAACTCTTCAGAAAAGACCGACTCCTTACCAGTTCAAACCGTTGTTTTACACAAATAAATTATCCATAATTTTGGCAACCTCTGCATGGTAGATAGCACAAATCTTGAGCCAATCTTTGCTCCTTGAGGCTTCACTTGACAGCCATTTGAAAGATGTCTATCAAGAATCTTCATTCATGTGACTCTTATTTCTTCCTTCAATGCCACGTGTTGTGTGTACCTTGACACTCCAATTTCCACATCGACGTAGAATGAGAGATTTATCAGGTGATATACATTGTTATTCAACTTCCAACTAAGAACATCTCCTAAAGTACCTCTCCAAGTAGGTAGAAAAAAACCAAATTTCAACTTAGTGAGTCCAATTTCATCCAACAATCCCTCAGTTAAATTTTCTCGTTTTATCAACACGGGACTAGGTTTCGGGCGTCTGTTTGTAAACATAAGCAGACGCCTAACACTTTAGCGCATTGCTTTTTATTGTTTAAAAATTAGGCGCACAAAGCTTCGGTGCCCGATAGACGGTAGTCATTGACTACAAACTGTCTTTCTCACTCTCTCTGGATCTCTTTGGGGGAAATTCCCACTGTTTTTCTTCCTCCCATTATCCCCCACTCGACTGAAACAACAACACTTTCTGCTTCATCTTCAAACCCATCTCCAGGTACTAAAATTTTGACTTTTAGATTTACTTTTCTTGTTTACTTTCGTGATGTTTCGAGCTTGTTTTCATGAATTATAAGTTGGAATTTCAACTTTGTGTGCTAATTTGGGATTTATGTTGAATTAGTACCGCATAATATCTCAAATGGGATTTGCTGGATTAATTGTAGTGACTTATTTAGCCCCAAGTTGGGGTTTAATGTTAATTTGGGTGTAATTGTAGCATTTTTAGCAATTGGGGTTTTAGTTTGAGCATCAAATCATTGAAGATTACTAGCTCTATGTGTGATTTTTGTTTGAAATTTTAGCCATTTAATCATTCATGTGCTGCTCCATTTATCATTTGGTTTTGTCCAAAAGTAAATACTATATAAAGTTGGGATTGATACATTTTGTTTCTAGTTACATCCAAGATACAATCAGTTGTCTTTGTAATCATAAAATAAATTGGGAAACAAGAAAGAAACATATGAATTGTTGTTGGTATTGTTGTTTGCTTTGCTTCATTTAAGTTCATATCTTGGAAATTCTTGTACATACTCGGTTGTTGTGGTTTGGGAGTGGTGGGGTTGTTAAATTGGAGTTATTTTGGAATGAAATGGTAGAGTTATGCATGTAATTTATAATCACTGAATTTTCTTGTGTTTAATGAATTGTTTTTGGTATATATGAATTGCATTTGCTTATTTGCTTTGACTTTGATGCATTATTATACACTAACTACAATGTCATCCGAGAAGGATGAATACCATGGATCTGGCGATGAGGAGGAATTTGATTACGATGAAACTGGTGCCTAACCAACCGAAATGCGATTTCTATCGGGGAAGAAACAAAAAATCCTCTACGAAAAAATCAATATCTCCATCAAACCTCCGCCTCTCCCACAACAATTTGGACCGCGTGACTTTCGGCAACTCGCGCAAATTCCACCGGATTGGAAGGTTATCTGTCCACAACGGTCAATTCAACGTCGGCAAATTGAAACAACGCAATTTATAATTATTGGTTTTATAATATTAGCTTTACAAATTATTTAGTTCCGGTAGTAATTAATTTAGAAATTCTTATTTTAGTTTGTCATTACAAGCTTGGCTGAATTTTAAATGTCGATCCATGTTGGTCAAGCTCCGTTAAATGTACTTAGTACTTGGGGGCTATCTCACTTGAAACACAAATTAAAGGCCACGAACTTGATGAGTTTATTCGATTATAAAATTGGGAATGTGGACAACCAAGTTATAATATCGATGATTGAGCATTGGTGGCCAACAACTCACACATTCCACCTTCCTTGTTGAGAGTTGGGGACCACTCTTAGGGATTTTACCGTGCATACTAGGATAGATATTAGGATAGGAGAGCCGATGGTATTAGATGATTCGTGCACGGAATTCTATAACGTTGTGAGAATTTTCTCTAATATCGGCTTTAAAGACTATGGAAATGGATGTGTCTCGTTTTCTCACCTCAAGACTTACCTTGATCATACCAAAGTAAACATCAAAGATCCTACTAATGTTGATACAACTTTTTGAGCATTTATAATGTGTACTTTGGAGGTTTGTTTATTTGGTAACTTGAGGAGTTGGGCTCGACTAAAGTTGTTGAGTCCAATTCTCCACATAGAGAAGAATGGGACTATGATCGACTTTGGCTCGGCTAAACAGGAGGAGAAATATCTCGGCGACGTTTTCCAAATGATCGAGGTATATTATGTTTAATTAATTGTTTTAGCTATTTATTCAAGGTTATTTAGAAAATTAATACCTTTCTTTTATCTTCTGCAGTATCACTTATACGAGTTGTCGAATAGATCATCACATACTGATAAATAATAAGATGGATGATTTTTGGCCAAGGATGTCCGACTGGTACACTGAAATAAGGAAACTTACTCGAAATAAGGCGAAGTATCATCTAGCGTTGATGAGGCAACAACTGGATTTGTACACTTTGGAGAACATAGAATGCCCTGAAGCCTTTAAGAAATATTAAGGATGACTGAAGTGGGAATTCCCATTCCATATTCTTGATAGTTCGCTATTCCATGCTTTCAAAAGTTTGCAAATCCAGTTGCTGCCTCATCAGCGCTAGATGATGCTTCGCCTTATTTTTCGTAAGTTTTCATCTTTAAGTGTGCGAACCGAACATCCTTAGCCAAAAATCATCCAGTTTATTATCTTTTAAAATGTGATAACCTATCCGACAAATACAGAAGATAAAAGAAATGCATTAATTTTCTAAATAACCTTGAATACACAACAAAATAAATAACTAATACAATTAATTAAACATAATATACCTGAATCACTTGGAAAAGGCCACTGAGGTATTTCACCTCCCGTTTAGATGCTTGGCCAAGGCAATAATAGAGATATCCCAAAATAGTAGAGCCGAAGTCGATCACAGTCGCATTCTTCTCTAGGTGGAGAATTGGACCAAACAACTCTAGTCGAGCCCAGCTCCTTGAGTTAGCAAATAAGCAACCACCAAAGTACAACATCATAAATGCTCAAAAAATTGTATAGGCATTAGTGAGATCTTTGATGTGTACTTTGGTATGGCTAAGGTAAGTCTCGAGGTGAGAAAACGAAACACACCCCCTTCCATAATCTTTAGAGCCCAAATTAGAGAAAATTCCCACAACGTTATAAAATTTTGTGTACGAATCATCCAATACCATCGATTCTCCTATCCCGATACCTATCCTGGAATGCACGGTTAAATCCCTAAGAGTGATCCCCAACTCTCCACAAGGAAGGTGGAATGTGTAAGTAGTTGTCCACCAACGTTCAACCATCGAAAATATAACTTGGTTGTCTCCATTTTTAATTTTAAAGTCGAATAAACTAGTCAAGTTCGTGACATTAAATCTCTGCTTCAAGTTCTTCAAGTGAGGTACCCCCACAAGTACTAAGTACGTTTGACGGATCTTGACCAACACCGATCGACAATTAAATTTTAACCGAGCCTATAACGACATTAATAAACTAAAACAAGAATCTCTAAATTAATTTCAATAAGAACTAAACACTTTGTAAAACTAATAACTATATTATACAAACTACAAGCAGAAGACTTAAACTTAGAACAAGAATTGAATAACTTGATTTACAGGAAATTAAAGAAAAAAAAAAAACAAAAGCAATCTCTCTCTAATCTATACTCCCTTTTTAGGATTTATCTACTAAACTTTTAATGACTCTAACTATCCTCCAACTCTCCGATCTAGGCCTCTTTAAATAGAGAACCCTAGATTTCCACTAATCCCACAACTCCCCCTCAAAATAACAATTACTGAATAAAAGACCAACTAAAACAAGAAAATAGAAAGTACTAAAAGTACAAAAGTCATCAATGTAGGAGTCGTGGTTGACTGTGGGGATGACCTACGACAGCTACAAATCCTCCCACAGCACTTGCCGTACCCACTTGATTTGCCTGCAGATAGAAACACAATTTTTCGGCCAAAAACCCTATGTGAACTCCTCATCACGTTATCGTCTTCTCCACTCACGATATCGATCACACAGCGAGCCTCTCTCTCCATTGTTCCTTCGTGGTAGTTTATCTTTAGTTTACTCCATCAATTCCTCAATCACAGCACCCGCGTCAATCTCCTCAATCATGAGGATCGCTCTTACATATATTCTGTCACGAATCTTCTTCTCTCCTTCTACTTCATCTTCAATGGCATCGGCAAATCTTCTGTCACCTTTGGAACTTGTGAAGGCACGCAATTTGGCAAGCATCGCCTCAAGTTATTTAGAAATCATCTTGTTCGATTTTGTAAGCTCCTTGTTAGACTCCATAAGCAACTTGGTAAACTCTTCTACTGTTTTCAATTGCTCGCCTTGCGTTTGTTTCTTTGGTGTTTTCTTCCCCATCGTTCGTCGCAAAAGAAAAATACAAAATCTTAGTGGCTCTGGTACAAAGTTTATAGAAACTACAAGCAGAAGCCTTAAACTTAGAACAAGAATTAAATAACTTGATTTACATGAAATTAAAGATAAAAGAACAAGAACAATTTTTCTATAATCTATACTCCCCTTCTTGGGTTTCTCTACGAAACTTTTAATGACTCCAACTATCTTCTAACTCTCGCATTTATGCCTCTTTAAATAAAGAACCCTAGATTCCCACTAATCCCATAACTCCACCTAAAATAGCAATTGTTGAATAAAAGACCTACTAAAACAAGGAAATATAAAGTACTAAAAGTAAAAAATAAGTAAGTCACGCAATCCAAATTGTTGTAGGAGAGGCGGAGGAGGTTCAGTGGAGAAACCGATTTCTTTGTAGAGAATTTTCCGTTTCTTACCCGATCGAATTCGCATTTGGGATTGTTGAGCATCGGTTTCATAGGACTCAAATTCCTTTTCATCGCCAGATCCATCGTATTCTTCCTCCTCGGATGACATCGTAGTTAGTGTAAAAGCCATCGTATCTCCTATGCAAGAGAGGTAGTTTTGCTCAAAGTTGTCTTGAGTAGTATGCAGGTGTATTGAAGCAGTTGTTTTATCCTCGACCCTAAACAATATCAGCTGTAAATTTTTATAGTCAGGTACTCATTTCTGGAAAAAAAAAACTGATATGGTAAGTTGGTTAAAAGTGTGTTATCTGATGGGCACGAGAAATGACAATTCTACCTCTGCTAATTTATAACTTATGAGACCCACTGTTCAGATTTTCCCTAGGATCAATTTATAATTTAACTTAAATAATCCTAATTTGAGCTTACTTTATGTATTTCAGGAATTTCGGCCTTATTGCGTTAATTTGTGGAAAAGCCCCTTTAAACATAGAGTATTGATGATTTAAACCAATAGATGCAACTCTAGCTAAAGTCAAATTTTGGATATATTCAAGGCTTAAAATTTGCCCGGATTCACAAGACTACAGATTATATTTTTAGAGAATATTGACTGGAAGAAATATTAGTAGAATATAGCAAGAGGTTAGAGCAAGTATCTAGTTCATGCCAAAAGTACCAGCTGAAATCATTTTTTAGAAAATATCAAATCATCTTCTAAATTTGTCAAAAAAATATGGTAGTTTTTAGACAGAGAAAGGAACATTCTATCTCAAGGGCTTAAATTTAGGATGATTATAAATTCTTAGAAAAAATCTAAAGCTCGAATATTTTCTCGCTCAATTGGAAAATTTTGATACTTTCCTATTGTCTTATAAAAGAGAGGACGAATTGAGAACATTGGATAGCCATTTTTCTTCACGTTTTTACTAGGATTGAGAGTGGAGGAAAAAAGGTGTCATGTTTATTTTAACAAGAAAAGTTTTTTTTAAACTCCAAAGCAATGCAAAAATTAAGTTTATTTCTTTCCATTTTCTTCTCACTCTCTCAATGCTAATGAACAATTAAAAATAGTGATGAAAAATGGTTCCTCGATCTTCTTAGTTCGTTATCCCTTCCCTGAAGAATAAGAGATTATCAAAATTTGCCCAATTGAGAGAAAAAATATTATAGTTGTCATGTCCGGTTTGGGAATTTAAAATATATATATATATACTCATACCAAAATTAAGCCATTAGGATAAAATGTTCCTTCAACAGTCTAGAAACTACAATATTTTTTGACGAATTTAGGAGATCGTTTGATATTTTCTAACAATCATTTTCCTCAGCTGGAATTTTTGGCTTGATCTATAAACTTGCTCCAAACTCTTGATTTATTCTTCTAATATCTCCTCCAGATACTATCCTCTTCTCTGAAAATATACTCTATAGTCTTGTGATTCCAAATTCTGAGGCCTGAATGTATCTAAAATTTGACTTTAGCTAGAGGTGTCTCTAATGGTTTAGAACATCACCAACTTTGGGTTTAAAAAATGCGTTTTCATGGATTAATGAAATAAGGCCTGAATTACATAAAGCAAGCTCAAATTAGTAATATGAAATTAAACTAGGGTCTTAGACTAGGTAACAACGACACTTCACTTTTTAAGAAAAAAAACACGTCCGACACCCCGCGACACTCGAACATTTAGATAAAATCAAGTTTAATCCTATTTTCAGTTTGCTTTGTTAAATCCTAATTTTACAATTAGGGAATTATTAGTGTAAAAGAGCCTTAGATCTTGCTTCCGCATCTAAGTTTTACGCTAACTTGAGTATGGAACCACATCCTTAGAGCCATGACCAATGTTGATGTGATATGATTTTGTATACTATAGGCAAGTGAGATCACATTAAAGTTAGGAGAGACCCTTAACATTCATTGGATTCTCGTGAGTCATCTTCAGCAGCACTTTAGATACAACTATGTCTTATCTATGAAAAAAACATTCAAAAACATTATAAAAGAAGGTGTCTAGGACCCTCTTGGGACTCCAAGATACACCCTAGCTAATGTTTAGAAATTATTGGAAGATGTGGACATTGATTATAAAGGGGGAAATCAAGTTGTACATGCAATAACCCCTGATAGTTATTATACCCTGTATGAGATACAGATTCACAAATGTGAATCCCTCTTTCAAGTGGTCTAAACTAATTTGACTCATGGTAATATATATCGAAGCATAGTTTCATTACTTGGTTAACTTTCAATAATGCCTTGAGGACTCAAGATAAATTTGTGGAGGACCTTGGCTACGTCATTCAAGAAGTTACTTTGGTTTTGTTTTAGGAAGATGTAGCTAAATGGAAATGGAAGTGGGCCCATAACGGAATATTTGTAGTGAAGTCTATGTGTGATCACTTGGCACAAGCTAGGAGAGTTAGGGACGGGTACCGCAGTGTGGACTTCCCGAGACATGTGGCTCCGAGGAAGGAGATTTCGTCTAAAGTAGACTTTTTCTATTGGGGGTGGCTTGGGGACGAACAACGACTAGCGATGAACTTATAAGAAGAGGTATGGAAGAGGACCTTTTGTGTTTACTTTGTGGTTTAGAAGATGTTCATTGACAACTTATTGGTATAATTGCTCGCTTGCGATAGAGACTTCGAATCACTTTCTTAACCATTTTGGTGTCTCATGGGTTTTTGACCTGAGTTTTATCACATCTCCTGAAAGTGTGGTGGTATAATGCATTTTAGAAGAAAGATTGGTAAAAATATGTGTGATTTCACTCCGTACACGATTGGTTATGTTTTGGGGAAGAATAAGAACGACATGCACTTCGAAGGGAAGACTAAGCGTGGAAGCGATTATCTTTGAGATTTAGGCAACAATTTTGTTTTGTGCAACACCATCCATACATATGAAGGGAGTGAACCTTGAAGATCTTGCAATGTACTAGAAGGAATTAGTTATGGTGGATCCGACTTGATGACATGTCTTCGTTTTACTTTTTCTTCTTTCTTTGCATTCGGGTTGAATTCTTTCCACCTCGGAAAGTTTTTCTTGAGGATAATGTTGAAAACAGACACTGAGGTGCTGCAAAAAGTTATAACTGAGATTAAACCAAATTTCGCTAGCTTAAAGCACAATGCACACGGAAAAAGCCTAGATAGGGTTAAGTGATGGTCAATATGGACGGATCCCTGTCAAATATTTGGGGTTATGGTGCTATTGTGAAGGTAATGAATTGCTCATTTGTGCTGTGAAGGCTTCGGGGAAGGGGTCTTCGCTATCGCTTTGGCCAAACCTTACTCTACCTCACGTTAGTGAAGGGGCTTCGAAGTAACCTAAGGCTAGCCTTATCCTATTAGGTCTTCCTCACATTAGCGCAAGGCCCCCGAAGTAGCCTAAACTGTTCAGTTAGGCCTCAGAAATAAACCTACCTAAGGTTGGAAAACAGTAACTAATTCCCAGCTCAATTACATAAGATTAAAAGAACATAATGTTTAATGACAAAAGTGGATCTCTAATCGAAGGCATTTGCCCTCTTGGCTCTCCACCTTCTTGTGCTCTAAAGGGAGTTGTCCCCACCTTGTTCTTTATTTTCTTTAAATATAAAGCTCTATTTCCAAAAAGAAAATAAGAAAAGTAACAAGGATGTATGAGTAATACAAATTAGAGTTAATTTGAGAAACCCACCTCCCCCCCCATATTTTGACATTGACCCCCATATTCACTGAAACTAGCCTTGCCCCCCATTTTGGCATGACAGATTAGTCAAACCTTGTTGACTTCGATTGACTAATTTTAAATTAAAAAAATCCAAATAGACCCTTTTGCACCGAGATACGTACCAAACATGAAAGGTGGAAAGAATCAACTTCCCAAATTCGAGGTAAACTAAGCTCTACTTAATCTCAAAAAAGAAGAAAAATCATTTTGATTTTCCCAGAAAATGTCGACGAATTACAGACATAAATGTGAGGATTAAGGCTAAAATAAACTTATTTTCTTAATAGTTTTTTTGTATATGAGGGCAATAAGTGTATTTCCATTGAGTCAACCGGAGTCAATGCCAGTCAACTTAAGTTTGAAGTTTTACTCAGGCAAGATTGGGAGGGGGTGTTAAGGCTAGTGGCTAGTTTCAGTGAATGTGGGGGTCAATGTCAAAACGGTATCAAAATGTGGGTGTGTGTGGGGGGGGGGGGGGGGTTCTCAAATTTCCTCTACAAATTAACAAGTGTGGAAAAACTATAATGCAGATCTGCGTATCTGTGATTTGATAATCATCATGAAAATGTACAGTAACAGTCACTACTATTTAGTCTTGATTATGAACACATGTAAGGATATTGTTCCATAATCAAATAGTTATTGTCATATATTCATTAGTATAAGACTAGCAAGAGAAAAAAAGCTACCAGGATAAGTTATTAACTAAACAAAAAGAAAATGCTGCTACCTCCTCGCTATTCGTGCTAAAGACCAAGTCCTCTCTCAAAAAATTGATATCCTTCAAATGCTTTACATATCGAGCTAGAAAACCTTTATGACTACATATATAAAGCAAGATGGATCAGTCTTCATAACCCATAATGAAACTATAAGGAAAAAATATATATTACATTGATATAGATCTCGTAAAACACAGCAAACAGATATGTTCATGAGACTAATTTTATAACAAAATATATAAAACAAATAACACCCTCTATAATAATAAGTAATCAAATATAAGAAAGCATTAGAAAGTGTCTTTTTACGAGTTCAACTGTAGTTAGGGCTAAATGTATACTTATCCTTACATTCTTAGTATGTAAGAGACAGTCTGGGAGGAAAGACACGAATTTGGGCGCTTTGATGAGTGCATGATTGATATAGCAGGTCTTACCCTAGGTGACAAGAGCACAGACTGCACAACGCCATTCCCATAACGTGAGGGTGGAGAATTTTGAAGACCTCAACTTTAAGGGAGAATACTCTATCTTGAGTTTCTAGAAGCTGATACGAAGATTTGACTTTTTAGAGTTAAGGACGCATATTGGATTTATCAGATTTGCCTTGTAGATCATTCGATCTTTTTTAATGGACTATACAAGCATGCTTATGTGGGTAACTAGATAGATAGATATGTATATACATATAATATGAGTTTAAAGTTATTGCGCCTATGTTCTGGTATGTGGGGAATCACTTATGCGTGTATGGGTAGATTCACAAAGACTAGTCAACACACATGGAGGCATCAGCACTAGTGCGAGGTGTTGCTACCAGAGAAGGGTTGCTGTTTATTGCAAGTTCTTATTGCATAGCAACCATCACACAATGAGCTACCTTGCTTCTCGTCTATGTTTATCTATCTTCTCTATCTGTGGTACCTATCTTGGAAAGGGAAAAATCTTTAACACCCTCCACTTACGTGGGAAACCTGGCAAATAAACTCACAGGAAGAGGGCCTGTTGAAAGCTTTACAGAACCCATCAGAAAAAGGCTTGGGAAAACTAATGTATTCTCTCGCAATTACAATATAGACTACCCAGATTTAGGGTTTGTTTGGAATATTAAATAACTCCAAGAAAAGGTACTATTCGCCTATCTAGGTCTCTCTCTCTGGAACTAGGGTTTCTAGGAATAGCTTCGAGATCTACTTATAAAATAGCTAACAATCAAACAGGGCATACACATTTGAAACTGGGACCCGACACAATTTTCAAAAATCAAGAAGGTAGGGGGCCATACCTGACAAGTTCATCACCCACTCACTGCCCTACACCTCTGTATCTTTTCTCTTTGTTCAATTTCCATAGAAAATCTCTTTGTTTATTCCATCTTCTCTATTCTACACCCCAATATAAATGGACAATAAAAACTAGGGGAGATGCAGATCGATCATAAAGCATGTCTTCATGGGTCTAGTATGAGATACTAAACACAGTACAATAACTACTTACTGTTGTCACTGTCATTAAATAAACGTACACATATTGAAAGAAAAGACATTTCTTAGCCGCTAGACATGAAATATAGGTATTATTTCATTAAACTAAACAAAAGAATAAGAGATGAGAAATAATTGATAAGCTGCAGTGACAGCCAAGATATTAAGAATCCTTTATCCATTTTGTACCTGGACGGCTAGGACAGATGTATAATAGATAAATTCTATAGACCTACTATTAAGGAAACAAAAGTAACCTGATGTAAATGGTATTTTCACCTTTTTCCATCGTTATGTGTGATTATAATGTCCATGTCCCCGCAAGTAGCTTTCCCACGCCTGAATGATCCTCCACATACAATAGATACCTACAGAAAAGGAAAAGAGACTATCACGTAATTTATGAAACATGTTATAGACCAGTTCTAGAGAAAGCTGCAAATACTGGACAATTTCTCCATGCAGATATCTTTTCTTGCACTTCTTGCATTAACGTTCAATATTTGCCTCATTTTTTTTTACATTTAATTTTTAAAAACATAACACGTAATTATCATTATTGTAGGTCCTCGACACTGCCAAAATTATACCGCCACGAAATATTGTGTTTTCAACAGAACTGTGGAGTGTGAAATAGGAGATAAACACTAAAACAGTTACGAAAAGTATGGCAATAGCTGGAGAAGTTCTATACACACCTACATGAGACCAATCTACGGACCTCAACGTATCATTCCTCAAACTAGAATTTTCTGAACTCCTTAGACTTGAGAAGTTCATCCCCACCTATCTAGACTCTACGTCCTCCTTCAACCTCGCCACAGATCTAGTATACTACTTGCAAGTTATTATCCCTAAATCTAAGACACCATGATCAAAAGAAGAGATCATAAAAAAACAAAAAATGAGAGAGATCAAGGAAGATTATATGCTAGGGTTTATCGAAGAGAGGGAAGAAACAAAGAGAATAAATAGTGAGATTGAATTGTTGGGGAAATAATTTGATATGCATTGATAAAGATTGTAGAGAAGTTTGTTCAAGAAGCTTATGTTTTCACAAGGAAAACTAGTTTTTATTTTATAGTGTTGTTTCTATTTCTTCTTTTCTCACCTAGATCTTTCTCAATCTTTTTCTTCCATTCTGGAGATATTCCTGTGTAGTTCTCTTTGTTATATGAGAAGAAAGTTAATCTTACAAATAAGCAGGCATATATAATTAGAATGTGTGGTCCTAACCCCAGGTAGAACTTCTTCCCCGGCTTTCTTCAACAAAAGCTCCATATCTTGAACCTAGTAAACCGTAATATGAAAATGTAAGATGATAGAACCAACAAATAATTAGTTAGACTTGGTAACTACAAGGTTTCATGAAAATTAAGTATTTCAAACCTCGTTGCGTAGAATCCTTTTCATAATATCATCAAAATATTTCAATCCCAACCTCTGAGAGTTTGTTAATGACTCGTCGTTGTTAAGATCATCTAGTGCACGGTGGCCTTTATCATAAAGTTTCATAGCAGTAGCAGGACCAATACCCCAAACTTCACCAAATAAAGAGATAGTCCTTACCTGTATCATAAAAAAAACGTGAAAAATAAGATGATCACTCAGATAACTAGTGACATTAATGCCATAAATTCTTAAGTATTCAAAACATGATTCCCTTTCTGCCAAAAAGACGTTAAAAACATTACAAAATCAAGTGGGAATTATTATATTACAGATTTATTATGTTAGTGTCGGAGAAGAAGGAGAAAATTTGCATTGTCATACGTTAATGCACTTTTAGTAAGATTAGAGGAGGACAGTAACAGACAATTTTAAGTGTAGGTGGCTAAATTATTTCGTTTAAGTCATTATAGAGAGACCTTAGAAGCAAATCCCAAATTGGTATGTAGGCTAAGAAAGAAGATACAGTATACTGCATAAAAGAAAACTGATAGGAAATCTCTATCTATGTTGAATTCCGAGAAGTCACCGCCAATGGCCTTAGAACCTATCATTACTGTCCCCTTAGAACCTTTATCTAACAACAAATGGAGCCTTGCACTAAGATTTTCCAACAATTGTCCGTCCCATTAAGTCTCCCAGATTACCTCTATGGAAATTGCCAATTAAAACTTCTCAGAAATAGTGCAGAGCACAAAGGATTAGAAATGAGATACTTCGGCAACTAGGATTAATATCAGGTCATTACGTGATATAGATGGCAGCTTCATTGACAAATGTAAGAAAACTTCCCATTACTTAACAGAAGAAGGAAGCACGATTGAGTACATTAAGTATTGGATCCTAGAGTTCATTAAAGAGAAAAATAGCATAAGAACTTATGCATCACCTTTTCATCTGTCTCGAAGTGCTGCAACTTTGATAACTTCCCAGTAGTCACTATTTCGTTAATCTGCAAGAAAATGTCAATGCCATCTTTAATATTTTAAGGGAGTTTTGAGTAAGACTTCATCCATGATACTTCATATAAGAGCACACGAACCTCTAAACCTTGAATAATTCAGGTTAAATTCATACTTCTTATGTATGATATTAGTTTATATACTTGAAAAAATTTCGCCGAGCCCTCCATTAAAGTAAAGTTTCAGCATCGACAAAAATAAAAGACGGGAGTAAAGATAATAGAGAAAAATACGAACAGCCATATCACACCCAACAAAATTATTCACATGTTCATTAACATGTAAATGAATGAGGTGGGCATACTTACATGATCTTGCATCGCTTTTCCAATTGTAGGTAGGTCTTTGACCTGGTCTGCGCTCTCAATCTTGAAAGATAACTTTTCAATCACAGGAATAGCTTTGTAATAGCTAAATGATCTGCGGTCATCTCCTAGTGCTGTTGTAGACAAAATTCAATGCAACATAAAACAATTATCAAACAAGTATGTTTTGCAAAAAAATAGATTACCAAACAAGTATGAAAGTTAATAATAACTCAACTGAAATTCAAGGTTACCTCTATATATGTTGATAAGCTTCCCAAATATTTCAGTGATAGTTCTATTCAAGTCAGGAGGACTATACGGCAAAGATAACTGCAAAGACCTGACATGATCAGCAATTGAATAAAATCTTCACACATGAAATTTCAGCCCAAAATTGAGGTTATTTTCTGATTAGCAAGAAGAGAAGTTGAACGCCCTCAAGGTTACAGAAATGGATATAAACCAAATAGTTGTTCGATCTTACATCTTTATTTGAAGAACTTCGACTATCTGGATTAAAACTTTCAGAGAAACGTCTGTCAAAATTTGGTGCTTGTTCTTCTATATTACATGTCTTGTCGTCTCTATTAGTTGCAGATGTAACTTCAGATTCTGAATCCTTGGGAAAAAGTTTGATTTTCTTTTCGTTTGGCGTTTCATTATCACTGGATGTGCACTTGGATGCTCTAGACTTGACAGCCTCCAAAGATTTGGGCGACTCTTTCTCTGCCTCCATCTCTGTTTTCAGACTGTACAACTCCTCAGACATTTTTTCCCCAGAGCTCAAACTGTCCTCTAACCACTTATAAGAAAGCAGATTCTGGAATGGGAATCAAGTATAAATTTTCACGATGACGTGGCAGGTGCATCAAAGCATATTATGATACACGGACACTGAAAAACGAACGCATGCCAATTTTAAATTTACTTTAGTTCGTAGACATATACCAATTTTCAGCCCCCTATAGTGCCCACCGCTAGCTATCCCAAACATGTGCCCTTCAAAAACACCTTTAAGAGCATCGCGGTATAGTTCGAAGCCCAAACTCTCTAAACTAACGGATAGATCAATAAAATTATGAATATCTGCTTGGCAAATAGTGACTATAGACATTACCATTATGATAGCACTTTTAATGCATAACTAGTAGCGAATATAGCTCTCGCTTATTAAAAAGGCTTCCAACACTCTTGACGCCTATTGAAGTTCCGGCCTCATAAAAATCAACTTTGGGGAGCGGGGTATAGCTCTATTGATCTTTTGTGTCACTTCAACCAAAATTAAGACACAATAACAAAGAGATTATCCAATCTACAAAGCCTTTTCTCCATCTTGGATCCCTACTAAACCCAAAAGGGATGTTTATTAAGTCTGCTAAAAATGATATCGGTCCTTAAAGCCAACCCAAGAGAAGTCTAAAGAGGATCTTGACTTAGAGTCATACTATTAAGGCGAACGCCCACGAACCAGTATCAAAGGGGTAAAAAAATTTCAATTGTATTCATAAAGCTACATCAAACAAACGCGAATCATAAAATGAATACAAACTCACTCCTTTGAAGCGCATCAATTGTTCTCTCCCAACTGTCTCGTCTAGAGCCTCCCAACTATTCGCAAAAATATGAGTAACCATACTTGTAATGTGATCTTCCACTTTAGCTCCCATTTGCACCAATTTTTGCTTCCAAATCTTCAAAACAAACCAAATTGTGTTAACATAATAATCACATCTTAAGCATAAGTAGAAAAACAACCTAAAACTTCCTTCAAATAAAAACCCATAAGAGAGAGAGAGACCTGAAGTCGTCGCGCTTGTACTCCGATTTCAACTAAGAAGACAACCATGTCGTTGAAGATTCCAGATTGATCTGATGCGAGAGAGACAACCTTATTCTTCTTTGGCGCCATTACTACAAACTTCAAGACATTTGGTTTGAGAGTTTTAAAAGCTTACAATGATGGACCAGTGTCACACGTGTATGAAGAAATGCAAATCACGAGCTCAATGGAGTAGTGGGGTGCATTCCAGAGCACTGTTTATTTATTTACAGTGACCAAAGGAAAGATGGCACTGTTCTTGTAAAATTGAAGTAGCAAGATTCTAGTGATCTTTTCTGTGTAATGCAATCAAAACTGAGCAATGTTTTATTCAGTATGATTAACTTCGCATCAGTAATGAACACTCCTATATGGCCCTGTTCCGAATCTCGAGCTCAAGCCTTAGTTTCGACCAACGTACATTTACTCGACCTCGTCAATATACGATAACATAACACATTTATGGTACATTATGAGGTAGTTACAAATAAGAAAAGTCACTCATGCCGTTATACAACCGTTACGAAGATCCCTTATAACTATTTTTGTAACAACCATCATTAAAATAAGATAGTGGGTCATAATATGAGGTTTATAAATAAGACCAAGAAAAAATAAGAGGATAGATTTTCTATAATACTCGTTGTAATAAGTAGTCACTCAATCAATAACATCATTGTTTTTAAATCCTCAAGAGATGTTGTGGTTTTTACTTATTCAAAGGTTTTCACGCTAGATCTTGTTTTCATTTGTGGTTATTTGTTTACTGTCTAGTATTTTGCTCATCTTTAGTGTGAGAAACTAAGTTCAAGAACTGAAATTAGGTTTTTACATTTGGCGCCGTCCAACAACTAATCAATTTCACAATGGGAAATCCCAGTCAATAAGCTTGACAGTTGACCACATTATCAAGCACTTCGCCAACATTATGTTCAAGTTTATCCTTAAGCTCATTACCAAATTAAAACTTAAGCTCAATACCATCTCATAGGCCAAAGTCGATGCTTGAGCACATTATTAAGCTCTTCACCAGCTTTCATCTAAGATTCATGTTTAACCTCATACCTCATAATTAAGCTTTTTGCCAGTTCTCAATTCAAGCTCGTTAACAAGATCGTATCTAATAATGTGCTCAAGGTCGTGGTACTCAAGGCTATTACAACTTATTACCAAGCTCATATCCAATAAGGTGCTCGAGGTCGGGGTATTCGAGTCAATTACATATTTATTTTCAAGAAGAATTCTCAAACACATAACTCATGCTCATCATCAGATAGAAGCTTATTGCCAACTCTTTGTCAAGATCAATGCTCGAGCACATAATTTAAAGCTCGCCGCCAGGTCGGTAGTTGGTTCATCTAATCTGACCAAAAGAAACCATTGCCTACTTCCTACATAAACCAAATGCATGACTCACTCAATTGAGCTGAGTCATGCACGAGGTCCATACAGAAACCATTGCTTGCATCATATATAAACCAAAGGCATTTGACCCACTCAGTCGAGCTGAGTCATGCTCGAGGTCGACATATAGAAGCTACTGCTTGCTTGCTCCAACATACAAACCCCAAGTATTGGATTCAGTCAATCGACTTAAATTATACTTGGGGGCGAGCTCGACCAACATAATGCAGGTCAACAATTAGTTCATCAAATTCGACCAACATATTACAGGTCATCAATTGGTATCCCATTTGGCCAACATATTACAGGTCAGCGATTTGTTCATCCCATTCGACCAACATATTCAGGTCAACGATTGGTTCATCCCATTCAGCCAACATCTTATAAGCAAATAATTAATTCATCCAATTCGACCAACACATTACAGGTCAACAATTGGTTTATCCCATTCGCCTTAGGGATGGCAATTTGCCCCACTCCGCTGGGAATCCGCCCCGCCCCGAATGGGACAGATTTGGTATGAGCTTACCGGGTATGGGGGCGGGGATGGTATAAGCTGCCCAAAATTTGTCGGGGATCGGGACGAATTTGGGACTGCTGACAAAATATCCGTTATCTGCCCCATTTACTATCAACTAATAGTTTTACTATTATACCCTTAGGACATAGAAACCCTAAACAATTTGTATCTCAAGTAATCTGTATCTCAAACTCTTAAATTCTTCGCACCAATTCTCAATCCTTTCATCTCCTCTTTGATTTCACACGGTGGGGCTTCAATTGAGGAATTTTCATTTGGGGCGAATTGAGGAATTGATCGAATCAATGATTTCAAGCTCTCTTTCTCTCTCTATTTTTTCTAATTTGTGTGATTACTGATAAACAAGTCGGTCTTCAAATCAATTGTTTAATTGTTTTAGAATTTAGGGTTTGTGTGTTTGATCTCTCTGTGATTTTAGGATTTAAGATTTAGGATTTGTGTGATAACTGATTTGTGTGATTTTAGGAGTTAGGGTTTTGTGTGTTTGATCTCTCTATAATAGTTCGTATTGGAATAATAATGGGGTTTTGTGATTATGATTGAAAGGGTTTATATGTTTTGATGCTATTTTGTGATTCTGATTAAAAGGGTTATCTTCACTGGTTCTGTCTTTCATTCTTGAATATGTATGGATGTTGAAGCTAGTAATGCTTGAATATCATAATATGTATGGAGGTTAGTTGCTTGAATATGTATGGATGTTTTGTATACTTCTTCTATTATACATTGATAAGCTTTAGATAGAATTGTTGTGCTACTAGTACTATCTATGGATGTATACAATGTTTTTTTTTCTTTAGTTAAATATCCAAGCATACTGTTATCACTTATCATAACAGTATTATGTATACAATGTCTTACTGTTTGCAAGTTTGCTTTATTGACCCAAAATGAAGCCATGGTAGGAGGCTTGCTTATCTTAAATATAGATATAAAAGGTGGGTGCTTGCTTTGCTGGAGGTGGTTGGCTATTAGTAATGGAGGTCTGATAGCGCCGTTAAGAGCAGAGGTGAAGAAGATAGAAGGTGGTGTTGTAGAGAGAGTCCAAGGAAGCCAAGAAGGTGGTGCTATAAAGAGGCTATAGTAAGCGACATTAGCTATTTTAAATGGTACAGTGCCACCTCTTTTTAGAATAGAAAAAGCGAAGGAAGCCAAAAGGAAGGTGGCAGAAGGTAGGTATAAGAAGAATTAACTTAGAAGTTGGGAGTAGCTTCTGTTGGAAAAAGGTGTTGTTGGAAGGGACCTTTTATTTTTCATAAGTTAAATGGGATTTTAGCAGATGTTATATGTAAACTGTTTTTTTTTTCATAAGTTAAATGGGGCGGGTCTGGTATTGAGCTTATCTATGTAGGGTGGATTCAGGGATACCCGCTTAATTTAAATAGGGATCGGGGCGGGGATAGGAAGTGAGAACCTAAGCGGGGATGAGGATGGTATTGGCTCCCCCACCCCAAATCTGCCCCATTGCTATCCCTAATTCGACCAACATATTACAGGTCAACAATTGGTTTATCCAATTCGACAAACATATTGCAGGTCAACAATTGGTTTATCTAATTCGACCAACACATTACAAGTCAACAATTGGTTCATCTAATTCGACCAACATATTACAGGTCAACAATTGGTTCATCTAATCCAACCAACATATTACAGGTCAACGATTGGTTCATCCCATTCGACTAACATATTATATGTCAACAATTAGTTCATCCAGTTCGACCACCACATTACAAACAAGCAATTGGTTCATCCAATTCGCCCAACACATTACAGGTTGACAATTGGTTCATCTCATTGGGCCAACATATTACAGATCATCAATTGGTTCATTTTATTCGACTAACATATTATAGGTCGACACCAGATTCATCCAAATTGGCCAATATCTTACAAGTCATCAATTGGTTAACCTAATTCGAACAAAGCTTGAGAGCGCCCTTGAAGTTCTTACAATGCTTCCAATAGTTAATACATAACCCTCAAGCATTAGGCTCAGTCAATAGACTTGAATCATACTCGAGGTCGACATTGAAACTTCTATTACTTCTTATACTTATACAAACCCCGAACAATAGATTCAGTCAATTGACTTAAATCGTACTCAGGGGTAACCTCAAAGCCTCAAATTCCCAAAGGCAATCATAGACGACATTGGTAATAACTACACCAGGATCAAGACTGAAGCATCCGGTAACTGATATAGGAACTTCTCAGCCAAAATTACTTATGCTTTTAATTAAGAGAGAGCGATTGTAAGGGCATGTTCCGAATCTCAAGTTCAAACCTTAGCTTCGACCAACATACTTTTACTCGACCTCGTCTACATACGAGAGCGTGGCACATTTATGGTATATTATGAGGCAGTTACAAAGAAGAAAAGTCACTCATGTTGCTATACAACCATTACGAAGATTTGTAACGACCATCATTAAAATGAAATAGTGGTCATTAAGCGGTCATAATATGATATTTATAAATAAGACCAAGGAAGAACAGATGGGAGGACAACATTTCCATCTAAAAGTTCTAAGCAGCACTACCTAGAATACTCACTATAATAAGTAGTTACTCAATCAATAACATCATTGTTTCTAAATCCTCAAGAGTGGTCGTGGTTTTTACCTATTCAAAGGTTTTCACGCTAGATCTTGTTTTCATTTGTGGTTACTTGTTTACTGTCTAGTATTATGCGCATCTTTAGTGTGAAAAACTAAGTTCGAACACCAAATTTAGGCTCTTACAACTCCCTTTTATCATTTATGCTAGTACTCTAGGGACTTGTCCCTCGACCTATTTCAAACACAAACTGATTATAGGGACCTGCTCCTCGACCTATTCCAAACTCGAGCTACCTCAATACTAGACTCACGCATTATACATATGACATATACAATCAGTAATGACACTTGGGACCACGAACTAATAAAGAATATGGATCTAGCACTACAAAAAATATGAACAAATTAAAAACACCCGTTTCCCACGAACTGGCAGTTACACATTCAACTACCACCTGCCCTATTTTTAAGAGAACGTGCCTCTACATGATATCAAACTGAAAGTGATGTCTATAAAAAGGATGAGTTCCAGAGGAGAAAGAACCAAAAATTTTATATTCAAAGAACAAGTATTTCTGGCTCAAGAGATCACTTGTAATAAAACATCAGCCTCAAGCAATAAAAGTTACAGTTACTAAATCTTCAAGCCGAGGTCGTGGTTTTGACCTATTTAAAGGTTTCTACGCTAATCATCTGTGTCATTTCTATATTGAGTTACATTAATTCTTATCACAGGTACATTTGGTGTAAGAGTTACTTTCAAGCTATTTTGAGCTACTACAAAATTTGGCCATTACATTTGGTACCGTCTATGGGAAAGAAGACATTTTCATGATATCCTAAGGCATAAATTCACTCAGCTATCCATTTCTAATCATAGTAACTTCCAAGCGACCAGCAACAAGAGTTTAGCTCGATCTATCAGTCGAACTAGATCAGCTTGTAGAACTTAAAGTAAATCTTCACGCCGAAATAGAAAAATGTAATGAACTCAAGCATTAGTTAATCCTTGAATGCGAGCTCTACAAACAGGAACTCGAGAGCGAACTTCAAGCTCGTCAAACAGAACTTAAGTGACATGAAGAACAGATGACAACAATGTAGACCGCCTTGTAAGATAATTAACAAGCTCCCCTTGCCAAAGATCGTGATCAGATCCCAGCGAACTCCCGAGTCTCTGCACAAGAATGATTGGGACCTTGAGAAGCCATTAGCAAAGTCATTTCCTGATGTCTTCATAATGGCCTATAAGTTTCAATTAATTTGGGACGAGAAGATCAATCCGATATTAGTAGTGGTCACCGGCTTTCCAAACGTCCAGAAGAGGAGCAATGACCTTAACTCAAGATACTAACTCATGACCACTTGAGCGAGGGTACCGGTACTCATAATCTCCGACCAGCACGCTAAGTCGCTCAAGCACCACGTTAGTACGTCACACAAGAACACATGGATCAGCATATTAAGGAGTCGATTGAAGCTCAAGCTCTAGGCACTAATGATGATTTAACAAAGTTGCAAGGTAGTCTAATAGCGAAAGAGTTATTTGATATGGAAATACCCACAAGTTTCCATACTCCCAAGATACGTAAATATAAAAGCACTGATCCGAAAGAGCATATTCAGCAATTCCGTGATTCACTAGGATTGTATTCAAATCTAAGCCATATTCTATGTCGTCTGTTCGCCATAAGTCTACAGGGAGAATCGTTACAATGGTTCCATTCTCTACCTAGAGATTTCATCCTCATATTTGACCAACTACAAAAGATCTTCGTCAAGACATGCTCACAATAAAGATAAAGAAGAAAATTTATACACATTTATTAGTCTTAAACAATCTCTAGGAAAGAAACTCAAGGTCTTTGCAAATAAGTTTCTGGAGCTCGCACGAAAAGTTGATAATCTTGATAAGAAAACAGCCGTTTTTGCGTTTACAAATGCACCACAGATTAATTGCAAAGCAAATAAACATTTCTTCTTGAACAAACCTCGACCTTGGAAGGCATGATTACCAAGGTCAATGGGTATACCAACCTGGAAAGGATGATGACCGAAATCCATAAATCTACTAAATTCGTCCTAACCATGAAATATCAAAATACAGAATGCCACAGTGAACAGAAGGAGGACCAGGGTGATCAAAAGCGTGCCAAAGCAAACACCGACAAATCTTGGAAATGCAATTTATTATCCAAGCTGGTCCTCCCAAAGATGAATGCTCGGATCTCATCAATTTTTCCCGTTCTAGTAAAAGACAAGTTCTATCGTGTATCTCAACCGCTGGAACTAATTAAAGGCAAAGCGTATTGAATGCATCACAATGTAAATTATCATAAAACTGACAACTGTTATGCTTTACAGAGGTTGCTGGAAAATATTTCAAAGACGGGAGAATGCATGAGTACATTATCGACCTAAAAGGATACAAAAATAGAATCTATAAGGTGTAAGTCGAAGTGGTTCAAGTCGAAGATCAGTCTGAAAAACACTTGTACCATATGTATCATAGCAACATGATTAAGATCTATCAAATCAACAACTCTACCAGATTTAAGCGAAAGAGATTAACAGAATGTTGCGATCTTACCACTCAAGATAAATAAGCTAAACTCTTTCCTGAATCAAGCAATCACCAACTTGGGATTTCATTTAAGGATTACGATATCAGTCACGTTAAGTTTCCTCATCATGACACTCTGGCTGTCATGCTAAAGATGAAGAAGTTTATCATGCATACCATGATGATTAATACAAGTAGCGGTATCAAAATTCTTTTTCAAAACCCAATTGAACAAATGAGTCTCTCTGATCAAGTTATTCCAAACGACATCGATATCAGTGGGTTTAATGGCTCAAAGGAAGAATGAGTAGGCAAGATCATCCTACCCATCACTGCTGGACCTACCACAATCGATGTTGTTTTCTACATCATCAATGCCAAATCTTGTTACTTAGGGTTTATGGGCCGCTGCTGGATCCACAACATGGAAGCAATCGCTTTCACATACCATCAAGCACTTCGCTTCAAACATAACAGCGACATCTATGAAATCAAAGATAGTCAAAAGCTTTAACGAGCTTGCGAAAATACCGTTTCTACTATTCTTGACACATTCGACAGATTTGCTGCATAGTAATTACAGAAAGATGGTCACACCGATGACCAACCTTCAACAGAAGAACCTATAGAGTACATAAACATTCATAGACCTAGCTGAGGTACTTATATTAGTACCAAGCTGGTCCAACATGAAAAGGAGGCCATCATTCACTTCTTATAAATGAACAAATACGTCTTCGCTTGGACTTTTGACAAAATGCCAGGAGTCGACCCAGTCAAGGCTTGTCACAAATTGAGCATCAACAACAACGCCATGGTAGTCAAATAGAAACATAGAAGACTATCACCTCATCTTCGAGATGAAATCAATAGTAAAATCGATATATTGATCAAAGTCGGATTCATTCGAGAAGCTAAGTACCCGGATTAGATCTCCAACATTGTCGCAATTCCAAAGAAGAATGGGAAAGTCCGAGTTTGCATAGATTTAACAGATCTCAACAAACACACTTCAAATGATAGTTTTCCTCTTTCAATCATTCATCAAATTCTCGATTCAATGGCAGGCCATGAACTTTTATCTATGATGGATGCTGCTTCCGGATATAATCAGATACCACTTCTAGACGACGATAAAAAAAAGACTATTTTTATCACTAAAGGAGGTCTATACTATTATAGAGTCATGCCTTTCAAACTGAAGAACGCCGAAACAACTTATCAAAGGTTAATGACGATAATATTCAAACTACACTTGGGGAAAATTGTTGAAATATACATCGATGATCTACTCTGCAAAAGCTTACAGGCGAATGACCATATCGTCGATCTTGATATGGCCTTCCACATTTTACGCTCATACAAGATGATGCTCAAACCTTATAAATGTCAATTCGTAGTATACTCAGGCAAGTTTACCTCATCTGCAAGAGGGGGATTAAAACTGACCCAGATCAAATTCGAGCTCTCCTCAACACGTCATCTCTAAAAACAAATAAAGAGGTCCAGAAGCTCGCTAGCAAGATAACCGCTATCAATCGATTCATCTTTAAGTCTTCAGACCGATGTCGGTGGCTGTTCTTATTACTTCGAGGATGTACCAAATGAGGAAAGATTCAGCCCAACAAAGAGATCTATTGGACAGAAGAATACGAAGCTGCTTTTTAAGAACTCAAGGCCTATTTGGGGAAGTCTACCATAATGAACACCCTAGTAAATAATGAGGAATTGATCATTTACATAAAAAACTCTCTAAGCTCGGTCCTCATTCGACTTAATGGAAAAGTTGAAAAAGCCGATGTATTTCATCAGTAAAACCCTTACTCCGGCAGAAACACGATATTCCAAGATCGAGTGGCTTCTTCTAACTCTCGTTTATACTTCACAGAAGCTCAAACACTACTTCCAAGCTCATTCTGTCAAAGTTATGTCGAACTACCCACTCCGGGAAATTTTATCTAAAAAAGAAAAATCAAGAAAAGTGCAACAATGGTCTATTAGTTTGGGAGAACATGATATCCACTTCCAGCAATGCTATTCAGAAAAAGTTTAAGCAGCTGCCAATTTTCTAGCAGATATTCATGTAGAAGATCCAGATTGGGAATAACATAATCTTGACCTCACAGATGAAATACCAGAAGTTCTACTTACCAAAACCCTTTGATAAATGAGCTGAATAGATTACAAGAAAAGAATGGAGACAACTTATAGATGGCTCAGTAGGATCTGTAGGGTCAGGTATTAGAATCATCCTGATTACCCAATCAAACGACAGAATCAGGAAATCAATCTGCTTAGATTTTAAAGCCTCTAATAATGTTACAATATACGAAGCTTTGATTCATGGGCTTGATCTAGCTCTAGAGCTCGATATTCCCGAGCTACCAGTCAATACAGATTTATTACTAATCGTCCACCATTACTCTGAACAGTACAAGAAGAATGGTAAAATAATCGACTATGCAACCCTCATTGCTGATAAGATGAGCAGATTCACGCAAACTACTCTCAACTATTTACCACGAAGAGAAAATAGATACGCCAATTCCTTGGCTTACTTAGCCAGGCTCTTGGGTACAGAGTCACAATACCTCCAAATCAAAGTAATATTAACTTTCAGCATTGATCTCCACTCTGTATACGCGATCAATACTGGGGGTGCTGAAGAAGAGGATGACAATTTGAGAAAACCTTTTATCGCCTATCTCAACTCGAAGAATAAATGTGATGGACCCCTTCTAGCAAATCCAAAAGAACGCTGACAGTTGATCGAAAATTTAAAGCATTATGCAGTTCAGGAAGGCAGTTTATATCGAAGATTAGTAATAGGGCCTTATCTCAAGTGCCTCTCCAAGCTACAAGCCGATGGAATGCTCAAAGATTTATATGAAGGAACTTGTGGCTCTCATGCCACATGTCGATCACTTACAAACATAGTGATTACACAAGTAGTATCCTGGCCTGTTATACGCAAGCAAACATAAAAATATTCACAAAGATGTGATGCATGTCAACGACATGGCCACCTGATTCACACACCTATACTCAAACTCCAGGTGAGTAAGGTTTTCTGGCCTTTCACGAGGTGGGCACTCGATCTAGTGGGATAATTTCCCAGTACACCAGGTAACCGATGGTTCTTACTCATGGCAAAAGATTACTTTACAAAATGGGTAGAAGCAGTTCCTCTTTGTCGAACTAGAGAAGAAGAGGTCATCTCTTTTATGTGGGAATATATTATCATACAGTTTGGATACCCCCATGTGATTTAGATCAATAATGGGCCGCAGTTCGTTGCAGAAAAGGTCCCAGCTTTTCTCAATAAACACAACATCATTCATTCCCCATCCAATCTATACTACCCCCAAGACAATGGTCAGGCCGAAATCACCAACAGAACAATAATAGATGGGATCAAGAAGAGACTTCAATCGCAAAAGAAAGAAAATTAGATATGGGAGCTGCCTTATGTCTTATGGGCGTACCGTACGCTACCATGACAATCAACTGGGTGTTCCCTCTTCCTCCTGGCTTACGGTATAGAGGCCATCATTTCAATGGAATACCGCCATCCTGTCAAAGATTACGAGCTAACAAACGAAGAGAATAAGTTTGAATTAGCCTGCAATATGAACTGGATTGATGAAACCCGAGATCGTGTTATTGCCAACCTAGGTCGCTATTATCATATGCTAGCCAGCTTGTATAATAGAAGAGTCTGAAGCTGTGAGTTTCAAATTAACGATCTAGTCCTCAGAAAAATTCTAAAGAGAAGAAAAGAGTTGAATGCTGGAAAGCTCACAGAAAATTGGGAGGGTCCTTTCCTCATCATTGGCCGCACTGGCCTTGGATCATATTACCTTATGACAGAGAAAGACGTCCAAATACCAAACCACTGGAACACTGGAGATTGAAACGATATTATCACTAAATCCTTAGTTCCCAAATACAGAATACTCTATTCCAATTCTTTACATTCCAAAAATGAGATTTCAATCTCCAACAGTGTGCATATTCTTTTTACTCAATGAAAACTTTCAAATTTTTTCCCACATTCCTCTCTATAGACATACATGTAGACGTTACTAAATTTAAAAGATTAAAGCAAAGGTAACACTTGCTTTCAATCGATACATTTATACAAAAATCAAAGATTAAAGCAAAGGTAACACTAGCTTTCAATCGATACATCTATACATATATCAAAGATTAAAGTAAAGGTAACACTAACTTTTAATCGATACATCTATATAAATATTAAAGATTAAAGCAAATGTAATACTAGCTTTCAATCGATACATCTATACAAATATCAACGATTAAAACAAAGGTAATACTAGTTTTCAATCAATGATCTCTACTATCTTTAAGATACAAGATAAAATATAGGTAAAACTAGGTTTCATCTCTTTAAACATCTACAATACATAAACAATAGGTCACTTATGTAGGTCTTTCTTGTAGAAGGTCAGCTGTATTTTCCCCTACATTGGGAGGTTGTGAAGCCATAAATTCTGAAGCTCGAGCAGCTACAACCTCTCTTCCTCTCTCCATTAGCTCTACAGTGTTGGGACCTATATTAGTTGCCATTGAGTTCAAGCAGCTACCTCGATCTATTTCAGCATTATAGATACATCCTTTCAAAACCAAATAATCATAGAAGGTATCCCTTTTGAGCTCAAGCCTCTTTACTTATTCTATAAAATAGGCAATTACTGCCATTATCTCCCTCGAGTGCGCCTCATCCAGGGAAATCCTGTGTTGGTTCGGTATGGCTAACTCAACAAAATTTACTTTTAGCTTCTTATGATGTTTATCTAAATTCGCGTAATGGGTGTATACTCACTCTAAGCGTCGCTCTAAGCCTGATATAACCGCATTCAAATTCGATATCAAAAATGTTGCCTTTTCCTACTCAGCTCGATTATTCATTTTTAGCTCCTCCACTTCACCACATAGTGCCCCCAACTCTACCTCATTTACATCACGTCCCCCGGCACTCACTTTTTTTAACAACTCATCTTTTATCTTGATAGCTTCATTTAACTCTTTCTCTTTGAGGAGAACACCTTCTAACCTATCACCACTCTCTTTAGATCGTTCATTAGCTTTCCTTATGGCAGCTCAAACACAAACTAAATCTGCCTCCAACTCTTTAATTCAAGCTAAAGAATTAACCACATCACCCTTGACAGTCGCAACATCGGCGTCATTATTTTTCTTCTTCGACCTCTCTCCAGCCTCGACCTTCTTCCCAAGCGAACTAGCCAAGTTTTTCTCCAACATCGTAACTCTCTCATTCAGTTTGTTACATTGATTTTGGGTGAATTGAAGATTAATATCTTTACCTTGTACCTTCTCAATCAGTTTCTCCACTTCACTTTTGGTACTCGCTAAATTAGTTCGCGCCTTCACAAGTTCATTTTCCTTCTTCTCCACTTGACCATTCAAACTGGCAACACGGACTCGCAGCTCTTTAGCTTCCACCTTTAACATTCTAATACGATATTGTGTGACATCCGCAACTCTACCTTTCACCCCCAATAATTATACACTACTCTTTAACTCCGTGACCTCACTCTTAACATTAACCATTAACAAGCTCCCCCTATAATTTTTCTTTTTTAGCATCTCTACTCTCGATCTGCTGGGTCAGTTCATTCACAGTCTGCTATAATTGTACATGCCTGATCTTCAACTTGACATACCGATTCACACTATCTTCACTTACCTTTTTCATCTTTTCAAAATTGAGCTTACACTCGTAATTGCATTCCATAACATATTCTTCACTAGCTCGAGCAGCTTCTAACTTGGCCTGCACAAATAGCTCGATTAAATAATACTCTACAGACGCGGTCTATAAACTATAGTTTACTGTATACATATCTAACATAGTTCTATTTATTACAAGCCAACAAAACGGGAAGCTACTTAGCCCTCAAGCTACGAAGTTATTTCACACTGATGGCCATACTATCTACATTTACTCATATTTCAAGGTGCACATTTTCTACGTACTCATTCTCTAGCATTCTAATACGGTATAATTCTTGGATTACTTTCTTTAAACACAATTTTTTATCTTCCCCCAAACATTGCCTTTTTCCATTATCTAATGCAAGCGCAGGAGTTATAAATAGAGCAAGTCAAAAAAAATTAAGCTATTTTCTAACCTGTAGCTCCGTATGCAAAGTCAATAGAGTTGCTGAAGAGTTTTGCTCCTTAGCGAGCTTTTTCTCTAAATCCTTAATTCTGAGACGCAAACCTTTAAGTTTCTATAAATCAATATTTACAAAATCTCTTAGACTATCCCATAAATATACTCCACATATATTTCATATAATCACAGTTTTCAATTGATAAAAACAAAGCTTCGACGTTTACTCTACCTTCTTAATCTCTCCTCCCCGATTCTCTAAATTCGTTCTCGCAAAGACCGCATCCAACCCTTTCATAACACCTTGAGGAGAGCCGCCATGAACATCAAGTTCATCTTCAATATTGGCCTCTTCAACATAACGCCCCTCTATAATCGCTTCAATATCGAACACAGAGTATCCTACTTCTAGGAGCTTCTGACCAAGGTTGGCACGAGAAACTGAAACTTCCTCGACATTCTTCTTTGCCTCCTCTACGAGTTCAAACATCGTGAACAGGTGTAAATCCTTCGCTGAGCTTGACCACTCCTTTTCTAGAGCTAAATCGGCCTCGAGTTGAGCAACTCTCTTCTCGAGCCCAGTCCTCCCATCCTTGAACCCGAGATAGGTGACCTTTAACACACGAGAGATCTACAACACAAAAAGTAACATTTTAGTTCAAATATTACACAAAATTCAAACATAATGAAGCGTTTAGCTTACCCTACATAGCTCTAACTGCACAGACGTGTTAAGCTTCTCAGAACCTTCTCGAGCTGTCACTCTCAGCTTGTTCTCAATGGCCAACAACTCGTCCTCCAGAGTAGAACTATTTTCAGCCTCCTTAATCTCACTCCCAAGAGCAGGAGCATCTACCTTCCTCTTTTTTGAACTCATGGTAACTTTTTCACTCTCCGTGGTCACCAAGTTCGAACCATCAACCTTCACATTCTTCCTTTTTATGTGTCTTTCAATTAACTTGCTTGATGTAGTCCCCACAAGATTTACCTTCAAAGAAATCAGAGTAGCCTTTTTTAATGTTGGACGTCCTTCAACGTCCGATGCTACCATCATTTCATCTCCAACGGCCGCGTCAGTTTCTGTCATTTTTATCTTAGCTTGAGACTTTTGAACTTTTTCTGACCTACTGTTAGCCCTTTTAAATCGACTTATTTCGAGCTCTCCCAAAATAATCTCAATCTCTGATCCTTCTCGATATACAGTATAAATCAACAATTCCTTTCTTGTAACTTAAGATCGAGGATCTTCAAAAAAGACAACATATTGTTACATACAGACAGAACACTAACACAAAAAATAGCTTGATATCACAAACAATTACTTACTTTTCTTCAGAGTTTTATATATAAGATTCATGGGTTCCTTGCCCACCCTTTGGAGATAATCACCCTTCACCTATATCAAGTTATCATTCCACCCCCGCCCTACTGAATTCAAGTCAAAGAATTGAGGTCGAGATGAACTGGAAGTGAAGTATGCGCCTCCAGTTGTTGTATAATATTCCACAATATAATATTGCAAAACATCTACAGGAGCTATTCTCCTCTCCACCCCCTTGAAAGTCTACCTTTTATTCAGGTTATCACATACATTTATCACTTCCTACATATTCCTATTCAGTTAGGCATGGAAAGCCTCAATGGCAATCAAAATACATTTATCAAGATTGCTTAAAGGCACCATCAGTCCAAAATCTAACTGGGAAAGATAACACAAGAATCTCTGATCTAGATCACTCGTGACACTCCCGTTAAAGTACTCAAAAGAGATAAACTCATTCACTCCCCTCTCATATTTTTTATACTCTAAATCAGGCAATAAGAAAAAGTATTCGTCACCACTTTTAATGGTACACCCCCTAAACGATCTACCGACATATTCTATCACATCACCCCATACACTACCTAAACAACCTTTAATTTTACAAAACTCTTTGAATACATCTAACTCTGCAGGATATAGTAAGAAGTTACTAGGGAAATCTAGAAACTATAATTCATCCTTCCCCTCTACTTCTACCTCTACTACAACAGAGCTCTCCATTCTTAGCTCGCCCCCCCCCCCCCCCCCCCCCCCACTAAATCTCCATTATCAATTTCTACAGGCACATTCTCAATCAAACGACCAGAGGTCGAAGTCTCCATATCAAGAGTGTGCTTAAAAATGAAACTTATTTATGCAAGAGAGCCTTCTCACGCTTTTACCTACATGCAGGTCCAGGTATTCCAATTAAAATTCTTTATAGTTTATATATATATATATATGTTCTTTGGTTATTGTTTTTTGGTTGATTATTTACTTGTTCGACATATTCCATGTATCATTTTCGGCTTAAAAAAGAGAGTAGCTACCTCAATTCTCAACATTAAGAACAAATGTTAATCTTAGCATAGAGCATGAATTGTTTAAGCTATGAACAGAGTTCATTTTCTATGTAGTTTACTATCTATTTCTTGCACTTCAAGTCAACAACTTTGGAGAGCTTTTACGTGCAATGCTAGTATACCATGGTTACTTTAGTTTCCCCACATATCTCAAGTGTGTTATGTTTTCGGTTTCATATCAAGTGTTTTCTTGCCGTTTTAGCGATATCAAGTGAAAATTAACTCTATAAAGCATAATACTCTGTGTAAAATGTATGATAGTAAGGCAACTAGTTTATGAATGGGTTGTTAGGATGCATGGA
This sequence comes from Kingdonia uniflora, assembly GCA_014058105.1. Lineage (NCBI taxonomy): Eukaryota > Viridiplantae > Streptophyta > Magnoliopsida > Ranunculales > Circaeasteraceae > Kingdonia > Kingdonia uniflora. The sequence goes on from JACGCM010001471.1 coordinate 1,938,267, forward strand.
ATGTCCATGAAATCTGAATTATATGGTGTCAATTAAATCCTTTTAGAATGATATATTTCATGCATTCAAATCATATGTGATCCCATAAAAATTAGTGCATAATTAAAATGCATTTTGATCAAAAAGGCAATAGAACAGGTTAAGCTTTTACCTTTGTTATCAGTGAAACACAAGAACATGATGTGTCTTGACTAGGTCACTACCTAATTTCCTTAGGCAGTCAAATTAGTAATGTGGAGTCTCATACAAAGAAGGGAGTTGGTATAAATGGAATCGAACAAGAAAGACCCTCCAGTACTGGCTTCTTCTTCGCACTCACTTTCAGACTATCTTTTTGTTAGAAGTATAGTGACAATCGGCTATGTTACATTTACCTAAACTGTGTTGTGGAAAAAATGATTCTCCAGGCATCTTCGCCAGTTTATATGAGGTCTTACTTAGTACTTCAGGCCATGTGGTTTTTAGATCATGAAATTAGCATACAATCAGTTATATATCTATGAGGCTTCAGTAAATTTATCTAGAAATCATACATATAGATGTGCTGAATAATAAAGAGTATGGTTGATGATGCATGATTCTCTATGCCATGATCTATCTTGCTACAAGAAAATAATATGAACCCCATATTGATCATGGCTCTTTGATGGATGGATATTGTTTGCAAAACCAAATGGATTTGGCAACAAAAGTGTTGCATTCAATGGTGATTAAGGGATGTGAACCTAATGTTATCAACTACAATATATTGGTAAATGGGTATTGTAAAGCTAAGAAGTTGGATAAAGCTATGCAAAATTTTGAAGATATGCGTAACAAGGGATTAGCACCTGTAGGGGCCTAACTTCTTTTGGAGGGGAAGTCGGCTCTTACACCACGGGGTTTTATCTTCAAACAAAGGAATGCAAGTATATAACCTAGAATGCAGAAAATCAATATACAATATACTTGCGTAGAGGCCCGAATGTAGCGCTATACGACCTCTGATGAGGATTTTTAATAGAGTTTATATTACTGATGAGTAATTGAAGGTTTGAATACTGGGCTTTACATTGTGGTCGAAGGAAAACTATAAGAGCTCAGAGGGGAGATCTTCCAACCACCCCTTGGTTCCCCATCTCTCCTATTTATAGAATCATAGAAGGCTGAGTCACCAAGTGTGGGCCAGGTTACATGATTACTGTCAGGATATTCTAGAGCAAGTATGGGCACCGGACATGTCTGTACTAACAAGGGTATGGGCGCCGAACATGTCTGACGTGATAGCTGTCTATCCCATCATACTTCGACCATGTGCAGCTATGGTTGAAATGTTTCTACTGCGATGTGTGAAGTCTGTTCTCGAGGCTGCGAGTAGGCTTCGAGTAGAATTCTGCGAGTTGGCTTCGAGTAGAATTCTGTGAGTAGAAGGCTGCGAGTTAGCTTCGAGTAAAAGGCTGCGAGTAAGCTTGGAGTTGAATTCTATGAGTTGGCTTTGAGTAAAATTCTGCGAGTTGGCTTCGAGTAGAAGACTGCGAGTAGACTACTACATTCGCCCCTTCTCAGCGAAGGTCTCAAAAATGGTTGTAGAGGCCTTTGCTGAGAAAATTGTTTGGCGTTGGAAGTTACGCAGTTTGACTGTTGGTTTTTTGGTAGGTAATAGAAGAGGGTAATAAAGATATGTTTGGTGGGGGGTTCTTTAGATGATGGGTCTGTTTCGCGGCCACCATTTTTTTTTGCTGGAATCATTTGCGAAAGAGATGCTGAAGTAGGAGCTGCTAAGGCTAGGAGCGAGGAGAAGCGTCCCAATAATAAATTGGGGCTTCTTGCTGGTTTGTTGAGTGTTTAGATGGATATAGAAGGGTATTTGTATTTTCTTCTTTAATTGTATGTCTGAACTTGGTGATGTATCTGACCTTTCAAAGTAGAAGTCTGAACTTGGTGAAGCAAAAAGTGTGATTTGTCGATGTCAAAGTCTGAGCTTGGGGAAGTAGAAATCTGAGCTGATGAGGTAGAAGTCTGATCTGTTGAAGTAGAAGTCTGATCTGCTAAAGTAGAAGTCAGAACTGTTGAAGTAGAAGTCTGAACTATCGAGGTGGAAGGCTAATCTGTCAAGGTAGATGGTTGATCTGTCGAGGTAGAAGGCTGATCTGTTGAGGTAGAAGGTTGATCTGTCGAGGTAGAAGGCTGATCTGAAGTAGAACTCTAAACTGTTAAGGTAGAAGGCTGATCTGAAGTAGAAGTCTGAACTGTCAAGGTAGAAGGCTGATCTGAAGTAGAACTCTGAACTGTCGAGGTAGAAGGCTGATCTAAAGTAGAAGTCATAACTGTCAAGGTAGAAGGCTGATCTGAAGTAGAAGTTTGAACTGTCGAGGTAGAAGGTTGATCTGAACTAGAAGTCTGAATTGTCAAGGCAGAAGGCTGATCTGAAGTATAAGTCTAAACTGTCGAGATAGAAGGCTGATCTGAAGTAGAAGTCTGAACTATCGAGGTAGAAGACTGATCTGAAGAAAAATTTTGAACTATCGAGGTAGAAGGCTGATCTGAAGTAAAAGTCTGAACTATCGAGGTAGAAGGCTGATCTGAAGTAGAAGTCTAAACTGTCGAAGTAGAAGACTGATATAAAGTAAAAGGTTAATCTGTTGAAGTAGGAGGTTGATCTTGGTAAAGTGAGAAGTCTGAACTGTCGAAGGTAAGAGTTTGAACTTGGTGAAGTAAAAAGTGTGAACTGTCAAAGGTAGAAGTTTGAACTTGGAAAAATAGAAAGTGTGAACTGTCGAAGGTAGAAGTCTGATTTGTTGAAGTAAAATCTAAACTATTGAAGTAGAAATCTGATCTGTTAAGGGAGAAGTCTGATCTGTTGAAGTAGAAGTCCAAACTGTTGAAGTAGAGGTCCGAACTATTGAAGTAGAAATCTGATCTATTGAAGGAGAAGTTTGATATGTTATAGTAGAAATCTGATCTGTTGAAGTAGAATCCGAACTGTTGAAGTAAAAATCTAATCTGTTAAGGGAAAAGTCTTATCTGTTGAAGTAGAAGTCTGAACTGTTAAAGTAGAAATCTGATCTGTTGAAGGAGAAATCTGATCTGCTGAAGGAGAAGCCTGAACTTTGTAAAGTGAAAAGTATGATCTGTCAAAGCTGTCGAAGTCTGAGCTGTTGAAGAAGAAGTCTGAACTTTGTGAAGTGAAAATTGTGATCGGTAGAAGCTGTCGAAGGTAGAAGTCTGATCTGAATGAAGTGAAAATTGTGATCGGTCGAAGCTGTCGAAGGTAGAAGTCTGATCTATTGAAATAGAAGTTTGATTTGTTGAAGGAGAAGCCTGAACTTTATAAAGTAAAAAGTATGATCTGTCAAAGCTGTCGAAGGTAGAAGTCTGAATTTTGATGAAGTGAGCATTGTGATCTATCGAAGTTGTCAAAGGTAGAAATCTAATCTGAAGTAGAAGTCTAAACTTTATGAAGTGAAAATTATGATCGGTCGAAGCTGTCGAAGGTAGAAGTCTAAATTTTGATGAAGTGAGCATTGTGATCTGTCGAAGCTGTCAAAGGTAGAAGTCTGATCTGAATGAAGTGAAAATTGTGATATGACAAAGCTATTGAAGGTAGAAGTCTGATCTGAAGTAGAAGTCTGAACTGTTTGAAGTAAAAGTTTGATCTGTTTAAAGTAGAAGTTTGATCTGTTTAAGTAGGCTTCGAAGTAGAAGTCTGATTTGTTTGAAGTAGAAGTTTAATCTGTTTGAGTAAGCTTCGATACCTTCGAGTAGGCTTCGAAGTAGAAGTCTGATCTGTTTGAAGTAGAAGTTTGATATGTTTAAAGTAGAAGTTTAATCTATTTGAGTAGGTTTCGATACCTTCGAGTAGGCCTCGAAGTAAAAGTCTGATCTGTTTGAAGTAAAAGTTTAATCTGTTTGAGTAGGCTTCGACACCTTCGAGTAGGCTTCGAAGTAGAAGTCTGATCTGTTTGAAGTAAAAGTTTGATCTGTTTGAGTAGGCTTCGATAACTTCGAGTAGGCTTTGAAGTAGAAGTCTAATCTATTTGAATGACTGTAGTGCGATCGATCCCTGGCGAGTTTCGAAGATATGTAGATCGAACCTTGTATGTTTTGCTGGATATCGAAGGCCGAAGCTACAGCGATGTTGAAAATTTAAAAAATTTCCAGGTCGCCTCCGAGTATCAGTCGGGCCGAGGGGATGTGATACCTAGAGGAAACCCAAAAATTTACTGGACTTCGAAGGCCTAAGCCACATCGAAGCAATATCTTATCGCCTCCAACGCATTCCTGAGGGTCTGATCTTTCGACCATTCGTGCCCCTCGAGTTTGCTCAAATGTTGGAAACTTGAGCAGTTTAAGGTTGCCCCCAAGTATCAGTTGGGGCAAGGGTAGACATGATACCCATGGGTAAACCAAGAAAAGAACTGGACTTCCACAGTTTTAGAGCCTGGACGAAGTATATCTGATCGCCCCCAATGCATCCCCGAGGGTCTGGTCTTTCGACCATCCGTGCCCCTCGAGTTTGCTCGAAATTGGAGACTTGAGCATTTTAAGGTCGCCTCTAGATATCAGTATGGGCGAGGGTGGACATGATACCCGGGGTTAACCAAGAAAAGGAGTGGACTTCGAAGGCCTTAGCCACAGCGAAGCAATATCTAATCGCCCCCAATGCATCCCCGAGGGTCCGGTCTTTCGACCATCCTTGCCCCTCGAGTTTGCTCGAAATTGGGAGCTTGAAAAATCTCAAGGTTATCCTGAAGTATCAGTCGGGTCGAAGGTTGACATGATTCCTAACTTAAACCAAGAAATTCAACAAGAAATATGAGACGAAGTATGGGTGGAAAAACTTGTTTATTGATTATTCTGTGTTAGGAAAGTAAGGCTATTTGGGCGGCCACTCCGTCGATGGAGTTGCCGGCATGGATAGAACTGGAACGGAGGATGGATGACATTGAGATAATCTGTTGAAGTTGAAAAAAAAAGTTGGGGAAAAGGAGAAGGAGACTGGTAGGGTGGAAAGCATAGACGGCGACAAATGTAGGGGCCTAACTTCTTTTAGAGGGGATGTCGGCTCTTATACCACAGGGTTTTATCTTCAAGCAAAGGAATGTAAGTATATAACCTAGAATACAGAAAATCAATAGACAATATACTTGGGTAGAGGCCCGAATGTGGCGCTCTACGACCTCTGATGAGGATTTTTAAAAGAGTTTATATTACTGATGAGTAATTGAAGGTTTGAATACTAGACTTTACATTATGGTCGAAGGTAAACTGTAAGAGCTCAGAGGGGATATCTTCCAACCACCCCTTAGTTCCCCATCTCTCTTATTTATAGAATCATAGGAGGCTGAGTCACCAAGTGTTGGCCAGATTATATGATTAATGTCAAGATATTCTGGAGCAAGTATGGGCACCGAACATGTCTGTACTGACAAGGGTATGGGCGTCGAACATGTCTGATGTGATAGCTGTCTGTCCCATCATACTTCGGCCATGTACAACTATGGTCGAAGTGTTTCTTCTGCGATCTGTAGAGTCTGTTCTCGAGGCTTCGAGTAGAATATTCTTCAAGTAGAAGGCTGCGAGTAGGCTTTGAGTAGAATTATGTGAGTTGGCTTCGAGTAGAATTCTGCGAGTAGAAGGCTACGAGTTGGCTTCGAGTAGAAGACTGCGAGTAGGCTACTGCAACACCCGATGCCATTACATACAATTCCCTACTAGATGGTTTATGCAACAAGGTTAACAAATTTGCATCAGCGCAAAAGCTTTTTAAGGAGATGCAAGATAGTGGGTAAATTCTATATGTTTTTACTGGATATGCGAAAGCAATGAGACTATTTGAAAAGATGGAAAATGATGGATTAAAAGCCGATATTGTTACCTATAATGCAGTTATTAACCACGTGCAAATCAAACAACTTGGATGAGGTGAAGAAACTCTTTGATAGTCTTCCTTCTAAGGAGTCGCAACACGACACTCAAACATTCAATATAATGACCCATGGATTTTTGAGAAAATGATTACTTCAAGAATTGAAGGATTTGTTGACACAAATGTTAGATTAGGGTCCTAATCCAGACAATGTTACATATAATATCATGATTCAGGAACTCCTCCAAATGAAAAAGATCGACAAGGCACTTCAACTTCACAAAAACAAGTTGCGATTGACATTTTACTTGATGCAAATAACACTCGATTGTTGCAAATTTACTTGTGAATGAACCAGATTGTTAAGTTATAGGGATGCTTGATAGAACGTTTACAATACAAAAGAAGTTTTGTTCCTAATATTGAGTTTGATTTTGCAAGTTAACTCTCAATGATATAAACAAGTACAAAAAAGCTAGGGAGTTTACGCGTTAACGACATCACTTGGAATGGACCAAGGGTGGCAGGTAGCAGGAGCAATTCAACCCCTGGATTTTGATGATTAGTTCTCAACCACAAGGGGAAGGAAGAAAAAGAAGTAGTTGTGGTAACAAATGTCATAATTTTTTAGGGTTTTTGTATTAGTACTCATTTTTTGGATGTATTTTAAGCATGTTTACCGGTAGCTCTTATTTATATGTTTAATCAAAACTGCTTATTTGGATTAATGTAATCGCCTACCTTTTGCAAAAAAAAAGTTGTCAAGGATTCATAGAGAACAAAATGATATTTGTGGAATCTTAATTCGTACCACAATATGCATTGCTGGGAAACTTATAAATTTTTGCCACAATTTATTTGGTTTTTTTTTCCTTTTCTTTATGGAAAGTAACTCTTGTGCACCTGACCTTCTTCGCAACTGTCATGTTTATTAGAGGGTTTGGAACCCACTGTATGAACCCCTTATGCGTTTGTTGTTAGGAATCAGGCTAGCTAATCCCAATCCCTCACCCCAAGAATGGTAAACAGAAACGTCAATTGAGAAATTAAACTAAATCAAGACACAATGATTTACCCGGAGTACAAAAGTGGAAAACCCTTACAGGTGAAAAACTACTCCCCGCGAACAATCCACTATAATCAAACAGGTTGCACACGATTTCTCTAAGCTTCTTAAGCTTTAATGGAGTTTCTTAAATTCTAGGTCTCTCTTGAATTTAACTCACACAGAAGGATAGGCTAACAAAATAACCTAAGGGGCCGTTTGTTTTTTTGCTGATTATGAACACTTATTCTGATTGCTTATTCTGAATCTGAAGCTTGATTGCTGAACCTGAACCATAAAAAATATTGTTTGTTTATTTTGCTGAATATGAACTCTGAACTAGTTGAAAGTTGTATAAATGTCCAAATTAGCCATTCAAAATAGTGGGATTGTCATTGTCTCTTCCATTTCGGTCACTCCGTATTATTTGCATCTTTGTATCCATTAAGAACCACATAATGTACTTGTACCTACGTATACATGGTGAGGTTTTATATCCTACTCCAAGGTTCTCCTCAAAGGATGATGCCTCAAAATATCCTTAATTTTGAAAGCCCAAACTGCTATTATCTTTTATTGGGGCAAAACTGGAAGAGCTTTCCAATCCTTCATTTAAGTAAAACTACAAAGAACTTCAATTTAAATTTTGGATTTTTGTTACTTTTTATTTTTGCAGCCATCTACTGCATTGAGCTCTTTTACACAATTTTTGTGACCCACAACAAATTAATATAAAAAAATAAAAACAAGTATAATGCTAAAAATAAGTTATTCAAAATATTAACTTTTTAGAGAGAATTTGGAAATTTTGGGATTGCCCAAAGCTAAAAATCAACAATATGTTCGGAAATAGATTAGGCAAAAAAATGTTTTTAGCTATTGAATCATCCTCCAAAACAAAACTCTTTGATACAAATTTAACATATCCTTATGAAAAATAAATCATCTTTTGGGGTTATATATTAAAATCTCTAAACAATGGCAAGGAGGATGGCTGAGAACTGCAACTTCATCAATGGCCAGGAGTTGTTTGGAAAACTTATATAATCTTTACTTCAAAGAGTATTCTACAATTTCCAAATACTAGAAAGTTCATTGGGAAGGGAGGTGTTAATGGTTTCATATGAGATGAGAGAGAGAGAGAGAGTATGATTTTAGAGAGAGAGATCCCAAATGCAAAATAAGAAACAAAGATAAAATAGGGGTATATTTGGGTTTTTCATATTTTACTTAAGTCACGTACTAATTAACTGCGACTTCAGAAAAACTTGTTTAAGAAAAACTAGGATTTCTAACTTTTTTTAAACTCCTTATATGGGGGTGCCATTACCAATAAGTTACTTTTTAAAACAAAAAAAACACAACTTATTTTAAATTTTAACTTAATTTGGGGTAATTAAGTTAAATAAGTACTATACTTAATCACCCCTGTATCCTTAAACTCGCCTCCATGATTACTTCGAATTTTATCAATAGAGCAATCTTTCTCATTTTGGATTCGAAGCGATATACTACAAAATTATTCAAAAGTATTAGACTTCTCTCTCAAAAGCGTTATCCATGTATAACGAGAGAAATCATCCACCATTACCAAAATATACATTTTACCTCCCAAGGATGTCGTTCTTATAGGACCCATCAAGTCCATGTGTATTACCTCAAGAATCTGAGTAGTAGCAATATTGTTGGACTTCTTATGAGAGCTCTTTGTTTGCTTACCAATTTGACAAGGATCGTACACCACGTTGCTCAATCTTCCCAACTTCAGGACTCCCCGAATCAGCTCTTTACTTGTAACCTTGGACAAGTCATTAAAGTTTATATATCCCAACCTTTGATGCAATAAGTCCACATCACTCAGTTTTGCTTTGTTACACAGTATAACTTCTTGTTGAATAACATAACAGTTATTAGTGGTTCTAGCAGCATGCATCACATGTTGTCCTTGAGAGTTTAACATATCATATTTGCCTCTGGAAAATGTAACAATGTGATATGTATCATATAGCTGACTGACACTAAGAAGATTTTCCTTTAACACCTTAACCAAGAGAACTTTATCAATTGCTGGAGTACCAAGTTCTTTGGCTTTTCCCTTTCCTACCATAAGAGATGTGTTCCCATCACCAAAAGTAACATCACCTCCCTGAATATCCTCTAGGTGACTCAGCTTGGACTCGTCACCAGTCATATGGCGGGAACACCCACTATCCATATACTATTGACCTGACTTGAAAGCATTCAAAGCAGTTAGTGCAACATTACACCTTATCTGAGGTGCCAAATCCATCTTTCGTACCCAAGTGCTTCGAAGAGTTCTTCGACCTGTAGTTTCCTGTGCAAACCATCTAGACACATTCTCACTTTCACATTAGTGGAAATAACATTTGAATTATATCTGTATCCATTGAAAGGGCGAGCATATGGTTGATAGGGTCTAACAAATCTGCAGTAAGATGCAATATGTTCCTTTCGACCACATATACTACAATAATAAATCTGAGAGTAAGAGACCCATTTAGAATGATTATGAGTAGTAAATATCATGTTATGTTTGGGCACCAAAGTAGAAGCAGTTGCTTTCACAAACTTTATGATTTGAGGAGTCTTGGTATTAGGAGGAGGTTCCTCATATTCTAGACTCCTTTTGTCACTATCCGTCTTTCCCATACATAACATTTTATCAATATTCTTGGCTCTATGAGAGAACTTCTCAAGTTTCTGTTGAGATTGAACTACATCAAGCTTGACCGAATGAAGTTCATCCAAAGTTGATTTCATTTTTTTCTTTGCATCATTATCTTTTTTTCTTCTTCTTCTAAAACGTAACTTTATCACGAATGCCTTATTTCTCATTCTCAAGTACTTCTATCTCGTGACTTGCACTCTCAGTTTTATCTTAAAGTTCACACGAAAGTGTATTAACTTAGTGTTTCAAGACTTTGTTAAGTTTACCGAGTTTTATACACTTGACGATAGTCTGAGCATACAAGTCCTCAAGATTCGGGTCCTCAAACTCATTTGTTCTTGATTACTCTAATTTTGATCAGAATTTTCAAGTTCAAAAACGTCAAAGTTATTATTGCAATAATTAAGAAATGCCAAATATTCACAATATTTTCCATTATCAACTACTTGGGGATTACTCTCATTATTATCATGTTCATCATCATTGTCATCTTAAGTAACACTGATATTCATAGCTTTATGATTTGTTCTAGATTTCTTATTAGGACAATTATGGGCATAATGACCAAATTTATGATATTTATAACATTCAACTTGACTAAGGTCAATATCATTATTGGTCTGCCGATTATAAGATTTGACCCGATCATTAGGTCGTGGTTTATAGTTCATAGATTGCCCTTGTTTCCTAGATTGACATTTTGTCAAGATTTTTTGAAATTGTTGACTAATAAGAGCAATTGATAAATCTTTATCCGAACCTTCATCATCATCTGAGATATATGAGCGATCAACCTCTTTGGGACCCTTAGAAGAAGAGAAGTGAGTTGTGATTTATAGTTCATAGATTGCCCTTGTTTCCTAAATTGACATTTTGTCAAGATTTTTTGAAATTGTTGACTAATAAGAGCAATTGATAAATCTATATCCGAACCTTCATCATCATCTGGGATATATGAGCGATCAACCTCTTTGGGACCCTTAGAAGAAGAGAAGTGAGATAAAGACTTGAAAGCAACACTCTTGTTCTTCTCGAGATTTCCCATTTTCATCTCGAGTTCAAACGCTCACAATTTTCTAGCTAATGTATCAAGTTTAATTTTCTTAAGATCTTGTGTTTCCTCGATAGCATCACGTCTGAATCTAAAGCTCATACTAAGAGATCTTAAAACTTTGTGAACAACTTGAACATCGGAGTACGTTGTTCTTAATGCGGCACTAGTGTTTGCAATATCATTTAGTCTCGTATAAAACTCGTTAAAGGGTTCGTTTTTACTCATTCTGATATGATCAAATTGTGAAGTAAGCATTTGAAGCTTATTTTCTTTAACTGTATCATCGCCTTCATGAGTTTGAACTAGGATGTCCCAAGCTTCTTTAGAAGTGGTATACGCAGAGATATGTCAAAACTTATTTTGACTCACAACCATAAAGATAGCATTGCGACCTTTAGAATTATAACCAGTAGCATCATTTTCTTCCTTTGACCATTGGTTCCTAGGTTTAGGGACCTCAATAGCACTCCCTAGTGTGCCTTGCATCACAGTAGGGTATGTCCATCCATCCTCAATAACAATCCATACATCTTCTCTGATTGATTGCAAGAATGCAACCATTTGGACTTTCCAGTATGGGTAGTCTTTGCCATCAAAGAGTGGAGGGCAATTTCAGGACCTCTAAACTTCTCGAAACTTATTATTCTCAAGTGAACTATCAGGGATCCACGCTTAGGGTGCTAAACCTCGAAGCGTGACCGCTCTTATACCAATTTAAAATCCTAGACGCTTGAGACTAACCAATTTCGATTGTTTTATGTATAAATCGATAGGCCCTAATTCTTTTAAATTAATGGTCTACTCTTAACCTAAATTAAGTTGATTCAATTATCTAATGTCAAGCAAGCAGTTAGAAATTTAAAGACAAGGGCAAAGATTTTTAACCCTGTGAGAAACCTTTCTCAGGAGAAAAACCTATAGGTCGCTGTCGAATTACTCGACAGCTAAAAAATCTACTATTGAAAAAGAATTATAAGAGTTTAACTACTTACAGACTCGATAAGCACATCCCATGGTTACCTTTATTCCAATCAAGCTCTTTGCAATCAATTTTAAGTTCTCGCAACTTCTCGCTACAATCTCTCGTCGAAGCTTCCAATTTTGAATCCCTCAAGTACTTCAATCAATGATTATGGTTTCTTGATCAATGATGATTGATTCAATATTTAAGTGTTTTAATTTTCTCTTAAATTTTTTAAGAATAATCTCTCCTTACTCTAAAAACTCAAGCCCTAAAATAAGGTTTTCAAAAAAGTTAAGTTCTGAAAAAAGAAAAGTTGTCTTTTATAGGAAAATAAAAATTACGTTCTCTGTTCGAATAAAAATTAATGTATTCGAATAAAAATTAGGCTGAGCCAATCTATTAGAATAAAAAGAAATCTATTCAAATATAAAGAACAGGCTGAACCAATCTATTCAAATAAAAAAAGAATCTATTCGAATAAAAAATAGCGTGAGGCATTTTATTCGATTGCAATAAAATCTATTCGAATAGAAATGTTCCCAGTTCTATTCGAATAGAAGTTCTGTTATCTTAAAAAAAAAATACTTATTACTTTTTCCATACTATGTTAAAATACATAGGGCTTGATATTTAAAACAAGGAGTTAGAAATCTACTTACATTTTTAGTGTCAGTCCAGCTGTAGTCGCTCTACGTGCACTCACTGACCCTGAAAATCATAACATAGTGCTGACACATACTCTAGACACTAAATAAAACAAACTCTAAAATTGATTTTTCATTTTTTTACAAGCTTTAAGAATATCATGCCAAAAGATCATATTTTGATTCGGCATCTATAACGCATCTCTAAACATTTCGAGATATCAACTGCCATGGAACGTTAATGAAACAAATGATTAGATTAGCTGGGACTTTATTTTCATTGCAAGAAGAAACTATAGTTAGGGGGATTGTGATGAGGTATAAGAAGGTTTATAGTTATCGGCCTGTTTTATTAATCAAAAAGAGGGTTATAGTTATTAGCCTATTTTATTAATAATAAAAATTAGACTGGACAAGCAATTGTATACGCATTAACGCGTGCGAAACGCATTACTTTTGACATATGGTTAGGTTTTGAATTAAAATTTGAATTTATTTGAAATAGTTTGAAGAAGGGAAGATTAAAGAGAGAGAAAGATGGAAACCAATCTATAGAAAGGAGTAGAGGAGGTGAAGTGAGAAGAGGGTAGAAAGTCAAAAACCTTCATATGGAGAGGATAGGAGTATATGAGGTGAAGTGAGAAGGGGAAAATTATGTTTAATAGGGTAGTGTCTTGGGAAACGTATTTTTATGAGAATAGAGGGCTTATATTGAGTTCGTAATCAACGGATTTATATATATATATATATATATATTATTTTTTGGGGGTTAACATCATCTTAGGCCTTTAGTCCACTCCTCAAAAATGACAACTCGTTAATGTAGCCTCAAATCAAATATTGAAGTTCTTATTTATTAATAGAAATATACTAGTACTACCCGTGGCTTGCCACGTTGAATATGTCGGCGCACATTCGGCGCTATATTTGAGGCTTATACATGTCTTCACCCCTAAGATTACATGAAGGTGCACTTTGCATGCCCCACCCCCACCCCCACCCCCACCCCCAAACACACACACACACACCACTCGATACATCGTAATATTTGCAAGTAACGCGGAGAAAGATCTATATAAAAGAAATTGAAAGATTGAACCTAAATGACAAATGACACCATTAAATCAAACCATAAATAAAAAGATGTATAAGTTGAACTACACTATTTAAGTTTAGAGAACTATGACTTCCTCAAATAAGCAAACCAACCCAATACAAAATTATATAAACATGAAAATCAACATCTTTATAACAAAAATATTTACATGGTTAGAATTTCGCAAACTAATCTGAAAGTTAAATGACTTTAAATTCGACAATATCGGTGTATCCGTTATTACCATGATTATTTAGTTTGGAATTATTATTCCAATGAACATCTCATCCATCCCAAGTAAAAAATCTTCGTAATGGTGCGAGAAGCATCAGATGCACCACATCAAACAACATACATTAACATACTCCTGAGCTGTTGTTGACTTGTTAAGTGTTTTATGCTTATCCATGTGTATTATCACCATGACTCTATTCTCCAACATAGTTTAACATTATTATTGTACACCCACATTCTTTGCCGGTTTGAAATGATATCTTTCTTAATGAAAGTATCGTTCTTGAATCAATGGCTAATACCTTGTAAAATAAGCATTAAATTAACCTAAGTATATAAACATGCATTATCACTTCTATTATAGCAAATGTAACCTTTGAAAAGAAAAATAATAATGGTATCTATACCAACTCAAACGATTGGCGGATCAGGCTTGTGGAGTGCAAGATCAACAACCCCTAAACATGATTGTAAGAAAAATCCACAATGACTAATAAAAGTTTATGGCATTGAAGATCCGAAAAAAAACCCCTCATTGTATTGAATCAAGATATACACCATGGCACTTGTTAGAATAAGCCCTTGACATATTTGGGGATTCCCCAATGTTCCTCGCCATTGTTGAATCTTTCATTTTTGGACTTCCCCAAAATTCTCTAAATTATGTTGTTAACTATGAAGTGTAAACCAACATTTAAGTATTAAATCTATCGCTAAACAAAACCCTACAAACAGTAAGAGAGAGGGAATTGAAATAAAATAAATTTACCTTTGGTGTGATTCATGAGCAAACAAAACGAATCTATAATTCGACACAAAACCACAATAAAATTTGATTAAATTTTTAAGTTTCAACACAAAATACCAAATTGAAGTAATTTGAGTAATAAAAAAAAGTACTTTACAACAATAATATGATTATAGAAGTACCTATTAAAGTTTTCATCTAGAAGTTTTGGCTGTGGATCTAAGAAGTGATTTACAATCATAGTTGTCAACTTTGAACTTCACAAACAAAGAGAGAGTGGGGGAGAAAAAGAAGCACGAGAAGATTGAAACCACCCCGATCCATGATTGAATAAATAAGTATTATCACTACCATAATATTTAGTTGTTCTATAGCAGCCCATAGTAGAAACGGATTTGAATAAATAAGTATAAACAACGCAAGACACGTATATATATATTTCATGACTACAAAACAATATCTATTTACCTGAGGAACACGTTGTTTTCCCTTTTTGCTACGTTTGTCATTGCTATTGTGTTTCGGTGGCGAGTTTGTCATAGTATTAATTAGCACCTAAGTACAATTAGACCCAAAATAATTAAATCAATACATGGTAACTATAGATATAAGCATGAACTGTATTCCAAGGGTTGTTTAACCCATGTTTTGTTTATATTGTTCATAATCATATTGTGCAAGATTTTACTTGCTCTGTGGGCCATAATTTTGATGGTTCTATTTCTCATGCATTATTTACTTGTAAGCATGCTGCTAGAGTATGGTTTTGTTCTCCATTTCAACTTTACTTTTCATATGATTCTTTTGACCTATTTTTTTTTCTTTTATAGATCACATTGAACAAATTTCTTTCCATAAAGAAGACTTTGCTCAAAAACTTACCATTCTTTTTGTTATAACAGCAGTTGCTTGGGAGGCTAGGAATCATGTGATTTTTAACTGTAAGCATGCATCCCCTCTTTCTATTGTTCAAAGAGGGGTTTCTTGGATTTTTTCTTCTACTTCCATAGATTCACCATCGCAAGATACAGATATTGTTCATCATTCCTTCATTCACAACCCTTTCTTTTATCCTCTTTACTTGGGTACCACAAACTCGCATTTCTTAATGTTTGATGCCGTTTGGAATGCTCATACGAAGGTTGTTGGCATGGGTTTCAAATTGCTAAACTTTCAACGCAATGCATATTTACAAGTTATGGACAAATTAAGGCGAAACTCCTGAAGAGGCAGAAGCGAGGGCCCTCACCTGGGTATCTCACTAGTTCAACATCACCATATTCTAGACCTTTTTGTACCCTTGGATAATGTTAACATCACTGCCATCTAACGAACAGCAAGAATGACATCTCCTTGTAATCAACAGGTAGGAATGGCCTGAATTGTAGATCACTGAGCGTTGGATCTTTTTGCCAAAAAGAAAAAAAAAATGAAACAGATGGAGAATTCACCTGCCTCAAGAGGCTGAAATCTCAGATGCACCTTTGAGGGAGAATTCTTAGTCTATAGACTCGAGGTGGTTGTACCCTATGGTTGATTCCATCTATAGCTACCATTTATATCTATATTAGTCATGGGTGGCAAATCCAACCTTCTGCATCATTTCAATAAAAGAAAAAATTCTCCAAAATTAAAATAAAGCCATTAAAAAATGAATCTATGATAGAAAGAAGAGAAAGGGAGGAGAAAAATGTTTACCTTGTGAGCAGATGAACTATCATAACGCTAAAGAACGATCTATGTTCTGCAATCTTCAATTTATAACCCCTAACTTCATAAAATTGAATTATTGAACCCCTAAATCCAAGGAGTAAAGATAGATTATCTGAGGGGGAGGGACTGATCTAAGAGTGAGGGTTTCATGTGGAGAGATTAGAGATGGGAAAGAGAGAGATAAAAGAGAGAGGGAGAGATAAAATTCGGGATGAAAGGTTGTTTGGCTATTGTATGTTTAAACTAAAGTACCCTTATTTAGTGTTTTGTCTAAAGTACCTTTAAGCACATTAGCCCTGCTAAGATTTAAACAGATTTCGTCTGTTGATCTCGCTCTTTCCCACAAATCTCCACAAAAGAACATCAAATCCTAGCCCCTCTTGTCTTGGGGGAAATGGTAGACTTGTCTATTTGAAAAACACCATTCTCTAATGTATAATAGACTAGTTTATAAGCCCGTACTATGTCGGATGCATTTACAAAATGTGTGTTTCTCTCTTACATCCTTTTAATTCTCAAATTTATCTTTTGAAAAGGCCTTGGCACTTTCTTTGGAAAGTAAATTTTAAAATCAAATATGAATATCAGTAATAGGTTGGATGGAAAACTATCAAGAATCTATATATTTCATATGGGAGGAGGAGATTATTAGGTTTTATCGGTTAATAAAAAATTTATAAGTAAATTATTAAAAATCTTTGTTTATTATTTGAAATGTAACTTCAAATATGTAGACATTTTATTGTTATCTGTTAAGAAATAATATTACAAATATCCATTTTTCTCTAAATTATGTTGCCTCTAATTATTCCATATGGACATAAGGTGTGTTTCTTTTTAGCTCATGTTATGAAGCTTCTTCTTTCCATAAGTAACAAATAACAAATAAAGAAATTAATTTCATATAAAGCTTGTTCTTCTTCAAATGTCCACAGTTTCACTATCTCTCAATATTGTGAACACTTTTATAACTTTGAAAGCACGAACGACACACATTAAAAGACTTTTGTTCTCTCATGTTTCTTCAATCCAATACATTGTGTGTACATATACACCCTAAAATGATAGATCTTGGAGGACTTGAACTGCCATCACTTATATATATTTGGGATTTTATTTATGTCCTTAAGCGCTCTACCAGATGAGCTAAAGATCCAATTTTGTTTTGATAACAGTTAAGTTAGGAATATAATATGTCAAAGAGTTAAGAACATAACTATCTTTCCTGCAGGCTCCATACAAATTCAAAACCAATAAAAGTAATTATCGCTAGCAATGAAACCTAAATTTTTTATCAGAAGCATCTAAATTAAACATATTTAGGATAAAAAGAGGACATGGATTGGTTATTCTAAGTACATTGAGAAGGCTAATTGGGAATTAAACGTAAAGATGAACAATTTTGTGAAGGCCACTGACTTTGACCTCTCTAATTATGTATGTACCTAAACTTTAATATTATGACTCAAGCCTGAAGTAATGACAAATGGTGCGCTACCAAATAACACTCCAACTAGTCTCAATGTACTATGTCAATAACACCTTCTGCTTTACATTCTTCATGTTGTACTATACCATATGCCAAGGATTAGCCAATCCATTGGTCTAACCCTTTATTGAGATAACCATTCCCATGACTCTTCAATCTCACCCATACTAGAACTTGCATACGCAACTAGCATATCATCCATACTCTAAGAATGGATGATCCATGAGTTCTCAAAAAAACTCATAACATCAACAATGGTCTTTGCGGTATTTCGTAAATGCACCAATGATATAAACATATCTAACATCGAGCCCCATCATTTCGGTGTATATCTTGAATACGCATATGAAGCTCTCGTGTTTGAGCCTCCATAATGCAACTTCACTCAGTAACTATGTATCTATGTAGGCGACTTATATACCCATCTTCAATAAGATCAATCATGAAGAAATTTTTATTTCGTATCAAGAATCACTAAATTCGAAAAACAAAGTCACCACAATGCAACTAGTTTCACAACTGGTGAACCAAAACATCTTAACATAAATACCTGTTTCTTCTTGAAAGCATTTTAACAAAAGTTTTACCTTGAACCGCTTGAACAAACTTATTCTCATTTAACTTGTAAACCAACTTGTGAAGTAATGAGTTTTACTATCGGTAATAGGATTACATCCTATACCCGATATGACGATTGAGATCCCATCTCATCATCATCCATGACAAGCTCCTACTTGCCCATGACCTCACCTTGTAAAGCCACCTTGTAGTCATCACCAATACCGGCTAGCCACAAACAATGTCGAGAGTAATGATAATGGGCCGCAGGTCCGAAACCTTGGTTCTTCTTTTCATTACAATCGAAGGAGTATACGGTTCTCGTTAGACCTTTTCAACCAATGGTTCCAACACTATCTCTGCAAAGATTTTTACATACTTACTTGACCTCGATAAATCTACTTTCCGGTTCACTTATCCATATCTTCGCAAAGGACATCATCATTGGATATCACATCAATAAGTTGGATAATTTTCTGATTCTTTGCATCACAAGATCGGTCACCAAAATAGTTACAAACTAAACATGAAATCTAGTAATGATCTACTACTAGAATAGACAAAAAAAGTATAAATAATTACCTCCTTTTTCGTCCAAGTAATCTCTTCTTATAGTTTAAGATCCAATGTATGCCAAGACTCTATATCAACCGCCGAAACTGCCCAAAACTGCTTTGACAACTCGATAAAACATTTCATACTTTATGCCTTTTCAGTAATCTTACAGACCACACTTTCAACTATACCAAACTCTTGTAGTATTACTGGAATCTTCTCAAGCCTTCTAATTCCAATAGATGTTTTATCTATAACGAACTCATCACAGCAAAATTGATTACCATCACCGTTACACCCAAGATGCTTCAACATTAAAGTTGTCTTAATCTCAACCCAAGCTTTCCATCTAGCGAAAACATCAAACCAATACGTTTCATTCTTCAAGAAATGTACACCAAGCTCTCGTGTAGAATCACCAACGAAAACAATAAAACCATGAAATCCCCCGTTGGAACTAACTCTAGTCGGTTTCCATTCATCATCATATAAGTGGTTGGATCCCATATTACATTTTCTTTTCTTTCTAGGAAACCCAACTTTCTTTTGCTTCACCAAGACAACGTCTTTACAAAATAATAAATCTATCGATTTTAGCTTATCAAGTATTATCCTCGAGAATAATGCTTTCATCCAAATACTCATGTGACCAAGCTTTTATCATGCCATGTTTTGTAAAACATGTATTCTGAATTGAGTCGAAGATGAACAAAAAGGAAATTAAAAACACTAAAGATCAAGGCTTGTAATCACTGCAATTTCCTTAAGACAGATTTTGCCCTGCGTATGGTGCTTCATAGTTTTCACGGTGCCTATCTCCCAAGATACAGCGATCAAATCGTATAGACTTGAAACACTCAAGTCGATACGCCTGTTGAACTATCTGTAATTTTACTCTCAAGAAGGAATCAAATTTAGAAGAGGAGGAATGAGATTCATAGATGTTTTTTGTGTGTCAAACACATTAAGAATAATCCAATAAATAAAGGAGTATGTATCCTTTTGAAGTACCTATAGACGGGGTTGCGTCTCAAGACACATCTCTGAGAAGTGTTGTGCCTCTTGAAGAGTAACTGCATGTTTTATTCGAATAAAATCTATTTATGTTCGAATACATTTTTTACTGCCAGATTTATTCGAATTAAATCATATTCTATTCGAATAGATTCTTCCTGCCAGATTCTATTCGAATTATTTGAATAGACTTATTTGAATATAATCTATAAAATAGTCCAAATGGGTCATGGGTTGGTTCGTGCACGCAAGCCCATGGGTGTCCCCATAACAAGCCTTCACACACTCGCCTCACACACTTGTGAGAGTGCCACTTACTTATACATGTATAGCATGTGTAACCCAATATAAAGTTAAAATACTCTTTTCACTTATCCAATGTGGGACTAACAGTAATCACCAAGGTTTTATTTAAACCACAAAGAAAAGACATGCGTTTTTTCCAACATGCTCTAGAGACCACCATCGAAGTAACAACACCAATAATTTCATCATTAGCATTACACATCCCTAACTACGCATCTTGTCTTTTGTCCCAAGCTAAAATATTAACATTCTTTATGATCGCAAAAACATCATCGCCAAAGGTAGCCAAAAGACCCAAGTCCGATAGTTGGCTCGAAAACATATTTATAGCTATACTAGACGCATATTGTATCATGTCCAAACTTAACAAATTATCATTCGTTAATGCAATCCGAACATCTTCATTATCTACTATGTGATAATACTTATCATAGCCAGATAATTCGCTTTTACCCGATGTAATTTCTAATGAAGTATCCAAGTCTAACCTCGACCTTTTACAAATACATAAGACAACCAACATGACTTATCCCAAGTACCATGAATCACATTACATGGTTTATCCCAAATATCCCAAATCATATGATACAAATCATTAGAAATAAGATTGGAGGCACTATCATAATATTTACCTTCCCTGGAGAAAGTCACCGAACGTCTCTTTACAGATCTTCTCTATTTTGTCGATCTACAATCTTCTTTCTTATGACCAACTTTACTGTTGCAGTGTCCCAAATTTTATTTATTTATTATTGATTATTATTATTCACACATTATGCATCACGCATCCATATACATACCATACATCATACATTGCATCTCCTTTCTCTTATCAGGACTTGGAGTTTTTCTTTTCTTCTTTTCTGGGTTTCGGTGGTTATTGGTGGAAGAGGTGAGTTGTGTTTCGGTGCCCGTGATTGGGTTGGCGGAGGCATTATGGTTGTTGTTGTATTTGTGGTGTGGTGTGATCCGGGAGGGATCCAGGGTTTTTCCTGAGTTTTTGTCAGTTTTCCTTGGAAATGAATCTTTTTGGGTGTTCTGGGTTCTTTCTGTCCCATTCTATTCGAACAAACCTTGCTTCTGTTCGAATACATTTCTATCTGCTTCATTCTTTTCGAACAAACTTGACTTTGTTCGAATACATTTCAATCTGGTTCATTTTATTCGAACAACATATTTTCTGTTTGAATACATTCCTTCATGTTTCTTCTGTTCGAATAGAAATATCTTATATTCGAATAAATGTCTGTTATGTGGATTTTTGCCAGTTCCAGTTCTATTCAAGCAACATCTTTTCTGTTCGAATAGACTTCTACCTGTCTTGTTTTGTTCGAATAGAAATATATTATATTCGAACAAAGGTGTGTTTGATCGACCAGGTTGGGTATTTCTTCGAGATTCTTGGTCGTAGGATTACCTCGAGTGAAGTGTGGGATCTCAGGGTTTTAATTACCCATTTATATTTCATTTTCTCTCTCACTCATCACTCTCCCACTCACTCTCCAAATTAAAATCTTTCGCACTCTCCCTCTTCGTTTGCGATCGATTATTGAGATTGATCTCTCGACTTCTCCGATGAGTTATTCCCCTATCCCTTTCCTTGTATTTGATTCGTTTGTGGCTTTGGTGGAACCCTGTGATTTAAGGTTTGTGGTGTTGGGTCGATTTGTATCTCTTGCAGGTGTTGGATTGTTGGTGTTGGTGTTGGTGTGATCGTTGTTGGTTGTGGAGGTTGAGGTTGGGTTAACCTATCGATTGCAAGATTTACAGGTTATCTTTTATCAGGTAAGTTTCCCTTCATTGCTAAATTCCTTTACTAGTTTAACATGTGTTAGTTAGAGTATGCATTTGGCATTAGGGTGTTTGTGATTGATTTTAAACTATATTGTTCCTTCAGTTGTAATTGTGGTTTCAGCATTGTTGTTTCCTATTGTTAGGCATATAGGGCGTGTAATTGTTGGTTATCCTAAGTATGTGCTGGCCTGGTTGTGGCTGCTGGGTTAGGATTGTTGCCCTTCTCTCAGGCATGGGTTATTCTATGTGTGTTTGCCGGGTTTAACGGCTGGGGTGTTTTGATCCTTGGGATCCATTTTCTTCAATGGGTTTCTTTTATTCTTTTAACTTAACGGGGTTGGATACATAATAAATCTCTACATCGGCTAACCCTCGATAGGTCTTAGGATTCCTACATCGGGTTGAAATAATTAGGTGAAGTTCGGGGTGGACATTATCATACCAATTACTCTTCGGGAGTGTGGGATGGTGTGAGACAACTTCCTTTGGTCCCCGTCTTATCCTCCGTGAGGTTGAAAGTCCTCAAAATAAGTGTAAATAAAGTTCGAACGTTGGATCCGTGGGTTGCAAAGCCGGAATACTCTGATCAAGTGATAAATCCTTGAGCGTGGTCGAGCTTGACAAAAATCGTACCCATTGTATCCAACTGAGATCTCGTTAAGGTTATTATGCATTAGTGGTTGATCAGCCTAATACATTAAATTATAGGGCCTAGTTCTTAATTTCATAACATCATAAACATTCATGATTAGGATAATTCTAGAATCATCTTACGCCATATCATATCAGCACATCACATCACATCACATCATCACTTTATCGCATCACTTCATACATATATGTATCTTCATTCCTTTTCACTCACCCACTCCTTATTTCATTCACCTATTCTCTTTCTCTGTGCCTATTACATTAGTATGTTGTTTAGCCTTGTTGGGAATTAGTGAGCCGTGGTTTTGCTCACTCTCGCTTTAGTTCCCCCTTTTAGAGGCGGAGTAGTTGCAGGGTTTGGCTGAGAGTTTTAGCTGTTGGTTCCGGTGTTGCAGTTGTTGTTCCTACTCTGGTTTTAGTATTTTCTTGTATGTTCTCAGCATTTGACGCTGTATAGTATTCGAGACATTGTATTTATGTTTTCAATTATGTATATTGCTATAGTCAATGACTGAGCTTGAACTTGTCTACGGCTTGGTTGCTTGTGGTGGCGAATCGGTTAGATTCCCCGACCTATACATTCCGAATGATAGTAATTGGTTTAGCTACCGATTATTGGATTTTGGGCAGTGACAACTGTAATTCTAACAAATATCATGTTGATTACAATTTCATGCCTTTATGTACCTTTTGTTTCCATTCTCAATATCATGTTGATTACAATTTTATGCCTTTATGTACCTTTGGTTTAGCTACCGATTATTGGATTTTGGGGAGTAACAACTGTAATTCTAACAAATATCATGTTGATTACAATTTCATGCCTTTATGTACCTTTTGTTTCCATTCTCAATATGTGAAACTCTTTTTTTTTACTTCAACATACAAGTAATCACCTGATGTTAACAACGAAGATCCAAAAGGCATTACGTGAGAATCTTTACCATAAATTTCTACTACGTCGCTGAAAGTAACCCTCTTAGAAGAATTTGAAACACTTGTAACTCACTTTTGAGAATTTAAATCACTCGAAGTTGATTTAAACACCTTTGATAGTTTGTCCATTATCTCTAACACGGTACTCACTTTAGGCAATTTAGAAGAAATAGAACTTAAGAGTGTTGAACGAACTTTACCTAGAACATCTTGATTTAGAAGCTAGCACTCCAAACGATCTATATCGGTTGACTTCGTTGAAATCCCTCCTAAAATAAATTCACAATCCTCCACATATAAATTTTTTTCTACTTGCATCTTCTAAATCCCAAAGTTCAATCATTGAATTTATCAATTTCTAAGTTCTCCATATCGGCCATCGCTATAATCACATAAGCCCTAACCTTCGCTCTGATACCAATTATTAGGAATTAGGGTAGTTAATCCCAATCCCTCACCCAAGAACGATAAATAGAAATGCCAATTGAGAAATTAAATGAAATTGAAACACAAACGTTTTACTTGGAAGAGGAAAGTAGAAAAATTTTACGAATAAAAAACTACTCCCTGCGAATAATCTACTATGATCAAATAGGTTACACACAATCTTCTCCAAACTTCTCAATCTTTGCAATGGAGTCTTTTAAATCCTAGCTCTCTAAAATTAAACTCACAGAAAAAGATAGGCTCACAAATAATCTAACTCTTCCATATATACTTAGGGAACTAAATACAAATATAACAAAGCTCGAGGAAAACTCAACGTCCCAGACAAACTTCTAAAACCATCCTACGCACATCTCGTTCGAAGGACTCTAAGCTCGTTCGAATGACTTCGACAATACAAGGATTTTAGCCCTAAAAAATATGCAACTCATTCGAACGACATCCAAGATCGTTCTAACGACTTATACGGTCTAAGTTTTTCAACGCCAAAACTACCAACTCGTTCGAACGATATCCATTTTCGTTTGATTGACATCTATTTCCGTTCGAATGACTTCGACAATTTGAGTTTACCCTTAACAATCTCCCACTTGAAATTGAATCCCGTAACCCATCTCCAGATCTCCAAATGAATTGCTCGTACTACCCGGACCTTCAACACCATGAAGACCCACTTATAAAATTTCATAATCTTTAACATTAATAACCTATGAGGCGATCAATTACATAGAAAAGAGAAAGATAAATAAATTAAATATATCGCAAGAAAATAAAACCATATAAGCGTAAAAGTAACAAAAAAGAAATGATCAAATAACTGGGATTAGCGACAGCACTTGAGATATAATGGCCCTTCCGATTTAACTTATAGTAGTAAAGGCAATGAACTCTTGCCTCTCAGTCACAACCATGATTATTGTAACTGGGACTTATATGAGAAAATGTATTGCAAGCCTCAAACTTAAACAACGGGCTACATAATAAATAAACAATTACATTCGAGCCATACACGTAGTAGGGTTTGGGAGTGAATGTAACTCTCGAATTGCCAAGTGGGGTGGATAAATTGTGGAGTATTTTTGTTGTAGAGAGTATAATACATTTAGGTACAGTATAAATAGGATTCAGTGCATATGAATCAGACTTAATCCATCTTATTCAAAATCAAGAGCATGAAGTCGAAGCAAACTAAAATTCGCTCGTTGGGCTAATAATCCCATCTCCATAATGTAAGTATGTTTGCCTCTCAATCATAACCATGATCATTGTAACTGGGACTAATATGGGAAAATGTATTGCAAGCCGCAAACTTAAATTAAAAATTACATTCGAGCCATACATGTAGTAGAGTTAGGGAGTAAATGTGACTCTCGCATTACTAAGTGGGGTAGATAAATTATAGAGTATTTATGATATAGAGAGTATAATACATTTAAGCATAGGATAAATAGGATTTAGTGCATATGAATCACACTTAATCTGTCTTATACAAAATCAAGAGCGTGAAGTCGAAGCAAACTAAAATTCTCTCGTTGGGCTAAAAACTCATCCCCAAAATGTAAGTATGCCTTAAAATCTTATTCTTCGAAATAAAATTTGGTATGGAAATATGCATTTGAAGAGTTGCGTTCAAATAGGACTTACTTTGCTCTCGAAACACCAAGGTAGGAATAACAATTGGTAATATGATATCCAGTTCATCCTAGGCTCCTAGCAGGTTTAAAATGGTTTAGCTCTAGTCATGTGCTTAGGTGACAGGAACTACCCCATTTACCTACACTCTTACACCCTTCGAATCATACAAAGGAAAGTACTATAGCTGTAAAGATTCCCATTCATAGCTAGATGGAACTGTATTATAGTAAGGAAACCATAAAATTAACATTTCTCATAGTCACATCAATAGTCGCATAATCGTAATTAAACAAGAATAAAATTCAAAGAAAGTTAAGATTGCAACGATCATAAGTTTTCTAATCCTAAAAGGAAATTAAGCTAATTCACAATTTTATAGAGGTGGCTGCAGACCTTAGTTCTTACTTGCCCCATTTCAGATTTGGTGACACTAATTAGACTATAGTAGATGTCGGACTCTAATCTCTTCACACTTCAAAACCCAAAATTGTTGAGCACCCTTTTGATAATTGGTCCAAATCTCTCAAATACATAATTGTAACCTAAGATTTTGAAGTTGAGTGATGCATTGATCTGTTCAAGTATAAGACACCATTGCTCCATGAAACTGAGATTCTTACCCTGGAGCTCAAATTTAGATTAGAAAGAGAAGAGAAGTAATGCTAATGTTGATTAGTTATTGAGAGTTGAATCTAGTGGCAAGGAGAGAGAAGAGTTGCAGAGAGATAAAGAGAGAGAAAAAAAAAATTTGTAGGGGGTTTCAGATACGATTTTCTCCTTCATTTTCTTCAATATGTGTTGTACATCAATAGTTGGCTGCACTAAAGCTCATGAGCAGCTCCACCTTGGACAACAAAAACATCAACATGATAATGCAGTGTTTCTAGAAACCGTGATATGGGTCTTTTTAATTGTGACCACTTAAATTTTGGCCATTAAGTTTGTACTCTCTGTTGAGTACCCGCCACGTTCATGATCGAACTTCGAAGCATTTCTGGCTATAAGTACTCACAGTTACTTTGTTTTCTCCTGTCTGTTACTCTAAAACTTATCTAGTATGAAAAGGTGTAGTAACCGTCCAAAAGTTTTAATTATTTAATAGTTATTATTTTTACGTGAATTATGAAAGGGAGAGGATTCCCTTACACTCCCTTTTGTGCTACATCCACGCTACACTCTCTCCACACCACACATGTTGCCACTTTGGACTGCCTACATGGCATCCCAACAACTCATAACTCACTCACTCACTCACTCACTCACTCACTCACTCTCTCTCTATGCCGGTCTCCCTCGACGATCATCTTTGACGATCATCTGTAACTCACTCACTCCCCTGCACTATCTCTCTCAGTTACTCTCTCTATATATATATCTATCTCTTTCTCTCTCACTCACACTCTCTCTCTCTCCCAGGGATTAATTGTTATCGCATATTATCGAGAGGAGTTCCAAACTAGTCCACTGTAATCATATACCTCCTTCATATACCAGGTAATCGAATGTAATTTAAAGTCTCCCCATTTGGGTTCTATCATATTCTCTTCTTGCTTTTTTTTTAAATTTCCCCGCGCAATATCGTTACGCCTTTTTTTTTCTTTGACAAAATTTTTGAGGAATTTTCCCCAAATGTAAGATATAAGCACAACATTGACAAATATACCACAAAATGTGAGATAGACATTTGCATAATTGTCGATGTGTGATGTATCGACATTATTTTCTATGTTTTTGCTTGGGAAATTATAGTTTTTGTCGTACTCGACAAATATATTGTCGATATATTTGTTTTTTGACAATTTTATAGTAATTTATTTGTCGAGTTATGATGTTTTGACAATTAAACTACGTTATTATGTGGTCAATTTGTCGATATTTTTGTAATCGGAAAATTATTTGTCAAAGTTTTATGGTGTCGACAAATTTATAGTGCTTATTTGTCGATGTTTTTGTTATCGACAAATTATTTGTCAAAGTTCTCTCGTCTCAACAAATTTTTAGTGCTTATTTGTCGATGTTTTTGCTATCAAAAAATTATTTGTCAAAGTTCTATGGTCTCGACAAATGTTTACTACTTTATTTTCGATTTCTCATTACTCGCAATAACATTCAATGCCTATTCTGTAATGTGGTAATATTTGTAGGGAGTTTGTTAAGCAGGATGACACCAAAAATAAAAACAAAGATACCCCCAGCAACCTCTCTAAGGAAAATGTTAAATTTAGAGCGAGAAGATCTCTCACATCTAAATTATAACAAACCTCCCCGTGTGCCTGCCAAAAGAAACAAAACAAATTCAAGTAGGGCAGAACAAGTAAGGGAAGACTACATAAGTGCCAGCGACACCCAGGTGGCCCCTTAGGAAGATGAGGATTTGTTAACCCCTTCTACAGGTGGCAGTCCCACCCAGGGAGATGTAGAAGCTTGTACTGATTCCCAAGGAGAGTCTGCAGAAGATTCTAGTGCAGAAGACTTTAGTACTACTGATTCCCAAGCTTATGTTTCTAGTATAGATGATTTCAAGTGTAATAAATTTCTTGTGAGTGATAATATGCAATTTGAAGCTTTTCTAAACCCTACAGTTGAAGAACAAGGTACTAGAACCACAAACGAAGAAGGTTTACGTGAGGACAGTAACAATGAATCAAACAATTCAGAAGCAGAAGCTGACAAATATGGCCCCATGGACACCTCTTTGTTGATGCACTTTGAGACACATATAACGAAAGTTGCAGTTCTTGGACATGTACTTAAAATAACTAATTATTTTAGTTTTAATCCCAATTTTAGCAAGTGTTTCTTTTATTTAGACAATGATAAATGGGATTATATTATATTTACAAGACCCCGGCTGTCTACGGGTATTTTACCACAGACCTACAAAGGACATTGCTAGGGAGGTTGAGAAGGTTCAAAGTCTAGTGAATCTGTAAGGGCTTGGCAGAATTGGAGCCATGTTATACAAATACTATAATACAGTTTTGATCACAGCTTTCTGTGAGCGTTGGTATCCAGAGACAAATACTTTTCATTTCAAATGGGGTGAGATTACTATGATCTTAGAAGATGTTTGAAGGTTAGTTGGTTTGAGAGTTGGTGGTGATCTAATAGTTGTTCAGGGGAAGTGGGGAATAGCTAATGTCAGACAAGTGTTTAGAAATTGTTTGTTTCAAAGTGATCAAGTTTACCTTGATATGAAGGGTAGGGGATATCTCTTTCACTGGTGAAGATGGTAGATTTTTTAGCCTACAAGCTTGGAAGAAATGCGTACGACCCCGTAGAAGCAGAGGCATCGTCTTTCTTTAAACCTGTGAGATTATCTTCTCGTGCAGTTGCCAAAACATACATGTTGTATGTTCTAGGATCTTTTCTTTTCCCTACCAAGAAAGGGACAAATGTGTCAACGAAGTATCTAAATTTTGTTGAGAACAAGAACTCATAGATTATATACTCACGGGGATCTGCGGCCTTGGCACACCTGTATTACAGTGTAGGAGCTTCTTTGAGAGTGAATGCTAAAACACTTTCATGCTGTACTACATTGCTAGAGGTAAGTTTATGTATCTATTATTTGGTTTTGTTGCTAGACGGTTGCTTTCTTTACCTTGTCATTGAAGGTTTATTTATTTTGACTGTCCTGGATATTCAAGTACTTCCTGAAGCTGCCTAGAATTCCAAAACCCAATCATTCCTATGCTCCTGAGTATTGTACGAGGTGGTCTTGGACTAGGACGATAACCAAAAGAAGTAGTAAAGAAGCTTTCAAGATGTTCAGAGAAGCTCTTAACAATTATAAGCTTGAGGATGTAAGTTCCCTTTAACTTATATTTATTTAATATGTTACTTTTATAGTATTAATTTCCTGGTCTTAAAGTGATACAGGAGGATCTAGGGAAGAAAGGAGTATTTTATTTCAAATTTGACCAAAGTCGTTCGAACGAGATTTGGAGTCATTCGAACGACTTTAGGTCTGTTCGAATAGACTTTTGAAATTGTTCGAATAAACATGGTTCTGAGGTCTTTTATTCGAATAATTTATGTTCTGTTCGAATATACTTTTCATTTTAAACAGAGACTTATTCTATTCGAATAGAGGCGTAATTCAGCCTAATTCTTTAGGTTTTTAAGGGAATATTTGTCATATTTTGTAACTAGGAACTTGTAACCCTATAAAAAGGGCAAGGCTAGACAAGATTAGGGATCTTAGATGTTAGGTCAATGCAATTCTAAGAGAGAGACTTAGGGTTTGAGAGGAATTCAATTATAATTAACTTCGATTAAGCAATTAAAGCTCTTAAAAGGATTTTCCCAACCAATTGGTGTGTTATTCGTACAATTATTCATTTTAGGGTTTCTCTATTCGTATTGTGGATTAAGTGGTATCAGTTTTCCAGTTATGATTTTTAGGGGTGATTGTGGTTTTGCGACCGTCTCAAGCAAGCGAAGGAAAAGCTAGCAAGTCCGTTGAAGATTCATCGAAAACCTAATTCGAAGAAGAATAACGATTTGGAGATGGGCGATTCTAACGATCGACTCACGACCTTGGAAATGACAGTTTCTGACCTAATTACTACTGTAGGGGAGTTGGTAGAACAATTGCATCTCATGAACCTCGCGAAGGCTTTCGGTTCGGTAAAACGGCGAGGCCACTCAAGGAAGAAAGAGGTTATAGAGGTAGATAGAGACGAGGATATTGTGAAGATAGATAACGATTCTAGTAATGTAAAATCCGTCAAGGAGCGCTCAGGTATTGGTAAGTCAATGAATACTATGCGTAATCTTCATATTGACTTTAAGATTAAAATTTTGGCATTCGATGGTTCAATCGATGCCGAGAAGTTGGATAATTGGTTAGATAGGTTAGAGACCTATTTTTCTGTTTAAGAATATTTCAACGCTCAGAAAATTTGTTTCTTTGCATTGAAATTCACAAGTCATTCACTAACGTAGTGGAAATCCTACCAAAAACATCACGAAGTATGAAGTTTGAGTTGGAAAGAATTCAAGGTTTTAGTGATGAAGCAATTCTATCCAATTGGGTATAAACAAGAGGGATGGTATAAATGGCATAATTTGCGCCAAAAGTTTGGGCAATCCGTACAATAATTCACTACGGAGTTTCATAACCAAGCGTTTGTTTTGGATATTGATGTGAATGAGTATGAGGTATTCATGAAATATACAGGAGGATTGTCGGAGTCCTGTAATGACCCGTATTTCATTTATTCCTAATATTCACTCATATTCCATTTTCCGTTCATATATTCCTATTTTTTATCTCATCGGCATATTAGATTCATTTCCTTCACATCAAGTTCCGCATTCATTTTCCGCATGTACTCTTCATCCATTATGCATCCATTTATTCATTTTGGTGGTTTAGTATTAGATTCCTTTTGTAGTTTTGGCGGTTCGGTGGTCATTCGGAGGAGGAGGTGGCGTTGTGGCCTTGGGAACCCCTAGATGGGTTGGTCATGATATTTAATTGTTGTGCTTGTGGTTTGGTGTGGTTCCGGTGAGTCGTTGGATTGGCCAGTAGGTTTCTGAGGTTTTTCCGGACAAAGATTCCTTTTTGGCATTCTGGTGGTTTTAGGCGTTACGGCGGTGTTATGAATTATGGGAACCTCTAGATGGGTTGGTAGTGATGTTTGTATGTTGTGTGTGTGATTTGGGGTGGTTCCGGTGAGCCGTTGGATTGGCCGGTAGGTTTCCGGACTTTTCAGAGGAAAAGATTCCTTTTGGGGGGTTTAGGCATTTTGGTGGCCGTGAGGTGGTGGAGGTGGTATTTTTACCTTGAGAAACCTTGGTTGGGTTTGTTATAGTGCTTGTGTGGTGGTCCGTGGTGTTTTCGGGATGTCCAGGGTGGTCTGTGGTGTGTCCGGTGTCATTTTTTATGGTGCAGGAGCAGTTATATTTGAACAGGACATTTTCTGTTCGAATAAACCCCTTTCTATTCGAACAGGACTGGTCTCTATTCGAATACACTTCACTCTATTCGAACAGGATCATTTCCTATTCGAACAGAGGCTCGTTTTCAACTTTGTTTTAGGTTTAAACATTCTTTTCTTCACTTTCCCTTTTTTTTCTCTCTCTCCCTAACCTATTCCCCTCTTCTCCATACTCTAGATCCTATCTTCCCCATCACATTGAGGATTCTTCACCCGCTTCTTTGCAAGCTTTGCTCCTATCCTCGGTAAGAAATTCTCAATTCCTTTTTCGTTCTTTCTGCTCGATTTCGGCGTAGGTATGATTTCTAGGGTTTGGTTTTGATGTCGTTTCCTTAATTGATTGGTTGTTTGTTGTTCTCCACTATTGGTGTTAGATTGTCAGGCATTCCGTTACCGTTTCGCAGATTTTAGTTGGGTTTCCGAGTTTGTCCCTCTGCAGAACTTGGATTTCCTTCAGGCGAGTTTTATTCCAGCATTATTAAGTTTCGATACTAGTTTTTGAGTATTGTTTTTAGAGAGTTATATTGAACTTAGAGATGTTTTGTGATTAACTATAGTTTAACCTAGGAATTATTCTATTAGAAGTGTTAACCTGTAGTTTGGGTTTGTAATTGTTTATGGAGTTGGTTTTTGGTTCGCATAAGACCTGAGTTAGTTAGTGGTGGTTGGGTTAGCGTTCTCGTGGCTTACCCAGGAATGCCCCTTCCAGCCTTAAGAGTTTATTGGGTTGGATGTATAGACGGTTAGGTTGCTGTGTCGGCTATGCATAGTCAGTACAACCGAGTCCCTATTCATCCTGTTTATGCTACCGTGTGAGCGGCAGCTGTGTAGTTTTATTATGCACCTATTGCACCTTTATAACTTTTATCACATCTTTCAAAACTTATTGAGATTGGATACACGAACACTCCATTTCGGTTGATCTCCGACAGGATCCACGAAGTCCGTGAGATCGGGTTAAAAGATACGGTGAGATTGAGAATGGCACTTCATACCTAGTTCAACCACTCCGGAGTGTGGAATGGTATGAGGCAGAGTCATAGAGATCCCAACTTATCCACGTTGAGGTTGAAATTCCTTGAAATGTTACGAACTATTATTCCGCGTGTTGATACATTCAAATCCACTTTGGTCAAGTGCGACCATCCTAGCTTGGTCGAGCTTAACCAAATCGTACCTGTGTATCCCTTTACTGATCTCTTTAAGAAATTAGACGTTAGTGGTTGATCAACCAACATTATAATAAGATTGCATACACTTTTAAAATACTGAATTATTCTACATTAGGGGATATTTTTGGGAATATCCCTGCTCATCATAACATATCATTGCATCTAGGATAAGTATGGGATTATCCTAGTCATCACTTCACGTCATGGCATTACGTATTATTATATCATCACATTCTCTTCTAATATTCCTTACTCTACTCTCTTCTCACATTCCTTCTCTATTCTCTCCTCTCATCAACTCTATTTCCTTTCCTTATCATCTCTGTATCTATTATGGTCACTTATTATTTTGCTAGATTGTATTTACCTATTCTATATTACATTCATCTCTACTCTATTTTTTCAGTACCAGTTGTTAGTAAGTTATTTAGTTCTGTTGGATTAGTGAGCTCGTTGTTTGCCCACTCTAGCATTTTAACCATTTCAAAGGTTGATTAGCTTGGACTGCTGTGTGGGTAGCCAGTTCAGAGATAGATTTTGCCACTACAGATTTTCTTTGGTTTTAGATTTCTATAGGTGTTCTCAGCATGTGTCGCTGAGCTTTTATTAAAGATGTTGTATCACATTTCCATCTGATATGTATATATATATATCTTTTGCTTCTGCGTTATATTGTTATTGTTTATTCTTTACTCTGATGATTATTGCTATATGTGAATAGCCGAGCCAAAATTTTTCTACGGCTTGGCTATTTATGGGGTAGAATCATTAGATTCCCCGACCTGCACTACTTAGAATCTAGTAGTTGGTCAAGCTATCGATTACTAGATTTTGAGGCGTCACAAGTCCATTAGAAGAGAATTAAATCTCTTTAATGTGGAATATATCGAAGATGCTACCGTTAAAGAAATTTCTATTGAAGGCAAGTACTTGAAGAGTGACAAAAATGATGACAAAAGCAAGTCAGGGTAACAGTCTAATTGGAAGTACGATAAGAAAGGGGAGTTTAAAAGAGATGGGTCTTCATCCAAGGAGAATTATTGTAGTCATTATAAGGCTAATGGGCACATTTCAGATAAATATTGGAAACTTCACCCCGAGCTTAGGTCGAAGGAGGAAATGGGCAAGAAAGAGAAATGTACAATAACCGCAACGATTGTAGATCTTCCAGATTTAGATAAGCCAAAACCTAAGCTTACTCTGATGTTCAAGCAACCTATAGCTATCGACGAGGCAAGTTGGGAAGAACTTTTTTAATTAAGCATTCAAGTGAAGTAGAGCTTAGTCGAGGCCATCATTGATCTGGGTAGTCAGAAGAATTTATTTTTGAGGCGGTGGTGAAGAAGATAGATTTGTCTACTGTGGCTCATTCTAAGCCATATGGTTTGGGTTAGATTCAAAAAGATGCAGAGTTGAAGATCACTAAGTAGTGTACACTCAAGTTTGTGATTATTAAGAAGTTTATTGACTAAGTGACATGTGAGGTAGTTCCATTGGATGTGTGTCAAGTCATCTTGGGTAACCCTTATCTTTAGGACCGAGGTACAATCCTTTACCGTAGAGCTTGTAAGTATTATCTTGTGAAAGAGGGGACAGAGTTTTATATCAATGCGAGCAAGGAACATATTATTACCAATAATTTAGTGACAGCGACTCAAGCAAAGAGATTGGTTAATTTGAGCGGCAAATTTGTTTTGTTGTTGGTGTGATCGGTTCAAGCGGGTCCGTCGGCTAAGGTGTTATCTACTTTGGTAATGTCTCCTAAGTAGCAAACCGATATGGGGAAGTTGCAAGAGGAGTATGAAGACTTATTTCTGGGCATAGAAGGGATGCCGCGTAAGAGGGATGTAGAGCCTGATATCACCTTGGTGAATGGTGAGCCACTACCCAATATTGGGTTATATCGGACGTCTGTCACAGAGTCTGATAAGATCAAGAAATAGGTACATAAACTTCTAGAGTAAGGAGTTATTAATCTAAGTTGCTCACCTTGTGGTTTATCAGTGTTATTGGTTCCGAAGAAGGATGGGTCTTGGAGGATGTGTTTAGATTATCGGGCGCTGAACAAGATTATTGTGAAAAATCGTTATCCGGTTCCACGGATTGACAAACTTTTAGATGAGTTGCAAACGGCTCAGTTTTTCATCAAGTTGGATCTTAAGTCGGGTTACCATCAAGTTAGAATCTGGGAAGAAGATACTTGGAAGACAGGGTTCAAGACCAAACACAGACTATTTGAGCGGCTGGTGATTCCCTTTGGGCTATGTAATACTCTGATGACGTTTATACGGTTAATGAATAAGGTACTTCATGCTTTTTTTGATGATTTTGTGATCGTGTATTTGGATAACATCTTAATATATAGTCAAACATGGGAGGAGCACCTAGGGCATTTACGCAAAGTATTGAGCGTGTTATGATCGCAACAACTTTTTCTAAATGGGAAGAAGTACAAGTTTGGGAAGAAGAAGCTAGTCTACTTGGGATTTATTATTGGTGGCGGCGAGCTTAAGGTCGATCCAAAGAAGGTCTTAGTCATTACTAATTGGCCTCAACCCTGTACAGTACCAGAAGTGAGGAGTTTTATGGGTTCTTGTCAGTACTTACAGAAATTGATTCAGCATTTTTCACAAATAGCTGTACCGTTATATTCTTTGACGAAGACCGGGGTACAGTTTGTGTGGGAAGATCACCATAAGAAGACTTTTTTGTTATTGAAACGCAAGATTACAGATGCACCAGTGTTAGGGTTGCCCAATTTGTAGCGGCCTTTTGAGGTCGAGATAGATGCGTCAGACTATGCATTGGAGGTAATTCTTATACAGGATGGGAAGCCGATTGCTTACCATTCTGAGATGTTTATAGGAGCAGTACGCAACTATCCTACCTACGATAAGGAATTCTACGCATTATATCAATCAATGAAACATTGGTAGAGTTACTTATTGGAGAAGGAGGTTGTGGTACATTTCGATCACAAACCATTACAGTTCTTATCTACGCAGTTCAAGCTACAGCAAGCTCACCATATAAATTAGATATTGTACCTTCAGCAGTTTCCTTATTGATCAAGTATAAGAAAGGAGTGGACAACAAAATGGCCGATATGTTATCTTGGCCCCCATTACCAACTATTTATGCTTCGCTGGTAGCTATGTAGATACAACCTATTATTCCTTCTAAGTATGTTACAGGGTATGATGACGACAAGGAGCTCAGCGTGATTCATGAGAAGTTACTGTAAGGTAAGACATGCGAGTATATTTTGAAGGATGGTTTGATTTACTGGGGAAGTCTACTATGTATTCTTGAGGGTGTAGACCATTTGTATTAGATTTGAGAAGCACATTGTTCCCGGGTGGCAGGTCATTTTAGGGTTGAGAAGACTATTTTGAATTTGTAGCGTTATGTCTATTGGCTGAAGATACAAGTGGATGTTGCTCGTGTGGTTCGTGGTTGCATCCTATGCAACACATCGAAGCCTTCTAATCAGATGATAGGACTGTACTTACCATTACCAGTTCCTAGCCGACCTTGGGAGAACATTTTTATAGATTTTATGGGTGGTTTGCCCATGACCAGGTGTAAGAATGACTATTTGTTTGTGGTGGTGGATTGATTTAGTAAGATGATTATTCTTATTCTATGCCAGAAGACAGTTACCGGGGAAGGAGCAGCGCTATTATTTTTCAGAGATGTCTGGAGGTATTTTGGACTCCCTTCTTCACTTATTTTTGGTAGGGATAGCTTCTTTTGGGGCATTTTTGGAGATCATTGTGGGAGATGATAGACACTAAGTTGAAGAGAAGTACTACTTTTCATCAGCAAACGGACGGGCAAACAGAGGTAGTTAATCGCACTTTGGTACATTTACTACTGGGATTCCATTATAAGCATCCTAAAACTTAGGATGAGAGTTTACCGTATCTTCAGTTTGTGTTTAGCCAGGCAATTCATGGTTCACCTTTGAAGTCTCTATTTAAAGTTTGTTTGGGGTACTTACCTCAAAGCCCTTTTGATTTGGCTTTTAGTCTTGGCGACAAGACGGTGTCAGGGAAGGAGAAAGAAGAACAGGTTAAATCTCAGCATTTCATTAAGAGGATAAGAAAGGTTGAAGCACAATTGAAGAAGACTCAAGCAGATTATAAGGCTCGACTCGACAGGCATCGGGTTGAATGTACTTTTCAATAGGGCGACCTAGTTTGGTTGTATTTGGGTAAGGAACCGCTTAAGGGGAAGGTAAGAAGCTCAAACCTATTTGTTATGGTATATTTTTAATACTTAAGATGATTGGTGAAAATACATTCTAGTTAGATTTTCCACATTTCATGAAGATGTATTCGGTGATTAATGCCGAGCATTTGAAGTTGTTTGAGCCGTCTCTTTTAGATGAAGACTCTATAATTGAGACTCGTCTACCGTCAGTTGATAACTTATGGATAGAAAGAAAAAATCTGTTGCAGAAGGATGGTATTTTAAAGAGGAAAGTTCATGATACAAGATGGGGTAGTATTGAGTCGTTCCGAGTTGGGAAGAAAGGTCAGCTACCTAGCAAGTCGAAGTGGTACAGTAGGGAAATGGGCATAGCTGCATTCTCACATCTCTAGTTCTAGCTTGAGCAGGAGCTCAAGGCTCATAAAGAGGGGAGCCATGATCAAGGAGGATCTAGGGAAGAAAGGAGTATTTTATTTCAAATTTGACCAAAGTCGTTCGAACAAAATTTGGAGTCGCTCGAACGACTTTGGGTTTGTTCGAAGAGACTTTTGAAATTGTTTGAATAAACATGGTTCTGAGGTGTTTTATTCAAATAATTTATGGTCTGTTCGAATAAAGACTTGTTCTGTTCGAACAGAGGCACGAATTAACCTATTTCTTTAAGCTTTTAAGGGCATATTTGTCATATTTTGTAATTAGGAACTTGTAACCCTATAAAATGGGCAAGGCTAAGCAAGATTCGGGATCTTAGATGTTAGATCAATGTAATTCTAAGAGAGAAACTTATGGTTTAAGAAAAATTCAATTGTAATTAACATCGATTAAGCAATTGAAACTCTTAAAGGGATTTTCCTAACCAGTTGGTGTGTTATTCATACAATTATTCATTTTAGGGTTTCTCTATTCGTATTGTGGATTATAAAGATAGGAATTTATTGGATTTTTGTTACATGAATTTGTCTGGATAAGTGTCGATTTATATATATTCGACAATTTAGAGATCGAAATTATCGAATATATAAAGTATTGATAACTTATTTGTCGATTATATGGAGTATCGACAATTTTATAATCTTTTATTGTCGATTACAAACGTAATTGACAATTAAACAATTAACATACTCTATAATTATTGATAGGACATGTCTCGACAAATTGTAATATCTTATTGTCACTCCTGAATACGTCGATAATATTTTGTACTTACTCAGTGAAAATCTGCTTGAATTTATTTTCTTTACTAATATATATGTTATTCGTGTTCTAGGTCATTTGTACCCATACTTGGAGAAGAGGGAAGATAGACATACATTTAAAAAAGTTGCTAGTTTTACGGGTTTGCTTTGTGGTCCTTAATACAAAGAGTCGTATTATCCTGACAGAGTGCAGCGACAGTTCACCAGATGAAAAGCTGTGCCTTGGGCTCCCATTTGTCCTGAGAAGAGCGGTTTGCATTTTGTTGCTGAACCATATGCATACAAGCCGAAGTATAATTGGGAGGATCTATTCTCTGAAGGGAAATGGAAGGACTTTTTAATCTCGATAAGGGGGAGGAAAGTACACGATACAATTCTCGCCTGTAGTGAAGGATACTTTGAATGGTTTAATTCATTTTCATTCACCAAGCTGTGCCCAGATGTTGTTGATCTCGATGAAAATGATGATGGGGGGATATTGAAGGACGGGGGTGGTGTTTTACATAGTAAAAATGTGAGTATCTGATTGGTTTTATAGTGTTTGGGGTAGTACATTTCTTCCTTCTTCTAATATTGGCTTCTACTCTTTTACAGGTTGAGGGGAGGAATGAAGATCTCCGTCGTTTGGAAGAGGAGATCTCCAACTTGAAGTCTGAAGTCAATTCGTTGAAGTCAGCGAAGGAGGTGGAAGACAGGGCAAGATAAGAATTGCTTGAGGCTATGGAGTTGAAGGTGTGCACACACTCTTTACCTTTTAAGTAATTTTTGGCTGGTAATACATATTATCGATTATCCATCTCATCAACAATTACTTGTTATTGGAAATTATCGCAGGGGTTGTGATCGACAATTATCACATGACTTTTTGTCGACTTTTGCATACTCGATAATTTGTAACTAACAGACAATATGAATTGTCGAATCTGAAGTTCAATTGACATTTTAGTAACTTTAATTAATTACTTTGTTACTATTATAGACAGTTAAATGTGATAGTTTGAAAGAGGCAAATAATAGATTATAAGCAAACATTCAAGCAAAGTAAGTAGTCAACTCGATCTGTAAGAAAGACTATAACAAAACAATAAAGAAGCTGAATGATAAGGTATCCATAGTTTTGTTTCCCCTACATTAGTTCACAATGTTTTAGCATTCCCTTCCGTCTGTGCTATTCATAGATGCCATATATATTCATAGTCACCTCAACCATACATGTTTGTTATCAGACGGTAGAGTACAATTCACTGAGAGAATCAAATAAAAAGTTGTCAAAAGATGTATTGGACAATATTGAATTGAAGAACTCACTTGCAGATTTGCATTTAAAATTCCAAAAGAAGGTAAGTACTATGAATGCCAAGAAGAAACAAGTTCATTGACGGTTATTCATTTTTTTAAGAAAGTACTCATTTATGATTGATAATAGATGCTGGAGTGTGAGACCTTGACTGCTATCAATGAGAAGTTGATGGATGAAGTTGTAAATCAAGAACCACAACCCTTAGTTGTGAGTATGAAATCTTATATATAGGAATATAGTGCATCCAAACCTATACACCATTTATTAGTTATTTCATGATTATCTTTCTTTTTATATGCAGCTAAACTTGGTTGTACACTCAGATGGAAGCGTTGTAGGAGTCGAAGACTAGAAGCAAAAGTATGACGAGTTAAATGGAAAATATGAAGAAGCTCAAAGGAAATTGACTAAGAGAGATGGGAATATAAGTCGATTTAGACATGGGTCATTTAACGAGACCTTTAGTAGTAATATACATTGATGCAACAAATTATTATTTTTAGAGGAGATTTTCTATGTACTCAATTATTTTATGTTATATATACGCCCTTTTGTCTATTAAATATTGCGCAATAAAATATTGTCGCAGTTAATACCAAGTCGACAATACCTATTACCAGTATTGTCTATCATGCCTTTTAAATTTTGTCGAATGTTTTGCTTTCGACATTTTATTGTCGACAATTGTAGTAATCAACAATATTGTGTCAATTTCTGTTTACTCGATAACAACCATATTATGAAATTGTCGAAACATACAAATGCAGACAATTTATTATCGTATCAGATGGTCGTCGATATTTTATTGTCGTATCAGATGGTCAACGATAATTTATTGTCAACTTATATTGTACTCGACAGTTTATTCTCCAGTCTCTTAGTAGGTCATGTGTACGCTGATTTTATGTGTTTATGTATAAACTCATGATTGATTGGTAAAAGCTACTCATGACAGGTGGTATGCGAGATATATTCACGAAACCAACAGGCTTGTAAGTTGTACTGTGACTTATAATTTGTTTTTCACCAAATATTAATGATGTGCCTCAAAATGGGCCTTATACTATACTGGGAACCAAACTGGCGATATCCGAAGAGATGAGATTCAACCTTCAAAATGATAATAATGAATGGGTATGTGCACCATTGTCATCTTATGCTTGTAGTTTGGTTTTAAATTACTCTGTTTTAATTTTTAACTACGCTATCTTGGTTGTATTTGCGTTACAGGAAGTATGGTGCCTAACACTGAAAGGTGCCATTGAAGGAGGAGATTTTGAAGATACTGAAGACCTGATATGGGAGGAACTAAGTCTCCAGATCACTAAACTTTTAACTATTGCTCAAGAGGGTCCAAAAGGGGAATATCAAGATGACTTGATCTTACCAGGGGGAGTATATCAAAATGATCGATTCGAGGTTATAGAAGATTAATCATAAAATCAAGCTAAGACAGACTTTGTTTCAACCATTTAATTAGTTCCAACTTAATATACATGATATTAAAAGGGATGGGACACACAACGTTTAGGGTTGCTGCGTCATATGCGTATCAAAGCCAATTAAACACTACAACAAAATCATAAAATTACCACAGTCTATTTAATAAATTGCCACGGATAGATACAATGGTATACTTGTGTTGGATTTAGTCCATGGCAAATACTTAAAATATCCGTGGCAATTTTAAATTTATTGACTTAAGCTCGAAGCAGTGTATCATACCAAACTAAGAACTTCTGCAGTGAACTCTCCATTTTAGTTTTTTTTTTTTTTCGACAAAGTTTTCTTCGGCAATATTTCTGAAAGATTATGCAACTTGAAGGCTTCTTAAATGATTACAAAGCGAGGATTCTATTGTGACGATTATTCGTTTCCCCCTAATTGATTATTGATCAACGCGATATGCAAGTAAGTACCCCAATCTCAAACCCCAATTTTCTTTTTGATTTTTTAATCAATTCATTGAATTTCTGTAGTCTTCACTGAAAATTTCTCAATCCCCAAATTGCTCCATCACAAATTTTGATTTGAATTTTAGGGTTTTGCTGGAATCACTAATCAATGATTGTAGTCTTTATAAAACCCCTCTTTAGCATTCTAATCATCTTTTTATCATTGCCCCTACTCAAACTCTTGCTCTCTCCTTCAACCCCATTTTCAAAAACTTCATTTTACCAAACTCTACTAGTTATATTTACAGATCTCTGATTGAAATTTGGTAAAATTTGAAATCTTTAAGTGAAAAATCTAATCTTATTGGTTTTTCTAGTAGTATATCGGAGATATGGAGCGTCCAATGGATCGTAGGATAGAGACCTTTCAAATGGTGGTTGGATTGACATTTACGAGGTTTGTGGATTGGGTTTTGCATTGTAGAATTTTGGGTTTTATTATTTTTTTAGTTTATAGGAAGTTCTTGCATATTAAAATGAATCGAGGTACGCTTGTTGTTTACAGAAACTATTCAGATTGAATTCTTTGTGATAAAGAAGAGTGTAATGTTTAATTGAAACCTCACGAGTCTTGCTAAACACAATTGTACATTAGAATAATAAAAGAAAAAAAAATGTGATAGAAGAATAGGGAATGTTAGGAACAAAAGGGGTGCTGATGATGTTTGATAGAATGCTCCTGCAAAGTTTAACGATTTTGAATATGGCAATTTCAGGTTACATGAGCAACTGCAATCCTTAAGCAAGATCTAGTAATCCTAAAAAACACAAATTTCTAAGTGTATGCTTGTTCTGCAAAAAGAATGTATACTTATCCTCAACACAGTATAAAAGTTCCCCCGATTTAATACAATGTGCTATGAGATTGAAAACCTTTATTTACTTTAAGATCATGCATTCATTAATGTCTATACTTTTGTGGCCTTGACAACAAATTTAAGTAAATATCCTTGTGCCATTTGCATCTATAATGTATACATGA
Source organism: Kingdonia uniflora (assembly GCA_014058105.1). NCBI lineage: Eukaryota > Viridiplantae > Streptophyta > Magnoliopsida > Ranunculales > Circaeasteraceae > Kingdonia > Kingdonia uniflora. Next base: position 1,980,455 of record JACGCM010001471.1, read on the forward strand.
AATTTATACCTATTACTGTTACTAAAAATATACATTTTTTTAATTCCAGATAAATGTTAGGCTTGTTCTGAGAGAATGACAGTTTTTTGATGGTTCACGTAGTTTAGTCAACTATTCCCTTGGGTTACCGCAGTCTATTTCTAGTTGGCCAAATGTTCAGCCAAGAACCGAAAGAAAACTCAAGATAACTGTTGTAGAAGGAAGAAATTTACTTGGGAAGGATAAGTATGGAAAATGTGACCTATATGTAAAGCTATAGTACGGAAAGGTAGATTGTCTTTTCCTAATATTCAAAACCTTTTTGTTCTTTCTGATCAACCTTTCTTATTGGTATCCAATTGGTATTTTATGAGTGCATATATGAATATGAATCCTTAATGATTGTTCATAAAATAAATCCGAACTATTGGTAAAAGTTTAGTGGGTACTGTTCTTTTCGTGTTACGCTTGGTATAGTAACTGGGTTCAGGGAGCCCCCTCGATGCTACATGTACCAGCTTGTTAACCCAACATAGGATGTATTTCTCTGTGTATGAGGGAGGAGGGTTGCACTTATGGTTCATAATGACTTTGATCTTCTTCGCCCTTGATTCTCCCTCCACCACCTACCTTTATTGGAAATTCCACTTAAATCCATGTGTAGCGACGACTTATAATTGATTTTCTTGTTCTTTAACTACTTAGCTTGTGATTATTCTTTTTTCTTATTTTTTTTCTACTGCCTTCATTATTTTATTTGTCAATTGTCAGTACCTATGGATTATTCTATAACATTGTTGGTATTCATGTCTTATTGATCTTGACAACTCAACATTTTTACTATTTTTTTTAGACTATATATAGAACAAGGACGATCGTACGTGTTATGGATCCTGTATGGAATCAAAACTTTGAATTTGGTGAAATAGAAGGTGGTGAATATCTTAAGATAAGGTGTTTTTCTCAAGACACGTTTTCAGATGACATCATTGGAAGTGCTCGAGTAAATTTGGAAGGACTCCTAGAAGGCTCAGTAAGGGATATCTGGGTACCTCTTGAAAAAGTTAATATAAAAGAATTAAGGCTTCAAATATAGGCAGTGAAGAGTGGTGGATATGATGTATCAAGGGTAAGATTTCATGTTTTTCAGCACTCTGTTATATTCTATTATGAATCAAAGTTATTAATGTGAAGGGATTAATTTTATATTCATTGAGGAGAACTCGCATTTCAATCCAAGCTTACGCTTTCAAATCTATGCAGAGTATGAACGGGAATTCAGGGAGTGGTTGGATTGAACTAATTCTTGTTGAAGCAAGAGATCTTACAGCTGCTGATTTAAGAGAAACAAGTGATCCTTATGTCAAGGTACAATATCGAAATATGAAGAAAAAAACAAAGGTGAGAGCCACACACTTTACATTTTTGATAAACCACTATGAGCTTTATTCCTCTCTGTATTGCTTTTCTTCTTCTTCTTAAATTGGTATCTCTCATGATGGTTTAACTATTGCAGTAGGTATAGATTATAGAATACTTTTTTGATTTTTGAGCATTTTAACAGTGCATGCTTCATACACTATTTACTAGCAATTAAACTTGCTATTGTATTTAAGTTCGAGATATAATTGAAACTATATGCTATCCCTTTCTTTCTCAAATCCTTTGGTACTTTCTTAATGTTACTATCGGGATGGAAAGTGAATATCCTATTGGGTTGTAAAAGCGTGAAAACCTCTCTCTAATGATGTCGCAAAAAAGTTCAAAAATGAGTTATCCCGTCTTAAAGAGAGGTAGTTGTCCTTGTTTTGATGACCCAGTCGTCTTTGGTTAGACCGACAAAATGGTAAGGACCATAAAGAATTGCTTGGATTGAGCCATACTCAGGCCGATCATCTTTTATGGCCTCTGTTTTTAGAATCATCGGCAGTTGAAGGGTCAACTGATCACCAGAACTCCATTTTCTACTTACCGACATAAAAGTACCAGGAATTAGTGGCAAATCCTTTGCATTTAATGTTGCCTTTGCACCATCTGAGTAGGTCCATTGTGGTATCCTTAGATTCAAGGTTGAAGAGTTACCCTCCTCCTCTTTTGAAGAAATAGTCAGTTTCACTATAAAGATGTGATCCCACGAAACAACGTGTTAAACTTTTTGATGTAGCAAGATCCCTCCAGCTTTCCAGTCAAGCAAACTAGATATGAACTGTATGACGTAAAGCCCTGCAGGATTGGTCTCCTCTTCAAAGTATATAGTCTCCTAACTTTGAGAATGACTCAATCCCTGTCCCATAACAGCACCAAAACGAATCAAACTTATTTCCCCATCCATGATAGCTCATGGCCTTGGTTGTTCCGGGGGCCTGAGGAAGCATGTAGATCATTACTCCAGGTTCCCTTCCTCTCTGAACGCCAAGAACACCATTTGTTAAGGCACGCTCGTAATACTCCTCATAAGCCATTTCTTTGGTCCACCTGAATAAGTTACGAGAGACCTTCAGCATGTTGTAAGTAGTGCAAAATTCTTTCATAGCAAATCTGAGACCCTTTGTTAAAATATTTAATGATTTATCAAAGATGATTTTAAATGCACAACAATATCTAGCTAAGCTTGTGCCAATCAATTTGGGGATTTAGCCTTGCTATGAAAGTACGGAGTAAGATTTGCATCAATTTACTATGTTTGGATTTATAGGCCTGATGTTTTAGAGTTTTAGCACTTTACCCTGATGGTACTTTGTTAAAAACTTGCATTATTCATTTTCATTCTTGTTGTTTATGCAATTGTGAGCATATATGAAGCTTAGTTGTTACTTGTTTATCTAATTTCCTCGTAACTCAATTTGTCATTTTTGCTGTAGTTCTGCTCAGGAGTATTTCAATGATCCGATGATAACATGAGCCATTTTCAGTCTTCGAGTTATTAAAGTAATAGGATGGCTAGAGAACAGCATTTCCTATGTCCCTGTTATCTTATCTTTGAAGTAAAAGAGGTACCTGCTATTTTTGTTAACTTTTACAAGGATGTTTTCATCTGAGCGAGCGTTAGTACTTCACGACATATATACTGCGTTAGTTGGGGTTTAGTCTTTCGCTTTCGTTTGTGCATGGCTGTTAGGGTTAGCTTTATAAAAAATGTGAGATGTATGGTCTGATTGGTACCAAGGAGAATGGGTGAAGGTTTTGACTTATGTTGGTCTTGGCTTTCTTCAAATCCTAGAACTTTGAATTTTTCGGTATGTGAGCTTGGAATCATGAGGGCAGATTGGGTATAGAATTGATATTAGTGTTTTAAATACTTCCATATATGTCTTCTAAAGTTTATTTTAGGGTAAGGGTAATGATGGGGTTGGTCTATTAAATTTGAAGCTTTTGCTTTTAGATTTTGGTACTAGCGAAGATGGACTTAGGGCTCGGATTTGATTTTTTCTTAACTTATAGATATTGCATCTACCTAGATGATGCTCTAATGGTTAGTTAGTGGGAAAGTGGACATAATGTTTTGGAAGCAAAGACACTAGTTTTAGTAGTTTATAAGCCAAATTTCACTGATTGCACTTGCTTATGCTGATTTCTTAGATCAAGAACCACAATAGGCTTACATCTCATGTTTTGTTTATTTACTCACTTGTCCAATCATGGGTTATCTCTGTTTTCTATAATTAATTATTCTGTCGAGCAACCTCATGATTAGCTAAGCATAAACCATGTCTGAACTAGAATATTATATATTGACTATCGAGGCATTAGGTACAAGGACATGCAGAGCCCTTTCTGATTAAGCTACCATTGATTATTGAATATGTAAACATATTTATTTTGCTGTTATACCATCTAGCATTGCTGTTTGTAGCTATATACGTTTATGAACACTTTTTAATGTAAGCCGTGGGGGTTGTCTTTACAGGACTGCCTTGGTTGGTATTTTAGAAAAGGGCAGCTTGTCTTCACTTTATGCCGGTTTGGGCGCGGTCCTTTGCATAAATATCCCTCACTCCATTATCAAGGTAATTTTTCAGACAATATGAGACTACTTTGTTTGCCTTTCATTACATACTAAAAGGTCATGTTATCCTATTTAAAAAATTTCCAGCTGTTACTTCAATTCTTCTATCTTTATAATGCAGAACTCTTCCAAGTCAAAGATCTAATAATGCATCTGCTGTACTTACATTTTTACATCTACAAAAGATTGAAGCAACTATTATCTTTATCAGCACAATCTAATGCTCATCCTAGCACCATTCAAACGGTTTGTTTTCTGTTAATCCCTTTTACCTAATCAAGGGCATCCAACTTATGCTCTATACATTGCCTTTTCTGTGGAACGACCACTATGTTTGTTTTCGATTTTGCTGACCAACTATATATGTTGGTCAAGTAAACCAACAAAATTTACGGTCTACATCAGTATTTTTTGTTATTGTGTTTAAAATTTGAAATAAGAGATTGAAAATTCTGATGGAATCTAATGAACTCTGCTTATTTGTGGGATCTGCTACCAACAGATATTGCTGTCAGCAAAATTTTATTCTATGGTGTTTATAGGTAGAGATCTCTTATTGATACCGTCAGATTTGTAATATATGTTGCTCAGTTTTGATCTCTTTATAGCTATTATGTGGAGGACTGGTTGGATCTACTGCTGCATTGTTTACAACTCCTTTTGATGTGGTAAAGACAAGATTACAGACTGAGGTATGTTAATACAGTCAGTTCTATCTGTAAGATCAGTAATCTATTTTCACATACATTGAATCTTGTTGCTCTATCTAGTATGAGCCATTCTTAGTAAGAATTTTTATTATTTTTTATGTTATATATGATCCTACCTAAATTGCTTTAATGCCTCATTATGGGCTGATTTATTTCAGACAAGTTTGAAATGGATTATGGCTATGCAAATACATGACATAGCTTGTTGCAGTTTTTACCATAAGCAAGTCTCCATTCTTGAACAAATGAACATGCCATCTTCTTTGGTGAGTCACCTTTCCCTAAACCATCTTCCATGTTAACAATTTGAACCCATTTTGTTGCGGTCAATCCGCTAAAATAGTTCATTTTGCAAAAGTTCTATAGGTTTTCTGAAATGTTCTTCCTTTACATTAATAAGGTAGAACTCAAAACTTATGGAACTTTATATTTGGCTTTTTTTATATAGGCGATATGGAATGCTTCCTACTGGGGACTTCATTTATATTCTCGAGGTGACTTGGGATGTTAGATTTGTAACTCTTCATGTGAAAATAATAATTTCATTGTTACTTTTTTTCTTACAATTATTTTTGTTATGTTCTTTAGTTTATTTTGTATGTCAGAGAATAGCTGTAATCGGATGCTTTACTTTTCATGAATGAAAGAAGTTTTTTTAATTGTCTTTTGTTTAGTTTATATTAACATATGATGTGCATTGCTGTAAGAGTGGGGAGTACTTTATATTTACATCTTCACTGGGTACAGTTTTGCTAGCATTTTTTTTTTGAAAAATAAAAAAAAAGATACCATGGACAATGTCCGTAGAAAATGTATAGAGAAAAAATTACAGACTTAATCCGTGGAAAAAAAATTGCCACGGATAAACGCTATAGTAGTATGAGAGATAAAATCACAGACTTAATCCGTGGCAAAAAAATTGCCACGTATGTTTTACTACAGACCTCAACCACAGATAAAGTCCGTGGCAATTTGCCATTTACCATAGATAAAGGCTGTGCCAAATCGCATAAATTGGTGTAGTAAAAGTTCTAGAATGTGAAACAGTCCTTGTGTAACTTGATGACCAAAAAACCTTCTTATTGGAAGACTGTGTTCAATCAGACATTGGATGTAGCTTACAATGATTTGGGAGAGAGAAGGTATAATACTTTGCTACGGGCCTTTAACTTTAATGGTGTGCTCGTAGAATATTATATGGGCCATTTGTTGGCAATATATTACAGGAAGGTGGCCGTCTTCATCAACAACAAGGAGGCCTTAACATTCTTACCTATATTCTAGCCAAAAGAAAACATCGAAATTACCAAATTGAAGAGGTTTGAAAATATACTTGTTGATAGTATAAAGTATTGGTGGGTTGGAATGACATCTGATGAACACTTTGTGAAATTGAAGACAAAATACCTATCACCTATTCCACCAGTTTCTACACTATGGTGGGCACATGTACAATTGGAGATTCCAGATGATTTTATGAAGGCATATGTGAAGAGCTATTTTGAAGCGCCAAACCAAGCTTGAATGAAGTTGATGAAAAACAACGTTAACTCACAAGATTACAACATAAATGATTTGTTTTCTTGAATGTTGTACAAATTTGTATATTTTTTGATGATGTAAAGCTGTCGCATAAATCTATGCATTTGTAGATTGTGGATAGAAGTAGCTGTTATATTGATAAATTTTTTACAAATGTCAAGTTAAAGGTGCAGTCAATAGTGTTAATTGTTGAGTTCAAGGTGCAGTCGACAGTATTAATTGTCAAACACACGAAATAGTCGACATTGATAATTGTCGATGCTTACGTCATTGATAAAAGTTTGCATATTTATTCTCGATGCAAGTATCGGGCGATAATAAATTGTCACTACAGTCGATAATATGTATAGTACACCCTAAATATGCTAGACCGCAGCAAAGTGTTTGTAAGTACATAAGGATTCCCAACATATATAATCAACATTATAAAGTAATAATCCAGTAGGAACAACAACATTGTATCAATATTAGTTTTCAACTCAGGCTTCCTCCGTCATACCGAAGTTATAACCTACTTAATGTCGCTAAAAATGAAATCTTAATTACAATAATAAAGTCCCAATGATGTTGACTAATCTGCAATCACATGAAGCTATTTAGCAACTCCCGACACCATGGTTGTTTGGTTGTGCCTCTCTTCCATGATGATTGGCAACCACTACATATGTAACAAGGTAAATAAATTAGTAATATTCAGCATATGTTATCGTAGAAGGTGCTGGGAAGTACTTATTTATGGTTTTAGGGTACTCACCAGCTTTTACTTTTTGAAACAATAATTTTAATTGTGGGCAAGTACGTTTGTCGTGGCTGCCAAAGACTTCACACCCTTTGCATGTCATCTTCCTCTTTTCCACAGCTATCTCTATTCTGCCCTTCCATCTGCCACCTTTCTTGTGATCATCTTTTGCACGGCCTTTTGTTTGTGCCATAAGAGGATTCAAAATAGGAGTTGAAGACATCACTGTCTCAGTTAATGGAGTTGACATTAAAGGATCCGACCCTGAGAGTTGAGCTAGAGATGCATCGTACACATCTAGATGTAACTCAAGCTTGTCTAGCCTTGAAATTGCATATTCAAAGTTTATTTTATTCTTTGATGCTCTCACAAATAGGTTTGATGCGTGAAGTAAAAGGTAACTACAACGTAACGGGTTCCCCAAGTTCTCTTCATCTAAGACACTTTCATCATACGATCGAGAATATTTGTTTGCACCAATCATCCACCTTGGTAGAATGAATGTATCTGGAATTTGGAGAACATCGTATTTGGAGAAAACCTTGAAGAGAGGACAACATGGCAAACCTACATACTTGAACAACTTGCATTTATAATGGTCTGTCAGGCTGGCCAAGTCTATCTTCAACTCAAAACTTTCAGGCGGTCCGCTATGTGACTTTACTAGTATATCTTGAACGTTGTCGTCTACGTTCTTTTCTATTGCTACGAAACGCACAATTCGATTGAATTGGTCTTTAACTTTATGGAAAATTTACCTTGTATAAATCTTTGTTGCATGTTTTAGTAGAGCCCGATGAGGTCTGACTTGCTGATATCTATGTTGGGATTGGAAGTCCTCTTCATTCTCTCTTTCAAATGTCTCTAATAAAGCTATTGCATATTTTGTCATGAAACTGTACAGATCAGTTGAAGGAAGCAACCAACCATTAAAGAAATTTCTTGTTAACACACTTCTGCTAGTAGTACTCATGCCAGCATAGAAAGTACCTTTATACCACAAAGGTATCCATCTTTATCTTATATTAAATATCCCTTGTATCCAATTATTTTCATCAAGATTATGTTTCTTCATAAGCTCATTCCACCTTCTATATATCGAACTCTACAGGATCATGTGTTGTAGATAATTGAATCCATATTAGTTTTGAATGTATATGGATTTTGATAAATATTACCAATTTTTTTAAGGAACTTGTGTGTGATATGTTATAGGCAGAGCCGATGTTTGGTGTTTGGGAAGACCTGGGAGAAAATACAGCTATTAGAGAACACAGATTGTCGAGTACACAATCAGTAGATAATATGCATTCTTAACTCATTATATTATTGATTCTACAATTCTACGACATTATGTACTCATACAATTGTTTGTAATGACCTAATTCCGTAGCTCGAAATGGCTGAAAAATAGCTCTACACCAAATGTACTTGTGACAAAAACTAATATAAAGCAAGAAATGACACAGGTGATTTAGCGTGGAAAACCTTTGAATGGGTAAAAAACCACGACCTCGAGTTGAGGGATTTAGTAACAGTAACTGGGCTTTAGTAACAGTAACTTTTATTGCTTGAGGCTGATATCTTATTATAAGTGATCTCTCGAACTATAAATACTTGATCTTGTAGATAAGAAATTTTGTGGTGTTCAGAATCTAGAAATTCACGTGTTAGAGTTTATAAAATCTAGTTTTTGTTTGTCCTTGTCTCTTCTGGAACTTTTTCTTTATATAGACCTTACCCGTAGCTCGTTATCGTGCTGAAGCACATTCTCTAAATAATGAGGTAAGTGGTGGTTGACTATGTATCTGTTTAGCTCGTGGGAGACAGGTGTCTTTGACTTGTTCATATTCTTCTATTGTGCTCGTTCCACGTTCTTTATCAGTTTGTGGTCTAAGTGGCAATGTTGATTATTTATGTTACGTGTGAAATACGTAAGTCAGATATGGGGGTAGTTCAAATTGGGTTAGGTCGAGGGATAGGTCCCTACAATCGCCCTCTCGCAACTGAAGGCACGAGTGGATTTGGTTGAGAAAGAATTTATGGATTGTGGTATTGGAAGTTCAAAAGAAATATTGTATTAATGGTGATTTGACTGGTTGGGTACTCAGTATTTTTTAAAGAGGGATGTATTTGGCATTTATAACGATGAAAATGATTGATGTATTTGACGCTTGGGGTTCCGAGAGTTGCTCTGCTTTGAAATGATGACTACTTTGGAAACGTACCAGCACATTAAATATAAGTTTAATATAAATAGTACCTATACTGGAGTCTGGCAAAGTATGTTATAACATTCTCTGTAATTCCTTAGTTTTAATGGTAAAGACCAGGCGAATGGTGTATGTCTCTGCCGAATTACAGAGGTTAAAGTGGAGATACTTTGGGCATCAATCTTTGGAGATGCCCACCCCAATTCCTGTACCTCCGACGTATTATGGTATGTCGGAAGACGAAGCGGCTGAAGTTGAGGAAGATTTTTACTATATGTGGAAATTTTATTACGTTATCTTGACAGGCAAGTAACGTTGGAGGTGTCTCCGCATCCTTGTGAACGACATGTTGAGGAGACAGATATGGGGGATGGCGTATCTACGAGGCAGTATCGCCGGTATCCTGTGAAGGACTGGATTCTAAGGTAGGACTCCTTTTCGTCTCTATCAACTATAAGTTGGTGGGGGCTATGGAGGAGGAGACGATGGTGGTGGTGGAGGAAGATGGATACTTGAAGTCTTGTCCCTGTACAATCATTATTTCTTGGCGTGAAGAAGGCCTTTTGTTTGAAGGGTTGGTTTAAGCACTGATACCTTATAGAAGTAAATGGTATAAAAGAAGAAGGATACTCAGTGATTTCCAGTTCCAACTTTGCTTCAGAAAATTCTTCGAGTGAAACATCATTGAAAACTGATATGATTCCGAGAATGAACTATAAAGGTATCTAAAAACTTGTTATTTGTAAAGTATCTGAAAAACTTGTTATCGGTAAAGTATTTGTAACTGATATTCGAGCTAATGAAAAAGTTTTTGTTCAAACTCTATGTTGATATGTAGAATTAGCTCTTTTGATACAAATCGGGCTAAAAGAAATATATATATATGTTTAGAGGACGAAAATGTAATATTGGAAGTCGAACTAAAAAATAGAGTTATATTTAGTCGAACTGTGGAAAATATATGTTAATACTTATGAAAAGTGTATATGTGTAAATATGTAGGTGTGTGAAAATATGTATCGAAACAGATAAATTATAGAATCATGGGGGAAGAACATCGTTCTAAATGTAGAATATGCAGACATTAAACATTTTGAGCTTATGGAGTTGTTGTTTGGAAATGTTGTATAGGTGGAGAGATTATAAGGAATATGCCAAAATTAGACAAGACAAATCCAAAGAGGTTGATTTGTACATATAAGTTCAAATAACTTTTTATCATGATCTTTAGGGTTTTCAGTCATGGAAACATATATTCTAATATATACGGAATGTGGGGGATTCAAAGTTATCTTGAAAGTGTATAAATATGGGGGGTAATGTGAGGTAAAGAGGAGGAAGAAAAAGAATATGATGTGGACTCGCTCTGTGAGTGATTATCATGCTGCTGAAGGATGATTGGCGATAAAGATTACAGAAGTGCGAGAGAGGATACTTAGGATGTTAGGTTATGATTCTGACTTGTCTGAATATGAATTGTAATTCGAAGGCATGGATGTAAGGGAGAGAAAACTTGAGATCGGGCACCAATTTTACTTTGAGATTTTTTATGAAGTGATTCTGGAGCCTGCAGCTCGAAAATAGGCAGTGAAGCAAATTAATGAGGAGGAAGATGTGAGGATTGCTTGGGGCGAACTAATTGGGTGTGGCTCCCCAAGATATCTGAGATGTTTTATGTGTAATTATATGTGAGAGAGCAAATTAAATGTGGATGAATAGCTATAATTGAAATGTAGTTAGAATAATGTTTTGAATCTGTCATCTTTTGTTGCAAATGTTGTTAGTGACTGTTGTGAATAAAAATTTAAATTTGAAATGTGATAGCTTTGGAAATAACGTCAACAGTTCTATATGTAGCAGAAGTAGGAATAGAAAAAATAGGTAGCTTCAATTTTGGCTCTTATGTAATTACAAGGAAAGTTTAATTGCATGTGAGTGTTGAGTCATCATGAGTGTGGGGAGGTCAGAGGGAGATTTGGGTAGGAGAGATGAGAATATATTAAAATATAGGATCGGGGGCAATGATGGAAAAGTGTTTTCACCGAAAAGGTATAAAACGTCTGATATTAATTATGGAAGGGACGCCTCGGTTCCAAAACCATAGGCGGCTCGTGCGAGGCCTAATAACGGCCAGCAATTAGAGTAAGAAACAATAAATAATACGCAATCGCCTTCATTCAAATGTTTATCATCTTTTAAAAAATTGAAGAACAGTAGGAGAGAAAAGAGAAAAAATTGTAGAGATTCATGTGAGAGATTGGACGAGAGTGATCAACAAGCAAGGCAAGAAAAAGTTGTGAAGACAGAGTCACGACGGTGGTTGTACAGCAGCACTGTGAAGGAAGGATTTGGCGCTACTTCAGATTCGTATTTAGACGTTGAAGGTTAATAAATGATTTACGATTATATGAATCTGGGTTGAAAGATTTTTTTGGTTTTCAAATTTTAAAAAATAGTTATTTATAGTAATTTTGTAAAAATTTGTTTGATCTCTTGTGTTAAAAGAGATATATGCATAATAAACGTATATATATTATGTATGTATGGCAAAGTGCGCAAGGATGTGTATTGATAAAAGATAATGATATAATACCTGAATCTATATGTAGGTCGAGCGTGAGGAATATTTGTTATATAATCAAATCTCATCCTTAAGCTTATCATTGGGATAAAGACTCCAATTGATATGGTGACGTCGACCTCTGGTCGTACTATTGAGTATGAATATGTAGAATCTGAGGGGGATGACGAAGTAGTACCTATTCAATTTTAGAACTTCCCTGGAAAATTTGTATCGTAACCTCTGAACTCCGATGTGTTTAAAGAGTTCTATAAATCCAAAACTCTTGTAGGTGAAATATGGGGATACATTGTAGAACATGCTGGTAGGCAGTTCAGAGGTTGTACAGTATCATCCGGGGAAGTACTCTTCTTTTTGTTGCCTGACTTAGAAAAGGAAAAATTGGATAGGGGAGTGGACGAATCGATCTCCTTAGAGTATTTTGATGGAAACGTCCAAAGTGATTTGGATGAGGGTTTTCTGTGTTACCTGTCTCAGTTGGAGTATGGATTGAGTTTGCCCCTTAGCAATCTTGTAAAAGGTATAATGAATATTATAAGGGCTTGACCTGCCCCACTGAATGGAGACATATGGGTGGTGATCAGTGTTTGTGAGAGTTTGAATATATTTTGGAGGGAGAATGAGGTGGAGAGGAGAATATCTCCTGAAGATGTTTTGCGGTATTATGGTGTATTTTTTTTGCTGCAACCGGAGGTGCATATTTCTGTTTGAGCTTGTCTCGACCGTTTTTTTTTAATCTGAATTCAGCAGGTCGAATGTGAAATGATAATATGATATAGGTGAAAGGTGATTTCTTTTAGAGAGAAGATGAAGAACCAATGAAACTTATGTATAAAACTGTGATGAAAAGTAAGTCATAGTGTATAATATCGAACTGTTATAATTGAAGGTTGTTATATTATTTGACAATGTGTTGTATTGGTTTTACAGGTCCTCAGTCAAAGGTGACGAAGAAGGAGTCTCTGTTAAATACAATTGCTCGAGAAGGGGTTGAACTCGAGATAGTTTTGAAGGAGCTTGGTATTAATAGAAATAAAAGAGCTAACAGTAGGACTAAGAAGGTACAAAAGTTTTAGGCGAAGAGACTAATGACGGGGGCTAGAGCTAGCAAGAAGAGAAGGGCTAATGGGGAGAAGCAGCTAGTTTTGCTGAAGGCTACTGATTTAGATTTGGTAGATGTACTGGAAGCTACTACGTCGAGCAAGCTAGCTCTGAAATTCCCAAAAAGAAGCGTGGCTCGGCCTCTAAAACCACGGGTAGTAGTGAGATCGAGGGGTGAGAAAGAGGATGAAGTACTAGAGGCGAAGGTCGTAGAGAGTCGACTTGTTGAGGAAGATGAGCTGCGAGCTGTGGAGGACAAGATGAGACTTGTAGCTCTCAAGGGTGAGGAGGAAATGAGTGCCTCTGCACAGTTAGAGTTGAGCAAAATGGTAAGTTTTGATGACTTTTTTATGTCTAAAATTTACATTTGGATTCGAGCTGAAAATGTGCTGAGTTTATTGTAGGCTGTTCGTTTGCTAAAGGGGATCTACCTCGGGATCGAGGAGGGAAAAACTGAGTTCAAAAATGGGAAAGTCAAGCTCGAGAAGAGGGTGGCTCGACATAAGTCTGAATTGACCCTGAAGGGGAAACGGTTGGTTGCTGTGAAGGCTATGCAAGAGGTGCTGATAGAGGAGGCACAAAAGAACTTGAATGATGTGGTAGTTCAGCGCGATAGGCTTGAGTGCCAACTCCTTTTAGTGGGGTACTCAAAAGCTGATGTTAAAGCCATTACGGATGGTACTCATGTTGAAGAGGATGAGGTGGAAGAGGAACTCCCTGGTGTAGTAGCAGGGTTCGATGAGATCTCTCCAGAAACTGAGCTAGAAAACCAGGGAGAAGTTAATGAGAAGTTAAAGTAAAGTTGTTAAAATTTTGGCTGCGTATTTCTGTGGGGTTTATAAAATTGTAATTGTTTGGAATATTGTTTTGTAGAATAAACTTCGGATTGGCTAAGAAATGCTTGCAAACATTGTTTATTGGAATTTAAGGATATGCGCCTCAGAATTGAGGAATTAGTGAATGAGCTCGCTAAGGAGAAAAATGGATCAACGTCCCTGTTGACTTGAAATTAGATGTAGATGTTATTTTCATCGAACTGGGATCATACTTCGACCTTAAGTTTATAAGCAGTCTCACAACAGTAGAATATCAGAAAATAGAAATTTGTTAGAAATTTGAAAGTCTCATGTATTATGATTGAATGTATTTGTAAAGTATTGTTGAATCGAACTTGATGTATTATATTTGTGATGTAGGTCGAATTGGAGTTTGCTTGCTTTAGTGAACAAGAGACGCTCTAATATATCCAAGAGTATATGAGGGAGTTTAATAGGATGAGAGAGGCAACTGAATATAGGGAGGATCAGCGCGCCAAAGTTCATTTCAAGTTTGTCAAAGCAATACAAATTGTTGATGACCTAACTTAGAAGATCGAGGGAAAAGATGCCAAAATTGAAAAAGAGCAAAAAGAGCTCGCGGAGGCAAAGGATGAGACAGCGAAGCTCAAAAGCCAGAATGATGCATTAATGTTGAAGAGTAAGGAGGCTGACATGACTCGATACCGTATCCAGTCGCTAAAAGAGACAGAGAAAGAGTTATGAGGTTTTGTGGCGAGTCTGAAGGATGATTAGAAAAATGAACGAGCAAGAACAGACTCGAACTAATTTAGTAAGTTCCAAAAGTGAACTGGAGTGATTGAAGATTGAAATGATTGGGAAAGATAGCAAGCTAATAAGAGCTCAAGCTGAACTAGACAAATCTAAAATTGTGGTTGATCAGTTGAGTGAGGCTTTACCTGCTAAAAATATAGATTTTCAGATGGTTTAAAGACGATGTGATAAATTGAATGAGAGGGTGACCCAATTGATGGCAAATTTGGCTACGGCTAATTTGCGTGTCAAGAAAGCTGAGGCTGGAGAATGGTCGAAGAAGAAAAAAGGTGATGCCGGGGTTTCCATAGTAAAAGGGAATGTTGTTGACCCTATCAGCACGAATTAGAGAGCCGGAGGGAGATGTAGCTCGCATTCAAGCTCACGTACAAAGAGGAAATGAACGTTTAAGGAAGAGCCAAGGTAAGTTTGACTTAGCTCTTGGCAGAGAACATGAGTTAGAGGGGGTGATCAGAGGAAAGGATCAATTGTTAAGGAAGAAAGATAAATTATTAAAGAAGTCTCCTGCTGGGAGAAGTGTAGGTAAAGATAGGGCGCTTGAGGAACTTCGTGCTCAGTTGGTAGAGTTGAGGATGTCGAGTGAGGCTGAGTTAGATAAAGTAAAGTAGAAGATGAAGGAGCATAATAAGATTATACCACACGTAGATAAACACATAGAATGGTAAAACGAACGGTACAAAGACTTATAAGAACGCTATCAGAGATTGAGAGAGCATTTTTCCCATGTAGTTATGTATGAGGCAATGCGCTCACAAAGGCTAATGGCTATTATTGCCTATTTTATGGAAGAAGTGAGAAGGCTTGAGTTTAAGAAGGATACCTTGTACGACTGTCTATCGGGGAGAGGATGTTTTTGTAAAGCCAATATAAATCGAGGAAATTGTATGAGCGCCATGGAAATAGAGCTAGGTTCTCGACCTGTTGAATTGGCAGAAAAAGTCAAGATTATTATAGCTGCTCGAGCTCCAGATTTTACGTCTTAGCGTCCTCCTGTTGTAGGGAAAAGTATAACTGACCTTCCATCAGTAGAGAAGAACCTTTAAAAGTGGCTTGTAGAATTAACCTATAGAAGTAACTGTAGTTGCAGACATATTGAGAGATAAAAGTTAGTTTTACCTATGCTTTATCTTATGTCTGATAGATACCTTTAATTAAAAACTAGTATGACATTTGTTTTAATCGCAGATAAATGTATAGATGGGAGATTGAAAGCTAGTATTACCTTTGCTTTAATCTATGTATAGATATCGATTGAAAGCTAGTATTAGCTTTACTTTAATCTGTATAGATGGGTGATTGAAAGCTAGTTTTACCTTTGCTTTAATCTGTATAAATGGGCGACTGAAAGCTAGTATTATTACCTTTGCTTTAACCTATGTAATGCAGTAGAATCTATATAAGTAGAGAGTAATATGGGAAAAACTTAGAAGTTTTCATTGAGTATAACAGAATGTATACTGTATAGAGATTGAAATCTCACTTTTGGAATGGAAAGAACGAGAATATTAAAATAGAGAATCTAGAGACTTAATAATTATACCGTTTCAGTCGCCTAGTATTCCATGGATTTGAGATTTGAACTCCTTTCTCCGTCATGAGATATTATGATCCCAGACAAGTTCGACCAATAATGAGGAATAAACCTTCCCAATTTTCTACCAGCTTCCAGGCATGTGCTTCTTTTCTATATTGTGGGATTTCTCTGAGGACGAGATCGTCGATTTGGACTCACGAATTTGAATTCTTCTATTGTACGAACTGGCCAACATATGGTGATATCGACCTAGGTTGGCAATTGCACGTTTCCTAGTTTTATCAATCTAATTCATATTATAGGTCAATTCAAACTCATTTTCTTCATCTATAAGCTCATAATCTCTTATGGGATGGTGGTATTCTGTTGGAATGGCGGCTTCTATGCCATAAGCTTGGAGGAAGGGGGAACAGCCGGTTGATTGACATGGAGTGGTACGGTATGCCAATAAGATGTGAGGATGTTCTCGTATCCAATTTCCTTTTTCTGTGATTGAAGCCTTTTCTTGAGTTCATCCACTATGGTTTTGTTGGTAACTTTGGCTTGGCCATTGCCTTGAGGGTAATAGGGATTGGATGGTGAGTGGATGATGTTGTGTTTGTTGAGAAAGGCTGCGACCTCTTCACCAACAAACTATGGCCCATTATCGATCCGAATCAGGTGGGGGCATCTAAACCGTGTGATGATGTGTTCCCAGATAAAAGAGATAACCTCTTCTTCTATAGTTTTGTAATGGCAAGTTTTTTGGGAGGATAATCTTCGCCAATACTTATAGTGAGGATTATGTAATAATAAGTTTAAACAAACAAGATTTTACGTGGAAACTCAGTGCAGGCTAAGAAAAATCACGACCTCAAAGAGGGTTTTGATGAAAAATATAATAAGTTGCTAGTTATTACAATTTGCTGTTTGGTAATATAGTAAGCATGAATGAATAGTGAAGTTGCGGAACTGAATAACTCATTCTTTGCATGTATTCATAGTAGATACATGCAATTTACAAAAAAGAAAAATAGTTTCCTATTTCAGGGGTAGTGGGCGAACATCGCGGATCTCCCAACCGTTTTTATTTGACCAAGCATAAAGGCTACTTTTAGAAGATCAAGAATTGTGGTCGCAGACGTGACATCTTATCGAATGAGGGAATGTCTTCGACTAAGGTCCGTTGGCTACTTTTTGTCGAATATGGAAAATATGCTACTACAATCAACCCATTCTTGATACAATTACTTGTTGTTGTGTCGAGAAGAACATCAGAATTTGAAATGGTTGTCGAATGTCTGTAGAAGTCTGTTGCTGCCATTTTCGAGGCAAAAGTCAAAATGAATCTGGTCATTTTGGTTTCCCGAGGAGAATTTATGGCATTATATTGGACTTCGTAATTTTGAAGGTAGGGTTATAAATAGAGGAAAAAAGAAAGGGTCATTTTATAAATATGTAAAAATGGTCGATGGGACCGAAACAATATTTTGATATTTCTTGAATGCCTATGTTGATGTTTTGTCGAAGAATTGTTTGAAAGAAATGTATGCATAGTTATTGTAAAATTTATGTTAAGTGTTAGTATTCGACAAGATTGATAGCATTAGATAGTAACAGAGATAATATGCAGAATGTTACTTTGGAGTAAGTATTTGAGATGGTTGAAAGTGGGCCATGTAATGGCTCACTTTAATATAGAATGATGACCAAATGTTTTACCGCGATGGGATATCTGGGTTTTATGTCGATGAGAAAAAAAAAGAAACAAAAACATGACATGTTTTATTTGATAAGTAATGAATTGTAAACAAGGTTATCCTATAATTGGATAGGCTTTTGTCGAAGAGATGACCATTAGCAATGACGTATACTTGTTAAGTATGTGTCGATACTAAGCGAATAATATTGAAAAGGATAGAAACGATAGTAAAGATGTATTTATTTAATTTTTTTAATAGCGGTTACAAAGGTTATCTGTAGAACATTTTAAGCTGGGATCTATTCCACAGATATTCGAGCTGTATTTCGTCTTCGGTCATTAACCAGTAAGTCCCACTATCAGTTTTGTCACTAGAAATATATGGTCCTTCTCAGTTTTTTGATAGCTTGCCAGAATTATTAGGTCGATTACTATCTTAAATATGCCGAAGAACAAGGTCACCAATGCCAAACGTTTATTTTTAAATCTTTTTGTTATAAGCTTTATTAAGGGTATCATGGTATCGCCCCAAGTTTGCAATGGCTTGGTCTCGGGTTTTTTTGATCCAATTGAGGTTGTAGAGGAGTCCAAGTTCATTTTCTTCATCTGTGATTTCTCTTCTAGTATTTAGTAGATTGAGATTTGAAGGTATGACTGCTTCCGTGCTGAAGGCCATCATGAATGGTGTATAACAATGGATTTTTGAGGAGTCGTCTGGTATACCCATAGGATACTTAGTAATTCATCGACCCATCTGCCTTTTTTCTCATCGAGGAGCTTGCGCAACCCTGACTTGATGCTTTTGTATTTTCATTTTGGCCATTTCCTTGAGGGTAGTATGGTGTCAAAGTAGACAGTTGAATCTTATATTTGTGGAGGAAACTAAGAACTTTGCTGCTAATGAATTGTATGCCGTTATCAAATCGTATCATTTATGGACAGCCAAATCTTTTTATTATGTGTTCACAAAGAAACTTGATGAACTCATTTTCATATGTGTGACATAGAGGTACTATTTTGACCCACTTGGTGAAGTAGTCTGTTACCACAAGAACGAACTTGCGGTTACCCGATGTAGGGTGGAAAGGTCCAATGATATCGATCCCCCATCTTTTGACTGGCCAGAAGACATTACTAATGTGTAAGTTGAGTATTGGGCTTTTGATGTCTTGAGCGTGGATTTGGCATTTGTAGCACTTACGAACAAAGACTTCCCAGTCTTATCGTATCTTAGGCTAGTATAACCCTTACGTGAATGCCCGCTAGGCCAATGATCATCCCAAAATGTGAGCTTCACAAATTCCTTCTTGAAGTTCACTAATTTTGATTTGGGATTGTTTTTTAGAGATGCATTCGATAAGAGGTCTTCCTCATGTTATGCGATATAAGATTTTATTCTGAACCGTGAATTTGGAGCATTTGGCTAAGAGTGATCTTGCCTCTTCTTTGTTACTTGGGAGGATGTTGGAATTGAGGTATACATAGAATGGTCTTCTCCAATCTTCGGCATCTTTGTCTTCAGTAACATTGATTTGCATCGTATAGCTTATATCAAGACTAGAATGTTCGATGACCTCGATGTCCAAAGTACTCTTTTTACTGTCTTCGGGTATTGTACCAATGTATGCTAACGCTTCAGCGTGGCTATTTTCGGCTCGAGGAAGGTAAGAGATTGTTGCTATTTTGAATTTGTTCATTTTCTCTTCGACCAGGGCAGCATAATCAACCATCTTGCCTGATGTTTTGAATATTTTGTTGTAATGGTTGGCGACGAGTAAGGAGTTGATGTATACAGCTATTTCTTTCGCCCCAAGTGCTATAGCAAGATCCAGTCCCTGAAGGATAGCTTCATATTATGTTTTATTGTTGGTGGCATAGAACATAAGTTAAATAGTTTTCTTGATGCGATGATTGGAAGGTGTAACGAGGACGATGTTGATTCCTGATCCTCACGGTTCAACAAATCCGCCTATGAAGAGTCTCTATCCTGTGCTTCGTGACCATGCGCATGGTTCTGCTATTGAGTCATCAGTCAATACTTCTTTGAGTTCTTCCCAATCGGGGCCTTCGACTAGAAAATATGCTAAGAAATCAGCTACTGCTTGTCCTTTAATAGATATCTGAGGCTCCAATGATATGTCATATTTTCCAAAGAATGCAGACCATTGTTGAACTCTTTGAGACTTTTCTTTTTTAGAGAGTACAAGTTTGAGAGGGAATTTGGTAATGATTTCGATGAAGAGATATGAGAGATGAGATTTATTTCGATTTTATCGAGAGCAGACCTTCAGCCTGGGATGTCAGAGTTTATGGCTTGGATCCTATTGTTTAGGTCATCCAAGGTAATAAATTATGGTGGAGGATTTAGTGCGGCTGTAACCTGTGGATTAAAGTTTCCCTGTCCTTCAGGTCCCAATCAGTCTCTTACAGGCCATCTAACCGTTGGTGGTAAAGTTTGGCGACATGTACGTCGACTTCCGAGAGTTGTCGATGATGAGGGTGTAAGTCCAAAATGTCGAGAAATCCTATTTGGATTCCTAGATCTGGATCGGGAAGTTCATACTCGTTCTTCTCTTGGCTAGTTTTTTCTTTGAGTTGCCCTAAATCGGTGATCACTTCAGGCCTGAGGAGGTGACGTTTGATGGCATGTGTTCGGCTCTATTGGTCCAAGGTTTTTCTCATTTCGTCTCTTTCAAGTTGAAGAGTTTGGGCATGAATTTTATGATCTTCAATCCTCAGGACTTGGTTAGATTCCATTTGCTTCTGAAGTTTGATCACTGTGCTGTGCAGATCGAATGTTTATAGTATTGGGTTGATCTCGAGGTTCCTTAGCGTACTGGAGGTACTTCTGAGATTCATGTTTGTCATCGGACTGTCTTAGATCACAATGGTAAAGAAAAGTGTGTTATTCCCACAGATGGCGCCAATTGTAATGATGTGCTTTCCAGGAGCATAATCTTTGCCAATACTTATAGTGAGGATTATGTAATAATAAATTTAAATAAACAAGATTTTACGTGGAAACTCAGTAAAGGCTGAGAAAAACCATGACCTCAAGGAGGGTTTTGATGAAAAATCCAATAAGTTACTAGTTATTACAATTTTTTGTTTGGTAAGATAGTATGAATGAATAAATAGTGAAGTTACGGATCCGAATAACTTATTCTCTGCCTGTATTTATAGTAGATATAGGCAGTTTACAAAAAGAAAAACAGTTTCCTATTTTAGGGGTAGTGGGCGAACTTCGCGGATCTCCCAACGACTCTTATTTGACCAGGCATAACGACTAAATTTAGTAGATCAAGAACTTTGGTCGTAGACGTGACAACTTCTCGAATGATGGAATATCTATGACTAAGGTATGTTGGCTTCTCTTTGTCGAATCTGGGAAATATGCTACTACAAGTTCGACAGATAGGAACTGCTTCTACCCATTTCGTAAAATAATCGGCTGCTACAAGTAAGAAACTTCGATTACTTAGAGTATTAGGGAATTCTTCGACAAAATTGATCTCCCATCGCTTAAATGGCCAGAATACCTTACTTGCATGTAATTCAAGTGCAGGGGAGCGAATCATGTGTCCATGTCGTTGACATGCGTCGTATTTATGTGAGTACTCTTCTGCTTACTTGCGCATTCTTAACCAGAATACTCCTTGTGTAATGGCTCTATTAGCGAGTGACCGACCTGCGGAATGGGAGCCACAAGTTCCTTCAAATAAATTTTTGAGTATTCCATCATCTTTCTTCTTTAAGAGGCACTTAAGATAAGGCCCTGTGACTGAGCAGTGATATAGACGACTGTTCTAAACTGTGTAACGCTTTGAGTTTTTGATCAACTCTCGGGGATCTTTTGGATCTATTGGGAGGGGTCATTTGTATTTGTTATCTGGGCCGAGATAGGTAATGAATGGCTTTCGTCAATCTTCATCCTACTCTTCATCGCCCCCAACATTGATCGTGCATACAGAATGGAGATCATTGTTGGGGGCTGATATTACTTTGATCTGTACATATCTGGCTTATGTACCCAACACCCCGGCTAAATAAGCTAGGGAATCAGGGTGTCAGTTTTTACCTTGATGAAGATAGTTAAGAGTTGCTTTTACAAATTTGCCCATCCTATCAGTAACGGGGAATACATACTCGATCATCTTGCCATTCTTTTTGAACTGTTCTGAATAATGGTGGACGATGAGTAGAGAATCTGTGTAAACTGAAAGCTCTTGGACGCCAATCTCAACTACGAGGTTGAGTCCATGAATGAGAGTTTTGTATTCGGTGACAGTGTTGGAGGCTTCAAAATCCAGGCAGATTGATTTCTCGATTCTGTCATTAGACGGGGTAGTCAATACGATACCAATTCCTAACCCTGCGGGCCCAGCTGAACCATCTGTAAAAAGTCTTCATCCTTTCCTTGTAATCCATTCAGCTCACTCGTCAAATACTTTGGTGGGTGGATCATCTGTAATTTTATCTGTAAGGTCAGGATCGTGCTCCTCCCAATCAGGATCTTCCATTGGAAAATCGGTAAAAAAATCAGCAATGGCCTGACCTTTTTCTGAATGTCATTATTCTAACTTGATATCATGTTCTCCCAAATTGACTAACTATTGCTACACTCTTCTTGATTTTTCTTTTTTTGACAAACTTCCCAGAGTGGGTAGTTTACCATGACTTTGACTGAATGAGTTTGGAAGTAGTATTTAAGTTTTTGTGAAATATAAAAAAAGTTAGAAGGAATCTCTCGATTTTAGAATACCTCGTTTTCGCTGGAGTAAGGGTTTGCAGATGAAATAAACTGGCTTTTCAATCTTCTTCTCAAGTCAATTGAGAACCAAGCTGATAAAAGTATCTATAACTGCCATGTAGATGATCAGTTCCTCATTATCTATCGAGGTACTCATGATGGGAGACTTACCCAGATAGGTTTTGAGTTCTTGAAAAGCCGCCTTGCATTCTGATGTCCATTTGATCTCTTCACTGGGCTAAACTTTTTCTTGTTTGGAATAACCTCAGAGTACTAGGAACAACCAACGATAGCGATCTGAAGATTTATAAATAAATCTATTGATAGCGGCGATCTTACCTGCAATTTTTTGTAAGTCCTTCGTTGCCTTTGGAAATTGCATATTGAGGAGGGCTCAAATTTGATCTGGATCGACCTCAATCCCCTTTTTGCTGATGAGATGGCTGAGAAAATTGTTTGAATGTACTCCAAATTGACATTTATCAGGATTGAGGCACATCCTGTAAGATTGTAGAATCTTAAATATTGTGGTAAGATCTGTGATGTGGCCGTTTGACTGAATGCTCTTGCACAAGATATCATCGATGTAGACTTCAACGATTTTCCCAAGATGTGCTTTGAACATAGTTGTCATTAACTATTGATAAGTTGTGCCTGCATTCTTTAGTCTGAAGGGCATGACTTTGTAACAGTTGAGTCCTCTTTTAGTGGTGAAAGTAGTCTTTTCCTGATCCTCCTCCAAGAAAGGTATTTGATTGTAACCAGAAGCAACATCCATCATAGATAAGAGCTCGCATCCGGCCATAGAATCAAGAATTTGATGGATGACGGGAAGAGGAAAACTATCCTTTGGAGTGTATTTGTTTAGATCGGTGAAATATACACAAACTTGAACCTTTCCATTCTTCATTGAAACAACGACGATGTTGAAGATCCAATCTGGATACTTGATTTCTCGAATGAACCCCACTTTGATTAATTTATCAATCTCAATGTTGATATTTGCCTGATGTATCTGGAATGGCAGAGATAATATTCTCGCAAGCTCTAGAAAGCTTTTGATTGCCCTTGATTTCATAGATGCCATCATTGTGTTTAAAGAAAAGTGCTAGATGATAGGTGGAAGCGATTACTTCTATGTTATGAATCCAGCAGCGGCCCATAATCCTGAGATAATGAGATTTGGCATTGATGATCTAGAATACGATGTTGATTGTGATTGGTCCAGCGATGATAAGTAAGATGATCTTGCCTACTCATTCTTCTTCGAAACCATTAAATCCACTGATATTCATGTCGCTTGGAATAACTTGATCGACCAATCCTATCTGATTGATTGTACTCTGAAAGAGAATCTCAATACCACTTCCAGTATCGATCATCATTGTATGCATGACAAATTTTTTCATCTTGAGCATTATGACTAATGCATCATGATGTAAAAATTTGACGTGACTAATGTCATAATCTTCGAATGAAATCCCAAGTTGGCGATTGATCGACTTAGGTTGAAGCTTGGCTTCTTTATCTTGAGGTGTGAGATCACAACATTCTGATAATCTCCTGCGCTTAAATAAACAAGAGTTGTTAATTTGATAAATCTTGATCATGTTGATGTGGTGCATATGGCACAAATGTTTCTCCTCAGCTTGATCTTCGACCTGGACTATGTTGACCTGCGGCTTCTAGCTTCCATTCTTGTATGATTCTAGATTGACAATATATTCGTACATCCTCCCCTTTTTGAAAATTAATTCAATAACCTCTGTAAAGCATAGCAGTTGTCAGTAACATGATGATTTACCTTGTCTTTGATTGGTTCCAATGGTTAAGATAGACGGTATAACTTATTCTTTGCCAGAATTGGAAAAATTGCTGAGATTCGAACAGTCATCTTGGGGAGGACCAGTTTTGGTAATAGATTGCCTTTCTGAGGTCTGTCAGGGTTGGCCTTGGAATACTTTTGATCACCCTGATCCTCCTTTAGATCGGTATTTCATTCTATAGTTAGACCTTTTGTGATTAGAACTGATTTAGTAGATTTATGCCTTTCGGACATCATCCTTTCCAAGTCAACATACCCATTGACCTTTGTGATCATATCTTCCAAGGTCGCGGGTTTGTTTAAGAAGAAGTACTTTTTAGCTTTGCAGTCGGGCTGGAGCGCGTTGGTAAAAGCAGTAACAACTATTTTTTGAGCAAGATTATCTTCATTTTGCGTGAGCCCCAAAAAATTCTTTATAAAGGCCTCGAGCTTCTCCCCTTGTGATTGTTTTAGACTAATAAGAGAATATAAATTATCCTCTTATCTTTGTTGTGAGCATACGTCTTGATGAATTGCTTATGTAGCTGATCGAATGTGAGGATAAAATCTTCAGGTAAAGAGTGGAACCACCATAGAGGTTCTCCCTGCAAACTTATTACGAACAGACAACACAGAATGTGGTTGAGATTAGAGTATAACCCCAAGGAATCACAGTATTGTTAAATATGCTCCTTCGGATCAGTGCCATTGTATTTACGTATTTTTGGAGTATGGAAATCTTTTGGTACTTTCATATCAAATAACTCTTTGGCAATTGGATTACCTTGCAACTTGGTAAGATCGTCTTTATTGCTTAAAGATTGAGCTTCAATCAACTCCTTGATGCGTTGATCCATATGCTCTTGTGTGACGTATTGACTTGTGACCTGAGTGGTTTGTGAGGTGGTGGAGGATTATGAGTACCGATTCCTTCACTCAAACGATCACGTGCTGGAATTTGAGTCGGAGGTCATTGTTCTTCCTCTTAACGCTTTAAAGGTCAAAGACCTCTGCTGATGTCAGACTGAATTTCACTGCCCAAATAAATGGAAGGTTAAGGTTCGTGCTTATTATTTTAGGAAATTGCTTTGCTGGTGGCTCCTCGAGGTCCTAACCTTTCTCGTGCAGAAACTCGGGAGTACTCCAGAACTTGATCACGATCTCTAGTTTGGGGAGCCTGTTAAGTGTCCTGCAAAGCTTGAAATACAGTTTGCATGGTTGTAATCTGATCTTCATGTCATTTGAACGCTGTAAAATGGGCTTGTCGCTCGGTTTTGAGCTCTTTATCGTGGAGCTCTCAGTCAAGAGTTAACTGACGCTCGAGCTTATTGCATTTCTCTGTTTTAGCATAGAGCTTCGTCTGTAGTTCTGTAAGCTATTCCAGCTCAACTGAAAGATCGAGCTGGATTCCTGTTGCTAGTCGCCTGGAAGTGACCATGATAGGAGATAGATAGTAGAGTGAATGTATACCTTAAGATATCATAAAAATGTATTCTTTCCCACAGATGGTGCCAAACGTAATGGACTAATTCTGTAGCTCGAAATGGCTCAAAATTAGCTCTTACACCAAATGTACATGTGACAAAAACTAATGTAAAATAAGAAATGACACAAGTGAATTAGCGTGGAAAAGCTTTGAATAGGTAAAATACCACGACCTCGAGTTGAGGGTTTTAGTAACAGTAACTTTAATTGCTTGAGGCTGATATCTTATTACAAGTGATCTCTCAAACTATAAATACTTGATCTTGTAGATAAGAAATTTTGTGGTGTTCAGAATCTAAAATTCCTATGTTAGAGTCTAGAAAATTTGGCTTTTGTTTGTCCCTGTCTCTTCTAGAACTTTTTCTTTATATAGACCTTACCTGCAGCTCATTATCGTGCTAAAGCACATTCTCCGAATAATGAGGTAAGTGGTGGTTGACTGTATAACTGCTTAGTTCGCGGAAGATAGGTGTCTTTGACTTGTTCATATTCTTCTGTTGTGCTCAATCCACGTTCTTTATCAGTTCATGGTCTAGGTGGCAATGCTGATTGTTTATGTCACGTGTGAAATGCGTGAGTCTGATATGGAGGTAGTTCAAATTGGGTAAGGTCGAGGAATAGGTCCCTACATTGCTGACTTCCTGACTTTCGACATAATAAATTGTTAACTTTGACAATTATGTTACTTAGTGACTTCTCGACAATTATGTCATTTATAATTGTCAGCAAACCACATTTTCCTGACAATTCCTGTAATCATAATACCGAGACTAACCTTGGGGATGGTGGCACTTATTGCAGCATCTTGGTCAGTGATAATAGCTGCTGGATGTTTATTGCTCATCGCCTTTAGCCATGTATGGAATAACCAAGTAAATGTGATCTCTTGCTCATTCCTCAACAAAGCACATCCGATTTGGATTTTTTGGTAGTAGTTGTTTATTCCCACAAATGGAGCAAATGGAATCTTATAAACGTTTGTCCTATACGTGGTGTCAAAAGTCACCACATCCCCAAAAGCTTCATATGCCATTAGTGATCGCCCATCTTTTCAAAAAAAATTAAGTACTCTGTCATCATCATCGAGCTGAATGTCAAAGAAGAACATAGGATCTTCGAGCTGCTTTTTCTTGAACCAATCCAATGCAGCCTGTGCATCACCACTCGATAGACAATCCTTATTAACTTTGGCTTTATGGCGGTAACAATCACGTTTGTTGAAGGTCTTGTCTGGGAATAGAGCAGGCACCTCGGTTAATTACTGATTGCATGTACTAGGTCCGGTTTGGTCCGGTTTTGGCCCTAAACCGCGACCCAAACCGGAGTATCCCGGTTTAAGATTACAAGGAACCGAACCGAATCGGCCTCAGAAATAACCGGACCAAAACCGAACCGGTCGGTCCGGTTTCTATTTGGTTTTTCTAGTCTCTGAAACAAAAATCCAAACATGTTTGTCTACATCTCACGATTTCCTACACGAACTCCTCAAAAAATCTTCTAACAAGGAGCCACCATTAGAGAGAGAGAGAGAGATCATAGAGAAATTAGTTGGGTGTGAGAGCATTCAACAACATTTAAAACCTCTTGAAATGCAAACACACTCCAACTCATTATAGGCTTTTTCCAACAACATCCTAAAGGACCTATACATTAATGAGAAACCTCTCCTGGTCCTCTCCTACATAAAGAACAATAAACCCAGTGGGTGTCTTGGGAGAAGAAGATGAGTATATCTCCTTATTGGTTAGCAGATAATCTTCACCTTCACCTTTGCAGTATTTTTATCTAAGAGAGAGAGAGAGAAAGATAAAGAGGTTTAAGTATTAGAGTGCGGCCGTGCATATCATCAACATCCAGCGAGAAATTAGTTAGGTACAAAATTGGAGCAGCCGTACAGATCATTGCCCAGCCGTGCAAATCATCGCTATTAGAGAGATCAGAGATCAGTTGGGTTCAAGTTCTCCAATTGAGAAGAGAGAGATCAGTTCACAGGTCAGTTGGGTCCAAAGTTCAAACTGAGAAGTGAGAGAGATCATAGATCAGCCATTAGAGTGTGGTCTGTGAGTAACTGAGAAGACAGAGAGAGATCAGTGATGCAAGGCTATATGTAAGCCTCTGTATTCTGTAAGGTTAGGTAACTACTTACTAAGGTTAAGTTGTAACTGCCCGGTTCGGTTTGGTCGGTTAACCTGTAACCGAACCGGGATAACCCGAATCCTCACTTTTCAAACCAAAAACCGAACCGGCCTTGTTAGAAACTGAAAAAAAATTGTCGGTTCGGCTCGGTTTGGTTCGGTTTTACGGCTTTACGGTTTCTCTGTACATCCCTAATTACTGAGATGCTGTAAAGCTCAAAAGTTTATGTTAGGTTTTTTACAGCCTCAGGGATGAAGCGATTAATCTTCATACGATGGTGGTTTCGAGGTGAGACAAGGTAGTGGTTATGCAGATCTGAGAAACAGATAACAACAAATTTATCAAGTTTTTCTCTCCAATTAATGTTCAAAGTAGCTTTACACCCGTATTGGTAAGAAGAACGCTTCTTCTCATTTTGTTCACTTATATCAGATGTTTTGTTTTTCTTCGACAAACTGTTGCTCAAACAAGAAAATGTTACTCGTCCAATCTCCTCGGATATTGGTCATTTTTTAGAGTTGCGCTTCTTTGTGGAGAACTCTTGCTTCCTTCCATATTGTACATAAAAAGAACTTGCATCATCTATTGTATCACATGTTTGCTCTTCATATGGCATCTCCACAAATAAATAATCAATGGTACGTATGTTCGTTGGCAGCCCTTGGTGGTGATTCATCTCCGATTACCTTTGACCAATCTGGTTCAACTAAATCTTCCATTTTATTATCCTGTCATATATGAGAAATTATTATATATAATTAATCAAAGACATCCATACAACCAGATAAGCATATGGAATGAAAGTTGGCAGACAAGCAACCACAAATGCAAAAGAAAAAAAAATACCGTTTTCATTTAAAAAACTTTGATTACATAGGAATTACTGGGTCACAGTTGTAGATCATGTATGTCATTAGATGGTTCAAAACAAACACTATACTAACATGTTAACCCCAAAATTACTAAGTAAAGTCTACAGGTCCCCAATCCCAAACATATTCCCTTCAATCATATTCTTCGGAAGATGACTCCCAGCTTTCTTTCAGCTCCTCTAAAAAGCTGTTATGCCAATATTCACTTTCTAAATGCCCGTATTGCAATTCGAAGTCTATGTGTGCTTGCCTTTCTCGTTCCGTAGCTTCCAATGTTTCCATACGTAATACTACTTTATCAACCTCTTCATTAGGGGGGGGGATACTAGGGGAATTACTTCATTATCATAACCATTATATTCCACACCAAAACACCCATGAAATAAATTATACACCCATTGAATGAACCCCATAGATCTGTAACATAAATAGATTTCACTGAGTTATATTGTCGACAACCCCATAGATCGACAATCATAGTATTATCGCACAGAGACCAGTCGACAGTATATTGTCGATTTCTAATGTATCGACTTTATTTTTATGTTTTTACCGGAGATATTGTCATCTTCGTTGTACTCGACAAATATTTTATCGATGCATCGGCTTTTTGACAATTTCCTCGTACATTATTGTCGACTTTTGAAATGTCGACAATTAAACTATGTTATTGTCTGGTAAATTTGTCGATGTGTTTGTTATCGACAAATTATTTCTCGAAGTGTTATGGTCTTGACACTTTCAAAGCAATTTTTTTCGATCGACGCAGTATTCGACACAATCAAATTGCTGCATACCCCAAGTTCGACGATATCAACTGTTGTGATGTACAACACTCCTAAATTGTCGCATAGCCAAAGTTTAGCGTAGTGTACGACAATTACATGTAACCTCTCATTTTTCTCCCATGCCATAGCTACAACAATGCCGACCATCACTATATTTCGACATTTCTTGTTAAATCTACAAAGAAGAATTTGTGCACCTTACTAACCTGTTCGTTGTAGGTTTTGTGAGTAGATGTTGGGATGCTATCCTCTACGTGTGCCGAATTTTTTTGTTAAATCAAGCAAAATTAATATCAAAATTACCTCTGTAGCACCAATTATTCCAAAATCACGTTCTCAAATACAATTTCCACAATGGTAATGAAAAGGAGAGAGACTGAGAGAGATTCGTACCTTAATCGAAGATAATAGTGGATAAGGGAGAAAGTCATTTTTGAAATTTCAATTCTGGAGGGAGATCGACAGAGAGAGAGAGAGAGAGTGTATAAAATTTGAATTTTGGAATGAGTGAGTGAGTTGTGAATTGTTGGGGTGCCACGTAGGTAGTCCAAAGTGGCAACCTGTGTAGTGTGGGGAGAGAGTAGTGTGGGTGTAGCACAAAAGGGAGTACAGAGGAATCATATCCCTACTTTTATAAAGGTAATAACTTTATTTTATGTTTCTATAACATTTGATGAACTGATTCAATATGAAAGAAATGGGACTTTTAAGTAGGTTTTTAAAGGATATTCGGATTTGGAAAGGAAATTTGTTTTTCTTCGTCTACTCAGTCTAATAATTTCTTTAGGTAGTATCAGTTTTATCTGATCTTTGCTTTGCTACATAATACTATTGATTATTGGTTGTGCATTATAAATCTGAAATTGTGGTCGATGGTTGTCAAGATCGATTCCTCGCATGAATCAGAAAGTGTATTCATAGTATTGCCTTTAAGTTTATCAGTCAAGCTTGAGTTCGGGAATTGTAACAAGCCTATCCAATTTATATCTATCAACTATTTCAATTTTATTTTCATATTTAATCAAGACTGATTTGTTTTAATTAGGAAACTCTAATGGAATGGGTTAATAGAAGTATAGGGACCTATCCCTCAACTTAACCCAATTCGAACAACCTTTATATCAAACTCACGCATTTTACACGTGACATGAATAGTTAACAGTGCCACCTAACCCACGAACTAATGAAGAATGTGGATCGAGCACAACAGAAAAACATGAACAAGCCAAAGACACATGTCTCTCACGAACTCGACAGTTACTCAGTCAACCACCACTTACCATATTGTTTGGAGAACGTGTTTCAGCACAATAACGAACTGTGGGCAAGGCCAATATAAGGAAATAGTTCCAGAAGAGACAAAGAGGAGAAAAATACATGAGAAATCACCAAGAAAACTAGATTTTCTATATTCTCAAACACCAATTTTTTTATTTACAAGATAAAATATTTATAGTTCGAGAGATCACTTGTAATATGATATCAGCCTCAAACAATAAAAGTTACTGCTACAAAAATCCTCAAATCGAGGTCATGATTTTTTACCTATTCAAAGGTTTTCCACGCTAAATCACCTGTGTCATTTCTTGGTCTACATTAGTTTTTGTCACAGGAACATTGGTGTAAGAGCTAATTCTGAGCCATCTCGAGCTTACGGAATTAGGCCATTACAATAAGTAGTTCCTAAACCAAAAGTAGATCCAAAAGAAGTTAGGATGTACAACTCTAGTCAGGGTGGAATGCTCTGCGCACTGAGAACAATAATATTTCTAGCTGATCGAAAGATAGTCTGTCTGACTTGGTCATTGAAGAAAGGAAGAAAAATGAAAAGAAACAACAAATAGATCTGAAAATGAGATGCATGAACTCCTTGACGAGTTTGTAAAAGCTAAAACTGGTATATTAGACGCCATGGAGATGATTACTGGCTTAAGAAATGGAGATGAGTACTGGCTAAAAAGTGGAGATGGGCACTGGCTTAAAAAAGGAGATGATTACTTGCTTAAAAAACTGAAGATGACTACTGCAACTATGTTATACTAGTTGCAGAAGTATCCAATTTTTAGATCTTCAGGGAGGGTTCCAGAAAATTGTATTTGAAGGAGACATTACAAATATTAAATCCGAACAAGGTACGATTAACTGTGAAGAATATTTATGCCCAAAGAAGTTAGGTAAATTATCTATTTAGGCGAAAGACACATGCAGTGAATATGATGTGAATCGTCCTCGCATGGTCGTTTATCATCGTCTACGGTTTATTTACATTAATGTTATTTTGATTCAAGCCACTCTGCTAGAGAAGCTAAGTAGGTTTTAGGGAGTTCCTAATTAACTAACACAAGGTTAAAATAATAATTTTCTCAGTTTCTAAATTATTCCTATAGGGTTTCCATTCCCTTATGCTCTATAAAAGGGCCTATAGGGTTTCCATTCCCTTATGCTCTATAAAAGGGAGGCTTGGTTCTCTATTTTATTTAGTTGATGATTTGAAGAAAATTGAGTTTTGTTTTCAGTTTAAGTTTTTGTTTAGTTTCAATTTGAGGTTTAGTTGTGTTTTAGTATTAGCAAAAACCATAATTTTAATTAGGTTAATGTTTATCAATCCGAGTTCCTGCTTCCGCGACTCAGATTTACATTAAATTAGTATCAAAGCCGTAAATTTTTTTTTGGAGTTATGATTTCGAGATCCGCAAGATGGCTATTTTGATCAAAGAGTTAAATAATGCCGAATTCGATAAGCTAGTCGAAGCTTTGGTTTCGAAAATATATGTACTCCCTCACCTAAAGGACCAACGACAGTTTCGCCGTCACAGTCAAAACAATATAAAACCTCGATAACGGGTTAATCGTAGGTTCGAAAGAGCAAGAGAAGTTCGTGAGTGAAGAAGATGCAAGTGATCCTCGGGTGCGAGGTCGCTCACATGGGTGGCGATAGGGTTATAACTGATTAAAGATCTAGTTCAGACCGAAGCCGACGCCCGAGTTAGATCCAGACATCGTTGCCAGTCATGGAAATCTCGCTGAAAAGGTAACCTCAGTCCAAGTTTTCTATGCAGAGATCGTAGATGTTGAAGAAGATTATTGCATGAGAGAGAGAAACCACAAAAGGGGGCTAACCGGACAACTCAAGGGAGTCCTTGGTGAACCCCCGATTGAATTTTTGCTCGAAAAAGCAACTGGTATGTGAAACAAGAAAAACCAAGTTGCTGGTTTCATGGAGAAGACAGTTTGTGGGGAAGATGAAGTCCAAGCACACGTTTACTTTAAAACAAACCTCAAACCTTCTTTCTTTTTCATGGAGATCGGACAATCACAACGCTCACCAAGCAAGGAGGATAAGTTATAGAGAAATGACTTACCGAACATCTCTCCATGACCCAATGGGTAGCCCCACTTACCTCAATGGCCTAAATTATGGCAGGAACGACAACCCAACTTGGAGGCGTCATAGGTTCAAAAAAACTTGCAGGGAGAGGGAGAAACCAAGAAAGCTGACTCACCGGACAACTCAAAGAAGTCCAGTGGACCTCTGCAAACAAGGATGGGACGTCAATCGCAGCCAGATTTAATAGAGAAGCCGTCGGTATTATAGCTGGTTCAAACTAGATAGAGTTAACGTTTGTGGAAGAGATAAGAACACGTGACAAGCACGTAGATTGTTATGTACAGATCAAACCCGCCAAAATCAGACCCAAACCCATATTTAAACCCCAGACCCGAGTACACCATCACATGATCAATATATGTTATGTTTGAAATAAACCAAGGCCCACCACCAGCTACTCCAAAATTAAAAATTGTTAGGAGTTAGGTCCGGCCCAAGGTGGGAACCCAACTGGGTTGGGGTATCCTACTAGACTCCTAACAAGCCCATATACCATTAGGGTTTATGGGGAGAGTTTGAGAATTACTATATAATCTCATAAAGGGTTAAGTCTATGTAACATAATACACAGATAAATCATCAATCAATAATATCTTTATTCTTCTCTCATATCTGCGTTATGATTAACTGATATAATAGAGTATTATCCAACACGTTATTAGCACTGTGAAGAGCTAATGAATTAGAAGGGATAGAGATGGCTCTCCAACAACATTTTTTTGGAATTTTTTAGTGTGGAGAGGTAATTTTTATCAAATTTAGATTTTTATATTTTAATTACTTGATCATCATATAGAATATGTAGATCTGTGTTTAAGAATTAATATGTATTTTTTTTCAAAATTACTAGGGTTATTTTAGTATTTTTTACCCTTGTGAAAGGACTAGCTTTCAAACTAAAATAGATATCGTTGTGGTTATCGGATTGACGCACTCTTAATTTTGTTGTGTAGCCTACTTCACAACAATCACATCCATGTATTGCACGTCTCTGGGAGATGTCTTTGTCGCCAGGAAAATAGCGTACAAACTGGGCAGTTCACGGGAAAAAATCAATTTTTAAACGGCGTATTAGGTCATGCTGACATCAGTTAGGGTTTATTTATTTTAAAAAATAATTATTAAATCATGATGATGTCATCAGATCCAGATCTATTTCTAGGAAACTGGACCTGGATCAGACATGATCCATAAAATCATATCAAATCTGATTTGTTGACGTAGCAGAGACTGCTAGGCCCATAGTGACACGTGTCGAGGACTCGTGACAGTGGAATTCACCATGCTGATGTGGCATGCACATGGCAGTGGGACCCACACATGCTGACGTATCAATGACACATGACATGAGCCCCACACGTACTGTAGTAGTGCCACGTATCACTACAGGCGATTGACACGTGGCAATCACTATTCATGGCACATGGCAGCACTCGGGGGCAGAGCTAGGATTTCATGTTTTGGGGGAGCGAAAGCAGTGTGATGAATTATATTAAGGTATTATGGGGGGTTTGGGGGCATGACACGTGGCATTACTATTCATGACACATAACAACACTCAGGGGCGGAGTCAGGATTTCATATTTTGGGGGAGCGGAGGCAGTGTGATGAATTATATTAGGGTATTAGGGGGGTTTGGGGGCTTCGCCCCCAAAAACAATTTTGGTCATTTAACGGTATTTTAAACTTAAAAATCAATCAAATATAACATTATATTTGACTAGCAAATTATCCGGATTCACTTCTCCTCTCGTAATTTTTTTTTTTTAACTTTTTACGGCAATGATA
The DNA here is from genome assembly GCA_014058105.1 of Kingdonia uniflora. Taxonomy (NCBI): domain Eukaryota; kingdom Viridiplantae; phylum Streptophyta; class Magnoliopsida; order Ranunculales; family Circaeasteraceae; genus Kingdonia; species Kingdonia uniflora. Next base: position 2,015,162 of record JACGCM010001471.1, read on the forward strand.
TAATCAACGTAAGGTGAAAAAAATAATCTAAATAAGGTTCTTATTTGATAATGATATCATCAAGAATTGAACCTTAGACTCATGGATTAGAAGCTCTACAATTTATGAGTTGAGGTAAATTTTCTTTCTGTCATTAGGACAAAGAAAAATGCATATAAATATTTTTTTAATTTTTATATATATACCTATAGAAGCATTTTTTAACAAATTTTTTTAAGGAGCGACCCTCCCCCCCCCCCCCCCCCCCCCCCCCTCTCTAAATCCGCCCCTGGCAGCACTGTTCACTGACACGTGACAACACTGTTTATTGACATATGTCACCGGTCTATACTAGTCAACCCGGTCTGGGCTTTGACCCAGACCAAGTTAGACCGGTTCAAACATTAAATTGGCTCTAAAAGGTTCAATTTTTGGGAACGGGTGTCTTGTTTAAGAAAACTGACTAACTTATATGTGAGATAAAAAGATATATTAATACATATTTAAGTATTTTACGATAACTAATAGAATATTAATGGTATGCCCTTAAGATACTATTATCCGACCAGGGATCAGAGATAATACGAAAACTAACATTAATTTAGAATACAACTAGGAGTCATATCTAAATCACGGTTAAATGTTAAAGACAAATAATTAGAGATCAATTGGGAAGTGACTTAGTCTTATTTTCCTCAAACTTGGTGTTTGAGGAGCTAATTTTACGTATCTAGGTGCAATTAGATATTACTTGATAACATTTAGAAGTACATATACACTAATAGCAACCTATAATACCCAAATAAAATTTATTTTTTATTTTAATAATGAGCATTTAATAAAAGACAGATAGGAAATATGTACATGGTGAGGACAACTCTCATTACCCATATGCAGGCAAAGAGAGAGCCTAAACAACAATCCGACCACATACAAAAGTTCCACCAATATAACTCATCCAACAAGAAGAGTTCTAAAGAGAATTCCACAATACAAGAAAATACAAGATCCACAAAACCAACCATAGGATCCCCACAAGGCTTTCAAACCCAGCTCTTCATAGAACAAAATCAAATCTTCCTACAGATCTCAGTCCATGCTAGCACTCATAACCTTACTGCAAAGGATAGTGAAAGAGGACCACCACCCAAACCCAATCCCAAAATCTGTACTAACCATATCCATGACTATGACTACACCTTGAAGCTGTAATATAACAGCAGAAATCCATAGTCCAGAACCAACAGCAACAGCAACAGCAACAGCAAACTGAACCCATCCACAAACAAGCTCTTATCCTCATGAATAATTTTTAATCAATAGAAGAACTTATGCCAAGGCAGCCAGACCACACTGAATGAACCATGTAACCAGGAGCATCCCGTCCAACCCTTGCATAATTATTCTGAACATCATAAGCATCGCATATAACTCCTAACCAGGCAGCCAAGGTTAAGAGTTTGATAAAGAGCTTCAAATGCAAGTACTCAAGGATTAATACTTCTATAGTAAACCTTACCTGTAGCATCAACATCAATGAGCCCCGGTAAAATAGCAAAAAAGTCATTTGGCATGGCAAATATGGAAGAAATCAAGTTGCCTTATAAAGTTAAGTATAGAGCTAAGGACAACTCTTGCCTCCCAAGTTGGTTCACATTGGAGTGTAATAAAGCTTATAGCAGTTGTAAAGTCAGTTCCCAATATAATTCTCTTGTGCCTATCTTCAATGACTCATTTCAGTCCATGGTCATTAACATGTAACTCTAGCATAGTGATACTGGTTTTTAACACATCCAGCCCAGGCTTTAATGCCATTACCATTATAATCTCTCAAAATAACACAAATTCCTCCTTGTTCCTTAAGTGATGCATCAGTGTTAAAGCGGTTCCTTCAGGAGGCCTATCCCACTTGCAAGCTATGGTTTTGGGAGTGGTCCACTCAGGCTGTATGTTCCAACAATTCATGAACTGCCTGTCAGCACTATTATCAGTAACCATATGAATCCTACTTGTCAACTTCTCTCTAACCATGTTCAAAACCCTAAAATGTTAGTTTAAAGACAAGAGTAATCTACCTATCTTATGAACTCAGCAAAATTGTGGGACCACTTGTCAGCTAAACATCTAATACCCCTCATATTCATAGCAAATAAAGTCATTTGGCTAATATACAGACCATATTGAACTTTAGGGATTAGAACACCCTAGTTGTTAGGATAAGGATCGCAACATCTAGTGGTTTTGAATAGTTATCTTTGCTACGACACTATTAAAACGTACATTAAGGTTAAGATCACCATTTACAGGGTAAAATTGGGATTTGACGCCTAAGAATCTCATGAGTATAATGCCATGAACAGGGTTCACTTGCAAATAATGATTATGAATCATGTACTTCATTGCGCTATATACTATGAACCACAAGTAATAATTGGAAATCATGTACTTTAAATAGAATTTCATGAGTAATAAGACATGAACAAGGTTAACCTACAAGTAATGATTGGGAATCACTTACTTGAATACTATGAATTGCTTTTATGCAAGGAATGTTTATCAAGTACTACTACAGGTATTGATCTGCATGCATAATAAATGTAGGCAACATTAAGAACATTGAGTACCTCCCATACTGCAATTTTTATTTTAGTACCAATAAACTTGTCCTCTATGGATACTGAAATCCATCTGCTATTGCAAAATCTGGAAAAGACTATTGTTGAGAACAATGAGTCTCTAAATAACAAAGTAGGAGTTTTGTTTACACCCTCACCTCCATATTTAGGAAACCCTAATAATTGATTACCTTATATTATTCTAGTATTATATAACTACAACAGGATTTTAATTCGGCAGTGCGACTCCACTATAATGTTACATAGAGAAATGGTTGAGGTAAATAGAGATATCGGGAATATTTTAATAAATTTTCTACGCTTCAAATATTGCGCTTTCGAGATAATATTCGATAAATCACTATGCACACAGACCTGATTCAAGTTTTCCTCATCTTCGAGCAAAACAATGAGCTACTGGTTAGGAACCTCAAGCTTATACCTACTAAGAGTAAGCATGTGTCAGGGTCACACAATGTTGGGTCTAGTGACAGGTGAAGTTACGGGCAGTGTTGCAACCGTTGATAAACGAGAGGTGGTAGCAATGGCATGATTAAAATTTTAACCATCAGTAACCTGAGGTAAGGGGAACAAGAAGTTTACCAATGGAAGAAAATGGAATAGGAAAAATTTGTAAATGGATACGGCATAGTCGGGCACGAGATTGCAAGGCACCCCAGATGATCTAAAGAGACCATCCCCAGACTTATCACGTGATCACAGCTGGCGCAGACCTCACCCTGGCAAAGTATGTGGCCATAGATTTCTCCCATGATACCAATGCAGCTTTGGATCAAGTTTTAAGAATAAACAGTAGTAAATTCTCAGTAATTGAATGATGTCACCTAGAAAGCATTGCCAAGTAGTAACTTTATTTGCTGCATAGTAGTAGTTTTACTTTATTAGTACTATCATTGACTGAGTTGGGAACTCTTCACTGGTTAGTTTAATAGAATGCTCGTGACATGCACTGGTTCGGTATCCCATCTATATGAGATTGTTCTTTGATTTTAATGTGAGTTTATTGCTTGGGAAGTAGTTAAATTCTATGTATGATAGTTGATCTACTATATACAACCTGCCTATGGATCTCTCTGCTCATTAACCATTACCGATAATCGGATGAGTGGCAATACATGTCTAAGAGACATTAGTGCCACTCACTCGATCCTTTTGAGATATTAACATATTTTTTTGTCTCAAACCTTGTACATTGGGGATGTCATGAATATTATTGACACAACCAACATGATAGGATGCATTGAGTGCGTCACGCTATTACTCCCTAACAGTTCGATACTGGGTATCTAGTCCACTTTATACACTAGTAAATCCTGCCAGATTTTACTGAGTTTTAGAGAAATACATGATAATGCTTATCACGTAATGACTATCAAAGAAAATGACAGACAAGGTTCTGTGCATTCCTTCCATGCCTAAAGGTCAGAATACACTATTGGAACGATTTCCAATACACTCCTCTAAGCTAAAATAATGACGAGGATTATCGGAAATATATCTCGACGTTCCTTAAAAGGAGAAAAAATCCAGAGTGTACGTGTAACGATTACTTTCAAGGAAAGTCTTTTATTCGTCCTAGGATGACCAAGGTGGAGTAGGATTTCCAGCCTTTGCTCCAAACGCATCCATGGAGACACATGTGGACATATCCATCCACATAATGGTTCACTTGAGTATTTATGATCACAATAGACGCATCTTGGAAATGATCTTACGTTTGCCTATTATTAACATCTAGGAACGCAACGTTAGCACGACTTCTCGCTTAGATCATTCGATCGTAGGCTCAGTTCCTGGATTAACCGATCAAGTCGATCGATGCGACTTGACGGGGGCTTGCGAGTTCAACTCACAGGCTTATGATGATTATTTACAGCTAAACGAGATAGATGATTGAGCATCGTGAGTACCCCATACCATACCCAACTCGGGATTAGTGGAGAACCTAATCAAGCGATTTAGGATAATCGTTAGGCCACTGTTATTACGATCATAGCTTCCGACTAGTGTGTGGGATATACATTTTTTCTCCCGAAGCACTGATTAAGATTCGTCCCATAACAAATCATCAAAAAATTTCCCTAAGCAACTAGTAACTAGGGAGCCCGGTGTCGCCGATCGACGAATATTTAAATGTTCCGTACAGGTGCCAATTGCACCACCACAATATATAAAGATAGGACCCTTAACGTCGGCCTGGTATTATGTAGGTTATGATTTGCATCTATCATTAGATATTTGAAGTCCCATTGACGACGTATATATTTACTGCAGGGCAGATTGTCACTTTGATGAGACGATATTCTCAGCATTGGGGAGAGATATGACAGTCAATGTTGAGAATGTTTCCAAGATTAGTTGGAAAACACCATCGTTGTCTCATCTAGATCCCCTTACATTAGTTAAGTGACAATAAGGTTCAACAGATTACAAACTTGCAATAGGTTGTAAATGAATTGCCAAACACATTCATAAACACTGTTGAAGTATCGCAAGTGTATGTACCTGCAAGAAATGCACCTATACACTTAACGTTTTGGGGGAATTAGTATCGCAAACGAATCTAAGGCTCGCGCTTAGTACGGAGCACCATTGGAAGAAAGTATTCTGAGCCGGGGAGCTGCAAAATATGGGACAAATATGACTAATGGTGTAGTCAGTTCATCGAGGATGAAACCACCCATCAACAAGGCAATAGTAGCTACGCGACCGGTTGATGCATTACGAGACAAGCCCGAGTGGTACATACGTATGATAATAAGAATATATTGATATATTAAAAGTCTGTAATAGCACAACGTAGGATCGTTTAGTAGAAATTTGTCGACAAGGTATTCATATTTGTTGTTGTGCTCGCCATCAAGGATGAGGATTCAAAACCACTTATTGTAAACAATTGTGTGTTGTTGTACATTGGCCAAAATGGGTGTTTAGAATCCAAGCGGAGCTCAGCTTGCTAGCATAATGTGAAGTGATATCATTGAGCCTGTCGGTTATAAATGGGAATGGTACGGAAACATGATTAACTCGAAGAGATAATTAGGTCAAGGCAAGACTAGTTGCCCAGGAAGTCTTTAAAAGATCTGACATCGATTGTAATGAGACCTATCATCCAGTTATGAACGCTATAACATTTTAGTACTTAATAGTCTGTCAAGTTATTGAAAATAAGTTAGACATGCGTCTTATGTAATTAGCACGTATCTATATGGGAAACTAGATACAGATATTTACATAGAAGTAATTAAGCCCGACACACGAGGTTTGTACGTAAAAGAACTAGAAAAGTTATTATTGACTTGAAGCAATCAGGACCCATGTGATATAGTAAGTTAATTGAGTGTTTGAAGGTCGGGGACTTTGCAAATAGTCTTATCTGTCCATGAGTTCTCATTAATAACATATATATTAGCTTAAGCCATCATAACAGTGTACTAATTGATTTTAATATCATTAAAACTCCAGGGAAGATCACGAGAGCCGCCGAATACCTTAGGAAGGAATTCGAAATAAAAGACCTTAGAAAATTAAATATTGCCTCGAGTTGTAGATCGAACATCTTGGTAGTAGCATCCTTGCACACCAAGCAATATATATCGGAAGAGTTATCTAACACTTCGGTATGGATGTAGCACACGATGTTACGTCGTTTATTGCGCATCCATCACTTGGATGTGAACAACGACATCTTCCACCATCTTAATAGGGGGAGAAACTCCTAGGGCCGTGACGCCGTAGCTTGGATGTGCTTTGTTATAGTTAGTTGGGTATACTAGACTCAATAACTTATTCGCAGTGAACTGTTTCGCTTGCCATAGTTTTGTTCCTACCCAAAGGCATTGGAATAAGATCAAGCACATTTTGAGGTAAACACATTTTGAGGTATCTGATCGGCATGAAAGACTGGGGTTTGTTCTACTCGAAATGGTAAACGTAAAATTATAGGGTACGTCGATACAGAATACTTGTCAAACCCACATAGAGGCCATTGTCAGATGAATTATGTGTTTATGTACGGGGATACAACAAATTCCTAGAGATCGATGAAGCAGACGACAGTAGTTACATCTTCGAACCACGAAGAGATTTTTGCACTTCATGAAGCTATGAGAGAATGATGATTGCACTCCAAGATACATCACATCAACTAAAGTTGGGCATGTTCTATCCAAGATAAAATATCGACTATGTATGAAGACAACTTGGTTTGCATCATGAAAGTCAATGTCAATTTTATCAATGACGATAGAACAAAGCACATTTTATAGAAGTCATTCTATACTTATAAATTACAGAAGGCGAATGAGATTAGCGTTATTCAAGATATTTTAGAAGACAACTTTGCAAACCTATTCACGAAGACTCCTACACCACTTACGTTCAAGCAACTGGTACACGAAATCGGCATGCAGAAGTTTTATTTATCAATATCTCGGGGAGATACATCTCAGGGAGATAGATCTAGAAGGAGATCGACGTCAGGGGGAATAGTCCCAACCTGCGTGTTGTACTATTTTTCTTGATAGTGCAGTTTTAATCTTAAGAGGTTTTATTTTGACTAGAGGTTTTGATGAGGCAACATATACGCGTCCACAACCATACAAGATATATGATTGTACTCTTTCCTTGCACAGCTTTTTGCCCAAAGGAGTTTTGTTAGGCAGAGGTTTTGATGAGGCAACTCGTCCTGGTATGGAACACCCAAAGAGGGAGTGTTAGGAGTTGGGCCCGGCCCAAGGTGGGAACCCAACTGGGTTGGGGTATTCTACTGGACTCCTAACAAACCCATATACCATTATGGTTTATGGGGAGAGTTTGAATATTAGTATATAACCTCATAAAGGGCTAAGTCTATGTAACCTATATAGAAAAATCATCAATCAATAATATTTCTACTCTTCTCTCATGTCTGTGTTATGTTTAACTGATAGAATAGGATATTATCCAACACAAATTAAATTCATATTCGTGCGGGATGCTTTCAACAACAACTCAGCTTCCACCCTACCCATTGTTCCCACACATGTGGCCAACACATGTCGTCCCCAATTATGACCCAGATTCAGATTTCATACCTTACCACCCATATCTCAATGCAAGTGTTGCATACAAGTTCTGTAATGCGTGTAAATCGCATGTCTAACCAGGCTCTCAGGAATCGTACTTACACATATGATTGTGAATTTTACCTACTCGTTTATTGGGACAAACCCCCAATATTTGACAAATATCGAGATAACGTCATTGAGAAAGAGTTCGTTGATCCGTTTTGGGATGGCTTTTTTCAGCTAGTTTCGAGAAGCCGATCTCAATGTTTTCTTTAGTTTTGGAGGTTCTTCAATGTAGGTTTCAATGTAGGTATGCTGGTGACAACATCGTACCCCCACACTTCGATACGACTTATGGAAAATTTTGAGGTAGAATTCGAGGCTTCAAGATAGGTATACAGCATCAAAGAGTTCTGAGTTCTGTGATGTTCCAAAATTTGCCGATTTCGTGGTCAAAATCTTCCGAAGACGGAGGGATTTGATGTAGATCGTCCTCGCATGGTCGTTTATCATCGTCTATGGTTTACTTACATTAATGTTATTTTGATTCGAGCCTCTTTGCTAGAGAAGTTAAGTAGGTTTTAGGGAGTTCATAATTAACCAACACAAGGTTAAGATGGTATTTTTCACAGTTTTTAGATTATTTCTAATTAGGGTTTCCACCCCCTTATGTTCTATAAAAGGGAGGCTTAGTTCTCTATTTTATTTAGTTGATGATTGGAAGAGAGTTGAATTTTGTTTTCAGTTTAAGTTATTGTTTATCAATTTGAAGTTTAGTTTTGTGTTTTAGTATTAGTAAAAACCCTAATTTTAATTAGGTTAATGCTTATCAATTCGAGTTCCTGCTTCCGGGATTCGGATTTACGTTATAATATATCAACCTCTCAAAGACACCTAAAGTATACACATCAACCTCTCCAGAATAAGGTACTTGAGTTATTATTGTAGCAATCATGTGTACATATTACCTTTGCTATATATATTATTTTCTCCTTATTATTAAGTATAAATAGTGAACTAATATCGTAAAAAGATGAACTGAAGCCCATCAAGTACGCCTGAAACATGCCAAGGAAGGAAAAAAGTAGAGATAGGACTGTGTATCTATTCCAAGATAAAATGCATAATATCCAATCCTCATTTGTAATTGTCGTAAAAATACTCTTTTACTAATCACTAACTCACCATAATCCCTCATATCCCGTATGAGCATTCTAGTTCTTGTCTCCCATAAACTCTTCTTTCAAAATCCTAGCATGATAAGTCAGAAGAGATGAAAGATGCCATCAAAGCCTACCACATGGTTTTGCCACAGATGAAACATACATTAGAGAGGATGAAGGATGTCACCAAAACCCTATCTAATAGAGATCTTAAGGGAGCCACTGGTTTGGGTCATACGTGAAGGCTTCCGCTACATTCTAGTGCAACCTAGTGCTATTGTGATCAAAGAGTCTGGTTAAAGAAATTTGTGACCTTTACCATGGCTTCTAACAGACCAAATGGCCCTGTGGTGCCAACACACGCTGGTTATAGTAGTTATGTTTCTCGTACATTGCAAGACAGCTTCTTTTTGATTCCAGATATGGGAAGGAAAAACAGATAACCAACACAGCAGGTATTGATAGCTATAACAAGGAGATATTATGAGAATAAGAGTTGAGCATGATACTGAGTCACTGACGGTTTTCATATCTACACAACAGACTAGATTAAAAAAGTAGATATAAGGTGAACAATTGAGTCTTGATCCCAGACCATTGTCCTCCATGTCTGCTTATGACACACTAAATTAACTAAAGAAACTCAGAAGGCAAAGAGAGGTAACATCAGGGGAGAAGAAGAGGAAAGAAGGGTGGAAAAATTGTGGGCCTTGTGGCAAACTAGTCATAGAAAATATATTTCCACATAAGAGCATCAATTTTTGCTCCAAAATCTATAAAGAAAATGTGCATATCTTTGAGATCCAAAAGGTGAAAGCGGGCATCGAATCCCTTACATTTCTCATTAAACTGACATTCCATCTTAGATGACGCAGAATCGTGCCAATTCCTTTAAAAGAACACAGTCAAATATATATAGCTGCTGCAATTTTCCAAATAGCACTCAAGCCCTCTACTACACCAACTAAGAAACATAGTCAACAGGACACTGCACCATTGGGCAGACCGTCTGAGAGTATAGCTCCGCCAGATTTTTTTCTTAATTTAAGCTGCAGAAACTTCCTCTCTTTTTTTTTTCAGAAGGGTCTAGAGGTGTTCTTCCGTGTTTTTTTCCTTCTCAATGTTCATCCTCTAAACAAACATGTTGAAGGAGCTACTATGGATGAATTAAACGCTAGACCTATAACCCTCGCCAACGCGAATTAAGGTATCATAAGATGCAAAATCCAATAACGCAAAACACAATGAGATGCACAATAGAATAAAAACTGTCTAGGAAAATTTATATCCGCAGTAATCAATACAAACAACGGGTTAAAGAGATGAGGGAAATTACCCAGTAAAAGCTGAAACAATTGTGAGGTCTTACAAATCGCCAATCCTTGTATCATGTTACATCTTCACAAAAGCCGCATTTGGACTTTGATTGCGAATTAGCAGTTGACAAATAAAGCATCCACATTATCAAGCTCGATAGCCAACCCCAATAATGAATCAACTTCAGATCACCGAAAAGCTCGACGGAATTCAGCCAGCAATACATTTAAACCCTTTGCAGATCCATAACCAAATCCCAAAAAGAATACAACAAACAATAAAATCTATCAACAAAACTATCCAAACATGTCTCCTCCACACCTTCTTAGCAGAATGCCGCCCTGTTTTCTGCAGCGCAATTGAGAACTCTCGGCTTAAATGATCATCATCACACACATCCAGTTTATTCTCATTCTTTTTCTTCTTCGAATGCTTATTCGCACTATGCCCAAGCAACGGCACCGATACAAATTTCTTCCCAGACGATCTGGAATCAAGAGTACCACCACTAGTACTCCTAGAATGCACTTCTACAGTCTCCGTAGTCGCCAGAACTAACCGGCAAAAAACCTTACTAAAATCATGTTGAAAACAAAGGGGTGCAAGATTATTAACCATGGGGTTACTCTTCCCTCTCCCCGATTTTGACTTAACAAACTTCAAGAAGGAATCTTTAACACTTTGAAGAAAACAAAAACCCTGGGGTCTCCCAAACTCCTCTTCGAAGATTGCGAAATAAATAAAGGGATCCTCCATTAGAAACACATAAACCTTTTCCCTAACAGTATGTGAAAACATTATATGAAACTGAGGCGCATTTGTTAAACATTGCAAAGCTAAACTCTCTAACCCCGGAACGTCTGAGCTATATTCAGCTACAACCATCGATCCTTTGGAAACGCAGGCGTAAAGGATGGAATTTGGGTTACAATTCATCGTAATCGTATAAACAAACAAATTCACTAAAATTGATGCTTTATAGATAGTAAAAGAAGAAGAATCTGAAATACGTGATTACCCACATCAAGAAAAGCACATTGAACATAGAAGATCAAGAATCTGAAACAGTATCGACGAATCGACAAGTTTGGGATCAGATTCGTTGTTGAAGATGAAATTGGAGATTGGGGAATATTTTGATGTTTGAAAGAGAAAGAGAGAGAGTCTCGGGGTTTTAAATAAATTAGATTAGACTTTGAGTTGTGTTAGCTGGCGCCATGGGGATGAAAGCTTAGGACTAATCGGTGGTGCAACAAGAGCAGTTTCTACTGTTAACAAGAGGTTGGTTTTTATTATTATTACTTTTGTCCTTCCCACTAGCATAAGAGTTGCGGATGGACAGATACTGTGTGACAGACAAAAATAAGAGTGATAAACGAATCGAAAGTAGAATATTTTTTGTGTCTAGGAGAGACGGACATAAAAAACATTTTCTGTGATCCATTTTGTTTTTCACTATGCCAATCATATATAACACTCATTTTATTTATCTTGAAGTTTTTTCGTTTTTCAGATAACAAGCTCTCAAGGGGCATTGTTTTGTGATATCTTTTCATTTTAGCCTTGTCTATGTTGGAAATCTCCCAAGGAATAAAGATTGTTCCATTTAGCGTGTATTATGATCATTCAATTTAATGGGTTTTATGATCTTTCAGTATATTCACTTTATTCCCATGATGGATTCATAAAATTTATTTAGATCATAGTTCATAATTTTAGTGTTCATTCTCTAACAGTAAAATTTGTCCTTCCAGGAAATTACACCCAAAATTTTATTCCATGATTGCCAAGGATAGTAATTTCAAAAATGAAATATCTCCAATTTGATAAACAACAAGCAACCGACAATCTATACACTAGGTATACTCTAAGAATATCTTATTTAGCCATGCAATATACTCTTTAAGAATCTATTAACATCTGATCGCGTATTATGTTAAAAAATTTTGATAAACAACAAGCAACCGACAATCACAACATAAGACCAAATGCAAAATCACAACAAAAAAACCTGATTATTATAATAAAACGCAATCCGGCGGTATTATTTATTCAAACCTCACATCTCAAAGAACTTAACAAACTGGAGCTCATTGTTCAAAGTTTCCCTCTTCAAAACATAAAATTTAGCACATCAACTCTATACTCGAGACATTATATTTCCATAATTTGCCTCAAATTTACTTGATGATTCTCCATAGATGTCATCTTCTTATGCGTTTTTTGCATTTCACTCAGGGACTGTGTCCTCAGTCGTGACTTTAATGTGTTCATGCTTACCGAGCTGGCTAAAGTTACCCTTTTCCTTGAAGAGCTGAGAGTGGTGGTGCCTACAATATAGGTTATGCTCGTGAGCCACATAGTTAGATGGACTGATAACACAACCGCCATGAGTACACTTGAAACAGGCCTTATGGTATGAGGTGCCGTCAACAGAAACCTGAAGCATCAAAAGGATTCAAGTTATTGAACAAATTTTGAAGCTAATGGCATATGTTGCTCAATTGATAATAAATAATATAACTCTACAGATCATCATATAAAGAATGTAAAAGGTACATCTGGGATATTCTTCGTAATATTAGCCCTTTCGATACGGGATTTCTTCCAGTCTCGATTAATTTATTTATACGGTTGTAGATTTGGCATCAAGTGGATTATGCCCTACTGAACGTGTAGTTTATTGCTGATCCATAGTTGCCTGTTTTTGACATCTTAGGGAAATTGGGGGTGAAATTTGAGTTGTTCACTTCACCATTTTGTGGGTTATGTAAAGAGAGGAATTATAGTCTTGAGGAGGTGTCAGAGAATGGGTTTACCTTAAAAACTAAGATTTCTTAGCCAGAGTGGCTGCAAGCTTGAGTGATTTAATTAACATGGGTTTCAGATCGCTTCATTCTAGGCCCCTCTTAATTAGAGTTCTTTCAAGGGTTAGGTTTGAAAATTTGGCGGTACAGATGGCTCTCTCGCTAGCGAATTTGGCTAAAGCCACTTTTTAGCTCTTGAGGTATCTGCTATGTTTGTATGGGTCCTGTAGGACCTGGTGGAGGCATGGTTTTCATGCTAGGACTTATTTTTTTACTCTTTGTTACCGTTTATTGTTTTGATCGTGCTATTATTTTTCCTTTGGGCTTGAGCGGACTATATTCTTTGCACCATTTGTTCCTATTTTTACTTTCAGTCTAGCTGGTTCTAATTTCCTGTCTTTCCTATTCATTCTACATTTCATGATCAGTGAAAATCAATAAGAAAGGGCTTAATCTCAAGCTGAAATAAGAAACAGAAAAGCCCATAATAAAACACCCAAAAGGAAATAGAAACGGAGAATGAGAAGCAAGCAGTAATCTAATCTCTCTCATGAATCATATCCTAGCTGGTTCTAATTTCCTGTCTTTCCTATTCATTCTACATTTCATGATCAGTGATAATCAATAAGAAAGGGTTTAATCTCGAGCTGAAATAAGAAACAGAAAAGCCCATAATAAAACACTCAAAAGGAAATAGAAAAAGAGATTGAGAAACAAGCAGTAATCAAGTCTCTCCCATGAATCATATAAACCATTCTAACAATGAGCCCCTTGTGACAAATGTACCATATTATCGCCCCAATAAATCTCATTATTAAGAGAAACAACAGAAACCAAGAATACAAGTTGTGTCTAGAAAATGAATATATCAACAGGCACATCCATGGATGCATGACGTAGTTCAACTTTCCGAATTGTACAAACAACTGAAGCATTTTTGACGTTGATAACTAGGGTAACTTTTATCACTGACATTAAAGTTTAAACATCTATAAGTTGGGTCATAAGCTCTTGTATGTTATATCTTTCAGCTTTCAAGTATTTAGCTATTACACACTAAGGATATTCAAGTGTATTCAAATAAATATCAGGAAAATGGAAGCACAAACAACTAGGATTAAAATTGAATCATCTAAACCCATAAGTGCATAATAAAGGAGCAAAATAAGGTTACCTTCTCAATCGGGTAAACAGTTTTTTTGCAAGCAACACACTTCTCTTGAGTTCCAGCAAACATACTTGAAACTTTGGCATTGCCCTGTTCAATACAATCAACAAGAGAATGATCAAAATAAAGTAGAAGGACCTGAATCAAGTAAACTCAGAAACTTTATTTCAGCTTGGATGTATGAAAGAAAATATTTACCTGATCAATAGATCTGTCAACCTTAGCAACTTTAGGAGCACCTGGAAAGGAGAAAAAAAAAGGATTAGTTTAAAATAACATGGACGGAGGAAGTTGTTTTGACTCTACAAGCACTTAGTTATTGTTACCTACTTTCAAAACTTTTGTCCAAACTGCCAGTCGTTTTGTACAATTGGTCAAAGTGAGGTTTGCAATACAGAACACCTTCGAAGGAAGAATAATTACTTAGCTGCAAAAGATCATTTCAATATTAGTAAGAGGCTAAAAAAATGTATGAGCATATACACAAAGCTGGTCGAAAAACAAGAGAGGAGAAAATAAGACAGCAACATAGGATTGGCTAAACATTTAATTGAACAACCACAACTAGGATACACAGAAGCGCTTGTTTGTGCATTTTTTTAGTGGGCTTGGTAATAGATAGTGATTGTCCATTGAACTTGATAAAACCAATGTTATTACTCAGAAAGAAGAGGTATAAATTAGTTCCCGAATAAGGATGGTAATATAAAAGATATGGATACTAAAATAACCAGTTCATTATGGCTTATGAATCATGACAGTTATTTAGTAGACGACAATGGGAACTATGACAAGAGAGAACAATCAAATTATAGTTGCTTTGTTTGGACCATGAGATATAGATGCCTAGAAGAAAGCCAAGAGCCAAACAAACCAAAACAGAAGACATATGTAATTCACCAAATATGGGCAGAATGCCTGAATCAACATAGATAGATGCTACTTCATTATAACATAACAAACCCCAACTCCATTGCCTAATAATAATGAGACCCTAACTCAAGTTCTAAGATTCTCATACAAAAAACCCAATATAAGAAGAATTTAACTTAACAGGTAGTACTTGGTCATTTAAAACTAAAACTAACACAAAAGTGAAAAATAACTTTAGAGAGTGTCTGGAATTTCCCATGGGATCACGGAAAACCAAAATTTATCTAGAGTAAGATGCCCCCGATACAATCCTAGCATCTCCTATCATGGAAATTAAGGATTAACAGAACTACTATTTTAAAGCAGGATTAACATAATCCTGCTTTAAAACTAAAACTAACACAAAAGTCAAAAATAACTTTAGAGAGTGTCTGGAATTTCCCATGGGATCACGGAAAACCAAAATTTATCTAGAGTAAGATGCCCCCGATACAATCCTAGCATCTCCTATCATGGAAATTAAGGATTAACAGAACTACTATTTTAAAGCAGGATTAACATAATCCACGACACCCAGTTATCTTGCGCTCCCAATTTCACCACATTCTTTATATAATTTGGATAATGCCAGATTTAAAGTCATACACAAGTCCATTGGTCACAGTTCAAGCCAGGGACTCAAGCTAAACGCTAACTGCCGCTCTCTAATCAAGTGATGCCATAAACGGTCTGCACCATTATTTTACCCTCAGCTCGAGGCAATCCGTGGTACAGGAAAGAGGAAGGAATTGAGATTAACTTCAGCTTTTTAATGGAGAACAAAAGGACATTTCCGATCAACATGGTTTACCAAGGAGCTTCACCAGATCATTCAGGGACAACTAAGAAATGAGTATCCCCTTGGCCTCAATCACAAATAACCTCTAGATAGCAAAAATAATAGAAATCCCAAATCAAGCAAACCATCTATCTTTGATTTCAAGATATCATATTAACCCAAAAACTTCAAAGGGTTTCAAAATCAAGACAACCCCATGTTGGAACAAACAAGTAAAGATCATCACCATCATCATTATTCATTAAAGATGATATCTTGAGAGTGGGGTTGATCAGACTTGATGAAACACAAACAAAATGGGTAAAAACAAGAAGAGATTATGGTTACCATGATGAGCAAACAAGCAAAACAACATAGTGGGGTTGATCAGAATAGATGAAAGATGATACCTTGAGAGTACCCTTGCAGTGATGACAACGAAAGCAAGCCTTGTGATAGACCTTGTTATCAGCTGTTAACTGATCTACCAAGTAAACTGTCTTCTCACATGCCTTGCACTTCTGAGTTGTTCCTGCAAAAGTTGCCATTACAGATCTTTCTGTTTCTCTCACACCAACAATAACGAAAGAAGAAAGAGAAGAAGATTGACTGAAAGAGAACTTGAGGTTTTGATGAGAAGATTGGAAGGAATAAATGCTCTGTGTTGTATGTGTGTCAGTTCCAGCTCAATATTTTAGTCAGAGATAACGGCACACTCTGTACCAGTAGTTGTTTGTAATAATAATACAAGAATTTTAACTGCTACAGTAATAATAATAATCGTATAAGTGAAAAATCAAATATGTATTTGTTCCATCATTTTATTATTTCCAGCTTATACAAATACAAGTAGTCAAGTACGTTTTTTCAGTTAAGAAACAAAAGTGTTTTATAATAGCTGAATCACAAGATTGGTAAGTTACATAACCTTATTTTTTGGCCAGTTATAAAACCAAGTATGAAAAAGAGAATTGGATTGTTTTATGGTGGAAAAAAGAAAGTGAAAGCCAGAGAAGCATTCCAATATATCTTTCTTGAGTTGGAATGTGCTTTTCTTTAGTCTATTTTTTTAGGTCATCATCAGACACATCTCTCTACCTTATGTTAATATATTTCCCTTATCATATGATATGATATAATTGTCGTATGTTAATATATACGACATGTACAAGTACAACTCATGTTTGGTTGTATTTCTTTCTTTCTTTTTCTCATTTTTAAGGGGTCCGATTGCGTCCCCATTGCTAAAACATTTGCTCGAAGATTCATTTGTATAAACATGTTACATATTCAGTTTCAGCTGCAGCAAATCTCAAGAAATTTCAGGTCCAATAAACTCAACAGATAGAAGCAGATGGTACCTACTTGCGGTAAATTTATATCTTGCTAAGTTGAAGTAGATGGCACCTATATGGGAGAGAAACCTCTTATTGCATACGTTAGAGACAAAAAGTCATGAAAGAACTCTCTAGTGCTTAAAATTGGGACACATCACTCTTACTAACGACAGATTCGCAAGAAGCGGTACCAGTTGTACGATCTGGAGAATGACTTACCAGTCGTCTTCTGCACCGGACACATGAAGGTTAGGTGTAGGTGCACTAAGTAGACATCAAAAAAGCTTCTCTAGAAGAGAAATCGTGGACTTAGTCGAGTCATACATTGATAATTGCAGTCTGTGCTCCACATGATGCAATTACTGCAAGTGCTCTTTGTTTATAAGAGCATCCAAGTTAGAAGAATCTTGTCCACTGTCTTTGTTGAACAATACATGATTAAATTAAGTATACTTGACTTTGCAGGCAACTAGATCTATTTATACATTAACTATACAATATTTATATATTACTAGTAGCTGCACATGTTTGAATACTTTTCATCTGAACTCTTCTACAACCTCTACCAAAAACATTTATAAGCATCACCAACAACATAATTAAAATAATTCTGCAATTTTTCTTAGAAATTACGAATACCTTTCAAATTTATTTAATATGAGGAACACTTATGCGTGGTTAGAGCATAGGGTTGTCTCACATATTTGAACAGGAATAACAAGGTTCAATATTTCTATCAGACTTGTGACCAGGAAATTTTGAAAGAGGGGTAAGGATGAAAAAGAAGAGTACATGAGGTAATATTACGAGAAATAGCAATCTGCCCCCTCACTTGGCTGTGCTTGTTTGTGAGCTTTCTTCCCCATCAC
This sequence comes from Kingdonia uniflora, assembly GCA_014058105.1. Taxonomy (NCBI): domain Eukaryota; kingdom Viridiplantae; phylum Streptophyta; class Magnoliopsida; order Ranunculales; family Circaeasteraceae; genus Kingdonia; species Kingdonia uniflora. The sequence goes on from JACGCM010001471.1 coordinate 2,033,176, forward strand.
TGTTTTGACAGATCTTGTAACAACAGCCTGAAAAAAGATAAGTTCGTACTTAAGATGTAACAAACAAAAAAAGACCACCAGTTTTTTTTCTTTTGAAAAGGGTTATGTTACTAGCCTTCAAGTTCTGATGCAGATAGAACCAATTTTGTTTGATTGAGTATGCCAAGATGACAGACCAGCAAGAGCAGCAGTAGTAAGAATCTCTCCAACTTTTTGATTTGGCAGACGCTCTTCTTGTCTGACCTAAATTGCTTCACAATAGGCTATGCTTTCAAGAACTACAAAATATTCTGTCTTTGCCCAAGTGATGAAATGCACCTAGAAGCATATAGAGATTCAAATGTAAATTGCAACTCAGACTGTAGTGCCCGAAAGAAAAATGAAATTTTACAAACAGAAATTCGAGGAATCGAACAGAATTGTTTCCTGAAAGATTAAAGAACTATCATTATCTATAAAAAGAAAACAAAACTCAGCGCTACAAAACCCATACAATTTTACAAGCAACAATATTCTAGGAAAAACAATACACTTGATACATGCATCAGAACTCCACATGGCAAGAAAACTCAGCCAGTCACGAGATTTATTGATTAAACTATCTAGATTACAGTTTTCCTTCAAAAGGTTTATTTGGATTACCATCTACGAACCAGAGATATACTCGCCTGCCCCGTGGAAAGGAAATCAAAATAGAAGTATCAGAAGTCACAGTACAGTTTGTTTTGGGAAAAAAACAACATTTCAACCTTATGGCTCTAAAGTTACTTTAAATTCACATTCCATAGCCTAAATTTCAAAGCCACCCTAGAGTTGCATTTAGTGCCCAATAATCTTTTAAAAGGCAACTTTACTCGTCTTTTCATTTTTCTCACAAAACAGGCTAAGCCTGAGGAAAGGTGCATATCTAAGTACAAGATGAAGGAATCAATGAGCATCAGCCTTCCAATCACCATTCAATGGGAAATCAGTCAATTTCATTACATACTTGTGTACTTTCTTGTTTTTGGTCATGGGCGACTTTGAGCTTGCTCTAATAGGATGTTGATTATGTAAATTTAAAGAGTAACCCTTACAAACATCGAAGGATTTCAAACAAAGTGGATATGATGTCAATAACATCAGCAGTTACAGATCCCAGCAAACAACATTGATGTATCACCAATACGACAACCTAACAAACTTAGCAGATATATCATTAACATACAGTGAAATATCATCAATAGAAAATAATCAACAAAGAATGAATATAAAAAAGTACATCACTAATACAGTGAAGTATTATCAATAGAGAATCATTAGCAAACAGAATGCATATCAAAACATATACCATTAACAGACAGCGAGGTATTGCAATATGAAAATAATTATCACAAAAGTCGCATAAAGGGACAACCACTGGGATAATGTTGATATGTTTGAGTAAAATTTGTTCCTTTCATCTAATGTAGGCATGTAACAATTTCATTAAATACTTTTACATTGTTGTCAAAAATAATATAGAACACCGTATTCGAAAAACCCAGCATGACATTTTTTATTATTTTTTTTTTTTTTAACTTTAAAAGGAGCATGGAATACCTTATATCTAATTAACTATTCATCTTCCTCTCTTGCATAGTTTAGATCCTTATTCACTACTTCAACTTAACCACGGATAATAGTAGTAGGACACTGTAAGATGAGAATTGGTATATTACGACTAGCTTATCTTTTACTCATGGTGCTTTAATATCATATTGATATCCAAACCAACCATTATTTCTCCAATGAACCAATTATACCACCAACCCCTAGAGCAATTACAAAACTTAAATCCAAAAGTTCATGTTTCCCTTGTATGCTTAAAAGTCAGTCAAGGACCACAATTGCCCCTCCCAATCTCTCATCCAAACTTGTGATAATACTCATTGAACTGTCTTTATCATTGTGAACCCTACATTAACAGGTTTGGTGTCCATCAACTTCACTAGAAATTGTTTTCATAGAACTTCAAAAGGCTTGTTTTATGACACCATCAGAGACGAACATAAAACAACATGCCATGGAGGTATGAGGTTTACCTCAGAACGCCAAGGTGTTAAGTAGAGTGAGATATTTAGACCTTAAACCTAGCAGGATCTTAACCGGTGTGGTACAAAAGCACTAGTTCAACCATCACCTCAAGTTGATTAGGCATCTCTCCAGTACACCCCGGTCCGGGTGTAACACTCCCCTCACCATTAAAATTGAACCGCCTCGGCTTTAATACCATTTTGTCATGACCCTATTCTACACATCCGGGATTTTTAGTGCAAAACCTAAACCTTCTTGGAGGTTCATCATCATCTATAATACAATTCTGTCATGACCCCAATCTACACAACCTCAGCCTTCGAAGGATCCACACTACACCTTTCCACGACATAACGTGCCCAAAAAACTTGACCTCTTCATGCGAGAAGTCACACTTTTCAAGCTTAGCGTACAACTTATGATCTTTAAGTGTTTGCAAGGCAATCTTTAGATGTTTTGCAAAGTATTCCCTCGACCGAGAATGGATCAAAATATCTTCCATAAAAACAACAATAAACTGATCCAACTAAAGTATAAAATCCAGTTCATTAAATGCGGGACATTAGTCAATCCAAACAGTGTAACCACAAGTTCATAATGGTCATATTTCGCCCGAAAAGCGGTCTTAGAATATCCCCATCCTTGATCCTATGTTGATGATAAACCAGATTGTAGATTAATATTGACAATATTGGGCTCCTCGTAACTAATCAAACAGGTCGTCAATCTGAGGCAACGAATTACTTGTTCTTGATCGTTACCTTGTTCAGCTGCCACCACATTGAATAATCCTTCTTCTCCACAACGATATATATATAAAAAAAAAAAAAAAATATATATATATATATACATTTTTCTTTCTTTGCTCTAATGACATCAAGGAAAGTTAGCTCAACTGGTAAATTATGGAGCTTTTAATCCAAGAGTCTAAGGTTTAATTCTTGATAATATCAAATAAGAACTTTATTTTGATTTTTTTTCACAAGTTGATTATGTATTGCCGCAAAAAGCTTTGATTTTTTTTTACGAGATGATAAGTGAATCCGAATAATTTGCTAGTCAAATATAATGTTATATTTGATTGATTTTTAAGTTTAAAATACCATTAAATGACCCAAAACAATTTTGGGGGCGAAGCCCCCAAACCCCCCAATACTCTAATATAATTCATCATACTACCTTCCCCCCTCACAACACATGAAATCCTGGCTATGCCCCTAATCTCGATACTAGGTTTCCAAATGAAAGGTCTACCAGGCAACTTCCAGTAAATCTGAGTTTTTGATGTATTCAAGGAGATACCAGATTTACCGCCAAAAAGATATGCCAATTTTAATATTGACCTAATGGATGACAAAACCTATTTCTCAAGCAGCTTATCAGATGGCTTTAATTGAGTTGAAAGAGCTCAAGGACCAGGTTCAGGATTTATCAAGGTACGGTTCTTTTGGTTTGTGGGCTTCACCTTTTGGTGTACGGTGTGCCAGTGTTTTTTGTGAAGAGGGCGTTTCGATGCGATTTTGTATTGACCACCGATAAAAAACAGGTACCATTACTTTTGGAGTTCATGAAGTTATTTCTATATTTGTTAGTCCTTCTATACGTGGGGGCGTTATGGATATTATTTTAGGGCACTAATTATCTCCAACTTATTATAAATGAAGGGGTAAAGGTTGTGAGCTTCCATCTCACTCTCTCTTTGCCTATCAATCTATCTCTTCTTCAATATTCTTAACTTGGTGCTAGAGCGAGGTTCTTCTCTTCAGACTCCTTATTCTTCAATTTCCTTTTCCACCAATATATCAAATTTGATTTAAGATTCAAGTTCTTACAACCCTAGAAGAAAAAAAATAAGGTATTTTTATGTTCGGTGAAGGTTATTATTGGGGTTTTTTTTTTTTTTTTTGTAAGATTTTTTTTAATGTGTTTTGATCTCACTAACGGTCTTTTATTTTCTTTTGAAACCTTCACCTTCTATATTTTTTTATCCTCATCCATAATATAGTAGGATCCGATTTGGAGACCACCGAGTCATCTACTACGGTTAACAAAATGAATTTTTAAACGGTTACTTCCTCGAGGCGTAACAATATAAAATATTTGGGGTGAATGTGTGCGACGGTCAGAAAGTTAAAGTTTTTTAACCGAATATCCTCCATATGCAAATTATGAAGATTGGATAGCGATAAGTTAAAAACAATGAGGAAGAGATAGAGACAGTGGGTGAAATAGCAGCTCATAACTTCTATTACATTATTTATAGTAAGTAGGCGATAATTACAGCTCTAAGATAATATTCATTATGCTCTTACTTATAGAACGAGGTGACGACGTGTAGAACAACTAAAAAATATAAAAATAGCTACATGAACTCCAAGATTCCCCTGTTGGAAAATGGTCTGCCTATGGAAAATGGACACTCGTAAACCTTACGTCAATACATGGTGAACAGACCAATAAATATACAAGAAACCGCAACGCACAGGCTACTTGTTAATATTGTAGTAAGGATCTCGAGGCAGACACATGTCGATGTACCACCAAGTTTCGCGTAAGACAACCTCGTCAGAGAGAGCACGTTGTTGGAGTGTATGTGTGTAACTGATAGATTACAACTTAGCCTCATTTATATAACAGGGGCTCTCTAAGTTACTTCTATTCCTACCCAATGTGAGATTAAAGTCGATTACACTCCAACAATTTATATAGCAGGGGCTCTCTAAGGTACTTTTATTCCTACCCGATGTGGGACTAAAGTAGATACATATAGTTAGACACGTACACTCCAGCACACGTGCCAAGGCGACAAGGTTAGAGTGAGCATGTGTCAAGCCGACAGTCAGAAGGATCACATTCTAAGAGGGCGCAATCAAAGGACATCTCTGCGGGTAGCAATCTGACAACTCAAGTGAGAAGAGCCCAGTACAAAAGGAGCAAAAAGTACACTTGAAAAGAGGATCCACATCTCAGCTTCTCTGCTAAGCTCTAACCCTAAAGTATAAAGAAGAAAAATGAGAAGTCGGTGCCAGACTAGAGTAGTGCCTCTCTGTCACTGTCACTAAGCCAGAATCCCCAAACGATGCCTAACGTTTGGTTGATTGAATTGTAGGTCTGACATGACTACATTTGGTGTCGTCTGTAAGATTGAAAAAGTATATGTGTGGGATACACCGCATACACACACTTTTACATTCATTTTAACAAAAACAAATAGCATCTACACGTTAAGTCTAAACCGGATGAAAGTAAGTTTTTTTGCTCAAACATCCTATTTAGGCTAAAAGTAATATCTAAGTGGTTACCTGCTATGTTGCATTTGTGATACTTACCTTTTCCAAATTGTGATTCTTCACCGTTACTAGCATGCTCACAACGTGCAATTATATGTCGTAGGAACAAGATTAGTGGGCCCAGTCATTATAGCACGGGTAAGGTCGATGAGACCTAGTATGAATCTTTATCAGGGTTTACGGGGAACTATGGAAAGGTTCTTCAGACCATATATCTATAAAAAGTTACTCATGAAGGCACAACTTCAATAACCATCACACAAGGGTTTTGGCTCATCAAAAGAAAGACATTCTTCAAAGCTTCAAGAGGTTAGTTTATACTATTAATTTTTATTGATGAATTATAGTAATTGCAGAAAGATCTTATGATTTGAAATTCTATAGCTACCATGATTATTTCACAAACCGTAGTAGATTAAATTAGCCTCTTGAAGCTTTGGATATAATTATCATCCATTAGGCTCTCAATAGATTGGATATAATTCAAAATCCGATTCCTTTTTAGAATATGAATGTCATTTTTTCCGATCCGAATAAGGAATATCCGAAATAATTTTGGATTGGATTCAAATGGTGCCTAGTCCAATCCGATAAATATCCGATCCGAAGTTATATACCGATATATTTATATTTTATCAATCAATGTTAATGTTCTACAATTATTAGAAATATATTATATACAATAATAAAATAGATTATAACACATCTAGCTTTGTGCCCAAGTCGTATTTAGTTCTTAAAACCCATGAAAAGTCATAGGTTCAAACATTTGCATCCACATTTTTATTCATCAAATACAATTATGGTCGGATCGAATTTCGGATTCGGACCTCCAAAAATAGTTTCGAACTGGATCGAATTCGAATGTTACTTATAAAGTTTCGGATCGGATTCGAATTTGCATCAATCCGACTCCAATCCGATCCATTGACAACCTATCATCCATTAGATCAGTCAAATACCTTATGGAATGGTAGGTGTAAGTTATGGAATCCAAGAAAGATTTCCCCCTACAAAATAAAGATAAGGATTGAGTAGTTTTCCCATGCCCCCACAAACCCTAATACATAACCACATTAGGTCTCACCAACCTTAATAGTAGTGTAACGACTCTGCAATAGCCAATCGTGTTACTACAACCAATAATCATGTGCTGTGAACAGGCTAGTGTTGGTACAGAAAAATCTAACAATATTTCTAATAATATTTTAAGTTGCCCCCGACACCCTTCGTGCTTCGTCGTGGTTAACCGGCAGCCTTGCTTGCTGTTCGCCGCCAACAAGGTTTGGTCGCGCCATGCCATACCCATACGAGAGGACTCCGGCCCAAATCTTGTTGAGGCAAATCGCCCCCTATTGCGATGGTCATAACTTCCCTCTCCTCAAAGTCTGCGAATTTATCATCGCTACCCACATCTTGAACATTAAGTCCCTTAAAACTATTCAAGGTGAACGGAGCCCCTTCTTCGTCGAATTCCTTATCTAGGTTAGCCCGTGTGGAGAAACCCCTTCCTCTCCCAACGTTCTCAACATGAGTTGGTATAAACCCCAACCTCCGCGCATCCCTCATAAACGCTCCTAATGGCATCCCTCTTCCACTTGACGATGCTACACTATATGTTAAACCCACACCAATTTCTTCTTGGCCATTAGTAGCATTAGAGGTGATCGCTTGCAAGATCGAGTTTAATGCCCAATTAGTCTCTTTAGATTGCGCCTTGAATTCTCCTAACGAATTCTTCATTGTAACCCTAATTCTTCCATCTTCTCTTCTAGGTCACGTAACCGATCTCCTTGAGTTGGTTGACGAGATCCCGCTTTCTTTTTGCTACCTACCATTTTATATTTCGCAAAATAACAAAACCCGCATAGAACGAATTTCGCTCTAGTACCAAGTTTATAGAAACAATTTAGCGGAAACACAATCGATTTTAACAGAATAGTAAACCTACTTTATTGATGAATTAATAACTGAAAATCAGATATCTCTCTCTCTCTATATATATATATACCCATTAACTAGGTTTTCTCTTAAACCCCAACTAGCCTTCGCTTCACTCCCTTAGACCTCTTTATAGAAGAGGAGTCCCCACCTTCCCAAATACGATCCCAACTATAAGGAAACATATCTAAAACAAAATAATATAATTTAGAAACTACTAAAAATACTAGAGGGTCCCATGACGAGGCCGGCTAATGATGCCAAAGACATGGTCGACGTGGCCACGTCGTTTAATTCCTATCAGAGACAATCATTTTCATTCAACTATTTGGTGTAAGAGATCAGACATTTATGAATGCATAACATCAACGACAGATAATCAATAGAGATCAGACATTTATGGATGCATAACATCAACGATAGATAATCAATCAAATTCATCATGTTTTGTCTTGTTTATATGGTATATAAACTTAGGTTTGCCCTATTTGGATGTTTTTATTAGGTAACTTAACAAATAACCTTAATATACATATAATGCTTTCAAAAAGAAATGGATTTGTATAATTTATATAGGGAACAGCCTTACAAACCGAGTGAATAATATTAGCAATTATGTATATGAACAGAGCAAAGTATCCCAAATAGGACATCATTGAAAAAGATAGCAACTACATCACCCACAAACAGCAAATGTATCACAAATAGGACAACAATTACCGAAGTGAACAATATCAGTAGTTATACCGTAAAATATCAATAGATAATGAAGAATCGCTACAAGAAAACAAGTACCATAAATGCCACAATATAGATAACCACTGGAATATTAATTTAACGTTAACATGTTTGTGCAAGATTTATTACAATCATGTGGTATAAGCATGCAACATTCTTACTATACGTTATTACCGATGGCAAAAGGAACGTAAAACCAACTGATGAAATAAGCCCAACAGCTCATACTTTTTCTTTAACAAGATCGCAGAATACTGCAAGTCGTCATCAAACTCCTCCTTTGCATTGCTAGGATCCTTGTCCCACACAATCAGCAGTCGTAGAGGTCTAATTTGGCTTTTAGTAATGGTCTTCAATGCCCTTTTAATATCATCCAAACCAACCGTACCAACAACTCTTGGAGTAACTTAACAATTTGATACAAAAAAAATTCATGTTCTTATCACATGCTTTAAGGTTCGCCAATGAATGCAACTACCCTTGCCATTCCCACATCGAAACTTGTGATATAACTCTCACCGTCTAGCAATCACCTCTGCATTAGAAGTAGTGCCCCGATCCATAGCATCTCCAATAGCCGGGTATGGAAATTGGAATAGAACACAGGGGCCTAAAATCCACTACAGTAGAGGGTGTGTTTATCATACTCCCACTACCACGAGATTGCAAATAGCCACGGTTTGCGTCCGGTGTGGCCACACCTTCTACAGGCCTTTTAAATAAGCGATTAATAAAGAATCTATCTAACACACCACATCAGCAGAGAGAGAGAAGGAAATTCAACAATTAAAAGGTTAGGCGCCATTTAAAATAGCGCCGAGCTTTTTTATTCTTGATTGCTCCTTCACTTCGCTGATGTGTCACAGTATCCCCCACACTTTACCTAAAACTTATTGGAACAAATCACTGGTGTGGTGGGGCTATTTCCATTTCACACCGCCGCACCAGTGATATAAGATTTTTTTCAACTTTAAACACTTTGGCAAAGGCATGATCCTATAACCCGAAGGATATCCTAAGACAAATACAAAATAACATTAAGCACCCAGGTCTCAATTAAACAATAACGTACAATATAATTGTCTTCGGAGATCTTATAAGTATATGCAAGTGCATTCACCATACTATATGAAGTAAATAACTCATGCCCGAAAATGATGAACATGAACTACACTTTTAACGCATAGGCGATTGCGGTGACAAGAAGAGTTACAAGAGTTGTATCACAAACCGACCTTGAAGCATTTCATAGAAACGTAAACTTTTGGCATTAAAGTAATGAAGTCTCTCTCGAGGTTGCTGGCATGGTCTAAATAAAGACTATATAAGAGATTATGAAATCGAAAGGACACTAAATAATTTGACTATAAGACAAGCTTGGCATGCTATTTTGATACTTATTTTCAGCTTATAATGTAAGACTCCTACTACGATTCGCTCTTGACTTGAAGTCTTGAATCACGATCAAGCATAAAAAGGAGCATGATGATGAATTGTCCGTGCATGTTTTACGCAAAGATAAAGTATGTCATGTTCATCCTAATTGATTAGTTGATTTGTTTGGAGTATATGGTGTGAATCCCAAAAATATACTCTTTCGGTCCTACATAGGACGGTAGTATGGAACTAGTTTGGTTTATCCCTAATTATACAAAGAAAGTCAAGCTTGCAATATCTTTATCTCTTAACATCATTAATTTTTCTCTTATAAATATTAGATGACATTGCTGATGCTAAAGAATAATAAATTATAAGCTCGCCTTTTTATAAATAGCTAGGGATCGGCTAAACTGGTTCATGCCATCCTATATGGGATTGAAAAAGAATATATGTGGGAGACACCATATACACTTCAACAATTTATAATCCATTTTAACAAAAATAAATAACACCTACAAGTTATGTTACACAGCTATACTAGACGAAAGGTTTTTTTTTTTTTTTTTTGCTCAAACACCTTGTTATGATGCAAATTATCTCGCGGAAGCCAAAAGATTCATTTAATCTTTTTACTAAGCTAAACCTAAAACAAACTCAACTCAAAAACTTTCGAAGAAAGGGGCAAAACCCTCTTATTTATAGCTACTAACCCTAATACTAATTTAGATAGAGACACTTACAGGCTGGTAGACGACCATGACCCATCAACTCACCCTTTCTTAAAAAAAATCGACCCGAATTTTAGATGAATCCATGTAAGAGGTGGATGCCTTTTTTTTCGAATTCTTCAAATGCTAACATATGCTTCGAACCATGGATTCCTCCACAAAATTTGTCAAATCCAACAGACGTACCTTCTTTTATACCAAAATGTAGCATAAGATGTGTCCTGACGGCTTATTGTAATTTATGCATTTTAGGTGTTGTTCGCTCGACATAACGATCATAGAAGTCCTCCCAATGCGGACCAATAAACACCGATAAATCTCCAATTTGAAGTTTTTCCACTTCGAGATAGTCATCGTAAGCTCCCAAGTACTCATAGTCATCCGAGTAATGATCAAACAAAGGGGGTAGACCTTCATCATCAAAGTACAACTCATAAACATCACAAGCTTCACTAAAAATTCGGGAGAAGTTCCCGATCTTATAATCAAAAGGAGAAGAAAAAAAATTACAGTCGTTGCTTCCATCTTTTCAAACATTGCCTTAATTACTTTTACCTGCTCTTTGATACAATTCAGCCTTATCGATAGTAAAAGTTTGCTCGTCATTGTAAGAAATTTTATTTTATTTTTACTGTTGGTCGTTCCTCGTCGCGTTGAGGTTAATACAGAAGCACGATCAACAACTCAAAACGATCTACTTGATTAAGTTTTCTAGGGGGAAAACTTTTCTCGAAAACTAATTTGCTAAGCCACAAAATTGTTAATAAACCCCAAAGCACAAAATCAAACCTTGAATGGGGAAATAGAGTTGCTAGCTTTCTTTAAAGCGTTAAGCACAACTTGGAAAAGAGGCGAGAACGTAAGAGATTATACTTAGAAATCACAAACATAAAGTAACGAATTGCGGAGAACTCATAGACACTGAATTAAATTCCAGAGATTAGAAATCTCTTCCAGCTTTATCACAGATCAGATCACTCGAAATTTGTGGAGAAATCGTTGCAACTTCAAACGAAATTACTAAAATCACCAAACTAAGCCCTAAAACTAAGAAAAATTCAACAATCACAATCGAAGAGATGAAATAAACTCTAAGAAAGAACGTTGCTCCAGAAAGACGAGATTGCAAATAAAAAGGAACTACAAATTGTAAAAAGTTAAAAACTCAGTTGTTAAAATCTAGAAAGACGTAATTAACCAATAAGAAGAGAAACCCCTAGGAAAAAAAGTCGCTCCGATACCAAATTTGATGCAAATTATATCGTGGAAGCCAAAAGATTGAAGATGCAATAATTAAACTAACGAAAATCAACTACGAATTTATTTAATCTCTACTAAGCCAAACCTCAAAAATAAACTAAACTCAAAAACCTTCGAAGAAAGGGGCAAAACCCTTTTATTTATAGCTACTAACCCTAATACTAATTTAGATAGAGATCCATACGGGCTGGCAGACGACCATGACCCATCATGTTAAGGCTCATAGTAATATCTAAGTGGTTGACTCATTATGTTGCATTTGTGATACTATTTTTTTTTTCCAATTTGTGAATCATCACCGTCTATTTATGATATATGTTGAATTTTTAGGACCGGTACTAGCCTGTTCATAACACGTGACTATCAGATGTAAAAACAAGATTAGTTACCTAGTCGTTACACCACGGGTAAGGTCAATGACACCTAGTGTGACTCTTTATCAGGGTTCAAGGGGAATTACAGGAGGGCTCTTCAAACTATATCTCTATAAATAGATAAAAAGTCACTCTTGAAGGTCGCAACTTTAGCTGCCATTCCACAGGGTGTTTCGCTCATCCAACGGAAGAAATATATCTCTTCAAAGCTACTAGTCTATTCTATTATCTTTATTGATTAATCATAGTTTTTTGTTTTTCTTTAAAAATGAAAAAAAAAAATATTGAAGAACAAAGCTAATTGTAAAAAGATCTTATGATTTTAAATTCTACAATTACCATGGTTATTTAATAAAAAGCAATAGATTAAACTAACCTCTTGAAGCGTTGGACAAAAATATCTTCCATTGGATGAATCAAACATACTTATAAGACAGTAAGTGCACATTGTGGCATCCAAGAGGCATTTCCCCCCTATAAATACAGATAGGGTTTGAGGAGTCTTCCCATAATGCCCCTCAAACCCTAATACAAAATTACACTAGGTCTCACCGACCTTAACAATATTGTCAATAATCATGTGTTGTGAACAGACTAGTGTCGGCATAGAAAAATCTGATTGATAGTATTTACTTTATTAGTTATTGTCTTATGGGTGATATTTCACTATCTGTTGATATTATATTTGCAACTCATTAATTATTGTCCTATCACATACAATTTACTATCTGTTACTATGCATAGATATTAATTGCTAATATTATTCACCTCTTAATGGTAATATGCATGATGTTATTCATAAGGGTGCTCTCATATATTAAACATTTTATCCATTTGCTTGAAAGCATTTTATGTGCCTATTATACTAGTTTCTTTTTTTCTCTCTTTATCAATGATTTTAACGATCACTAGATTTATAAGACTTAGCAAAAAAAAATTCAACAAGGGACCTCCATAGCAACCACAAGAACATTTGTGGAACACTTCTTTGGTCCCTATTCCACTTTTCAAAATGTGGCTGACTTTTTCTCTGATGACCATTCGGTGTTTCTTTCTAAAGTTAAACAGTTGTGATTAATTTAGATTTGGAATCTAATGGTGGAAAAGTCAGGGATCAATTTCTCTTCTTAAAGGGAGTTTATCCTGGGCCGATTGATTTCTTATGGAAATTTATCTATCCACCAATATTTAATTAATTACCTTATTTCATTCATCTTCTGGTATTATGGCTCTTAAGCTGGGTATTACAGTAAAGAATTTCTTAAAGAGGAATAAGACACGAGTCTAGAGGTGGGCTCCATCCCCTTAAGTTGGGATTATTACCAATATAGAAAGGGAGGTTCTGTAAAATCATCAAAAGACTAAAACCCAAACCCAAAATTTCATGGACATTAAAAATGCCATAATTTTAGTGTCTTTAGCAGCCACTTGAAGTACAAATAAACCAATAAATTTGGTGAAATAGATTATGAACATCCCGCTCTTTAAGTCAATTCCACTCTGAAATGGCATCCACTGAGCCATATGGCATATCTTACAGGAGATTATGTCCCCGTCAACCAACTTAGAAGAAATTTGGAAGTACCATAAGCATCAAACCCTGTGGTAATAATTATTTTGCTTTACTATTCTCCAAACCCATTTTAACAAAAATTTATGCTTATTAATCCCAACGGCAGGTTAAGTTAGCAATTTACAGCCTTTATTAACTATTAGGTCTTTTAAATCAGCAGGTTAAAGAAAATAATGTCCTAGCAACCTCTGCAAATATTCCTTACGAATTGCCTCATTTGTGACACTTGCCTTTAAGTATTCAACACATCTATGAATGTATCAGCATCCCGCTTAATTGCAATAAGTAAAATCAGAGATTTATATCTTCTATTCAAAAAAATTAGCTTACTTAACTGTCTACATGAATGGTAACATTGCCGTCTAAACTACGAAACGAGTGACACCCTATACACTCTTATATCCTTTAACAACTGAAACACATCCTACATTTTTATTTGGTGAACACATGACCCTTACTTGAGATTCCTGAAGGAACCTCTACACCTCCACCCATCAACCGCTTCTTCCATAAGAAATTCCTTCCACTGTAATCCAACTTAAGAACTATAATAACCGCAAGACGAACTAAGGTACATAAAACGATCCTCAGTCCTCAACGAAGTCCCAATCCCCCACTGTCATTGTTTGTCGTGAATGGTTACTCTACCATCCACAACAACAATGATAACCCAGATCCAATTTAAAAGCCACAGTTTCATGATAGTTCTTCTTTGGAGGTTGGGGGTGGTGAAGAAATGTTTATGCGTCAGGTTTCAAAAACTTAACCCTAATTATAAGTTTCCATAACAAAAGTAATTCACAAGAAAAAAAACTCAAACCTAATTATGACTTTCCATCTCAAAACAATAATAAAACCGACAATCCCCGCACAATCATGCATGAATCATCTAGGGTTTCTACAATACTGATAATAGCTCCAAATTCATCAAAAAGTTAGAATTTCTCACAACATATCTCTAGCATCCAATCTCAGTATGGAATACATGGCGCCGCTCTTCAAGAAACAGTTGAGTGAGCTTCTGCAAACAGAAAAAAATAGGTTTTACTCTCAGATTCAATTGAAGTGGTTGATAATTGATAACACTAAAGAAGAAAATTACCTGAAATCGCCATTGTTGTTTCCGCAACACTGTGATGAGCACCAAACAGACTCTTTCTCTCTCTCTCTCTTGGAGTAGGACCCAGCGGGGCTAGAAATATGTGACACGTGTCGGAATACCCGGGACTTGAAGAGCTCTGGTTTCGTGTGAAACAGGGGTAGCCACGCATGTATAGTGAAGAAGCTAAAAACATGTACTGGTGCTTTTGAGTTTTGAGAGAGAAAGAGAAATGGCGTTGAGAGTTGCAGCTTCATATGTTGTTGGGAGAGGAAGAAACCCCAGACTTGTTTTTCTCTCTTCTCGCCTCAATATCCAAAACTTTGCCTCTTCTCTTCATGGAATGTCAAATCCAAATCAAACAAAAGGTAACTAAATTTCTGGGTTCCAATTTTTGTTTTTGTATTCTCTTGTTGCTATGTGTAAATTTAATTATATGAGTTATGGATTTTTTACTTTTATTTTTATAAATGTGATTGTGGGTTAGATTAGTTTGGATTCAATGACTGACATAGTTCAGCTTGTTCTATGCCTATATTGGCATATCATTGAGGTATAATTTTGTCGAGGGAGTTGGGCTTAACTTACAAAATCTAATCAAGAACAAAGTATAATATATGGAAACAAGAACAAGTATTGCCAATTTGCCGCCAATGCATCATATAGGTGAAAATTAGTGAAGCACACGCTAGCAACCAACGACTATATACATTACCACTGTGAAATCGTAGTAAAGCTATATGATCCTACCCAATGAGCATTATAGACACTATTGTAGCTGCACGCCCTACGGACGTGCAGCTCCCCTTTTTCAAACCTATTAAATTTTATTAGGGTAGAATTTGTGTCCCCATCATGTCATACTTTTTTTGAGTGTTATTCATGGGGATTTGCCTCCCTGCTCAACTTTCACAAACAAAATCCTTAATTATAGGTTAAAACAAAAGGAAGGCAGTTTGAGAAAACGCAATCCGAACATTGTTCAACCCATAAATATGTTATCTGGATAATCACCAATCCGAATAATTATCTAACAATCTGCATAAGAACAAAACAGTTATAAAAACTGGAAGCATCTAACAAAAGAGTTGAAATCAGCAATTTGTGCATTTTGGGTTTTGTGAACTCGTTTGACAAAAATTTACTAAATTTTGATGATTCTCGGATGAAAAATCAGTAAGGACTCGGGTCATACTAAGACATTATTAGAAAATCAGTGATCTAGAGTGACAGTTTTCTTCTTGTAAATCACATTCATGAGAGAGATACTACATTTGTTGATAAATTGGGATTTCACGTTCTTGAGTTGAAGAGTAATGATGAGACAGAGAAAGGGAAAATAAAATTATTGGAGGAGAGGTTTTAACTTTTGAAAGATTGTCTCCTTTTCTGTTGAAGTGTTGGACTCCGAATCCCATAGGATTCTTAATATTCAAGACGGAGAGATTTTAGGCGTTAAAGTAACTGTAGAGGAAAATATTGAAGAGCCGCAACTCTTGAGAGAAGGAAAACTCTTTAAAAAAGATGGACCAAGTACATGTGTCACATTATTATTGGACGGAGGGACCACCAAAAAGAGGGACAGCAAACCGCGAACACTATAAGAGCAATCGGCTTAATAGTATAGATTATTACCACTACGAAATCGTAGCCCGCTACTGAGCTAGTGGGAGGGAGGGAAGTCTTCAGGTCCCTCTACACCGAGTGAATCTCGAACTGAAACCAATGCGCAGAGTTGGAAGAGGAAGTACCACACGTGGAATAGTAAATGAAAAAACCTGAATATGACTGAAACTTAATACCATTGCCTGCATATTGGCTCATTGTTGATACATAGGTAGAAAATATGGTGCATATATTAGGAGAGGGATCATCAAGCACTACTGGTAAAGTAAACTCTACAGGCAGTAGAGAGATGCTGAAATTAGTGATCCGTCATACATTAAAGGTTGAGCTTTAAATCATTACATTTCAGACGCACAAAAAAAAAGGTATTAATACTAGAGGCGGAGCTCTTAAAATGCAAATGTGGAAGTTTGAGTGCTACAATATTCTAGCGGAGAGAACATCTCTTTATTTGAATCTTGCCACTTCTCCGAAAGATGCAGACTCGGGGAAGCAGATATGTGCTTAAAAATTGTCGAAAATTGTATATGTAGAGGTATGCGACCTACGCTACTCTAGTTCTGAAATATTGGATTTTTTTCAGTATTTGAAGAAAACCATGACTACTTTTATTGTAGCTTTTTCTTTATAATTTTATAGTTGAATTTTACCTTTGTGCTCACCTCGTGGTCTATGTGTTCTATTTATGTCTACATGTAAGACACATATCTCCAGATACTTTCTTGCTGCATCATTGTAAAGTTGACATTCTTCAATTTGCACTAAAGTAGTCCATATTGATGTTGTCCCTGGTTATTAATGCCTTGTATCACACACTTAATTAGGTTAATCCTTTTTATTTTCTCCTCAGATTTACTCAATTTGCCTTTTTCCTGTAGTATGAATAATAAATTTCATCATCACTATTCTAAAAGAATCTTTGTTACAGCTTTCAAGCATCGAATTCGGGCTATTAATACAGAGGCTGCAGCAGAAAAGAAGTTTTCCGAGAAACATGATGATCGATTGTCTGAGGATTGGAAGATTAAAATGCTTTACGATGGAGAATGTCCACTTTGCATGCGAGAGGTTTGACACATCTGACCGCAACTACTTTGTTCTTAGTGTCTTAAGCTAATCTATAATTGATAATCATGACTTGCTAATAAGAGTTGAAAATTAACAAGAATTTCCATCTTATTGATTATCAGGTAGACATGCTTAGAAAGAGGAATAAGGTGTATGGAACTATCAAGTTCATTGATATCAGTTCAAAGGAGTACACTGCGGAGGAAAATCAAGGCGTAGATTACGAAACTGTATGCCGTCAAGCACCTCGGATCTTTATTGCTTAATCAGTACATTTAGAAGGGAAAGAATACAGTTTAAAAACCAAAACAACATTTATAAATTGGCAAAAGCCACTCACAACAGGATGGAAGGGCGTTTTTTCTGTTAAAGTAGTTTGTTGAATGTATGTCAAAGAAAAGGATCATAAAAACCAAAAGTTTGAACCAATAATGTTGGTAATAATAAACACTCAAAAAAAACATTGGCGCCTCTGAAATTTGAATAGCATACATCTTATGGAATGCCGTATTGGGTTGGTTTTAACAATTTTCTTATGGAAGTTGTTTGAATCTTATAATCGTAATTAATCTCATTAATTTCCATACGAAGATGTTTTGTAACATTTTAGCATGACCCTTCTCTTAGCATATTCAGATGTTTCACAGATTAATTGATATTTAAAGATCTTAAAGAAAATTGCCGAAGAATGGTTGAACTACAATTGTATTATGATTGATTATATTCAAAACTTTTGGCTAGAAAGGCAAGTTTTATGATGCCAAACAAAATTTTGCTTGAAAGATTGAAGCATAAAAAAATAAGGTTTGCTAAAAAATTTATTTATTCAACACTAATTAAGTGCTTAATTTGCATTTGTGAGGAAGCTGATTAATTTCTGTTTTCCAGGCTATGGGGAAAATCCACGCAATCCTTTCTGATGGAACTGTGGTCACAAATGTTGAAGTATACCTCACAACTTTCTAATTATTATCCATTTTTCTTTCTATTATACAACTAGTAGCAATCTACTGTGCTATTGTGTTATTGTCTTGTTCTATTTCCCATTATATGGTGTATAATTGTTTAGAACAATCCTAATGGTATTGCAAAATCTTAAGAGTGAGTCCAATACCTAAAATTGTTGGATTTTAGAGCACGCATCTCGATTTTCATCGGATACAAGAACTTAAATAAATATACATGTGGATGCCATTTAGGATTTCATCCAACAAGACCCTATCGAGTCATTGTCTATCCCATGCATATATTCATGTTTGGGCTCTTGTACCTTTTACCTGTTATATTGATGTTCTCAAGGCTACGTGGCCCTTCCCATGCATATATTCATGTTTGGGCTCTTGTACCTTTTACCTGTTATATTGATGTTCTCAAGGCTACGTGGCCCTCCAAGATATTTTCTAAACTTCAGGTTACGATGTCAGTTGATGTATCTTTTTATTTGGAAAAAAATAACTACAATGAAAACTCAACTAGGACATCTACAAGACTTAGTTGTAGGAACTCTAGTAATACTATCCGACTTTATTAACTTGAACTTACAGTTCAAGTAGCATAAGTTGATGCCAATGTGAACTCTTTATAGGCATTCAGAAAGCTGTATGAAGAAGTTGGTCTCGGATGGGTTTATGCAATTACAAAATATGAGCCCGTAAGTCCTCTTTATCCTAACATCTGATATGAGTTATACGCACGTTTTATCATCTTCACATTTTGTACAAGAGAATCTGTTTCCACAGCGTTCGGGCTAACGTTCAAGTATTTTATTAACAGGTTGCGACCATAGCTAGTGCAGTATATGGTGTCTGGGCTAAATACCGAATGCAAGTTACAGGTATGTCCATACTAAAATAACTTGCATTTCGAAGCTGATATTCTTCTATTTCGATATCTAAATCATATCAGATCGTAATCATAGACTTCCTTTTTCTTTTTTGCCAACTTAAAGCACTTTTTATTGGTCTGGTAATGTATTTAATCCACACTAATAAAATTTCATGTACATGACATTGGTTTTAGGCCGACCTTCTCTAGAAGATATCTTTGAGGCCCGAAGGAAAAACAGGGTATGTACATGTCACTACATTTCCATATTTAACTAGGAAAGGCACTTCAAATCAGATCTTATCTTAGAACGTATCACCCCAAAAGTAGATATTATCTAATACTATTAAGCATACAGGTGACCGGCAAGAATCAATCGCCTCCCATTTCTTGTGCGTCGAGGAAAAAATTAATGTCTCAGATTATTTAATTTTTCTAATATTAAGTCGCGACGTTGGATTCTGCATAAATTTTTGTCATCGATTCCTGTAGAAAACCTCCCAATTATTTGGTTGTTTTCGCAACAAATTCTGTCATCTCCTATGTAATTTTTATAAGCAAAGCTCAGCTGTGGGGCAAGCACGCACGTTAGCGCATGCCTTAGTGCTCGTATACTCTATCATCATTCATTAAAACTTTCGGCATATTGGAATTTTCTTCCATTGTGCTTTCTATTCTCCCTCCTTGGACTTATGACTAGCAGTTAATTTGACGTCAAACTAGGTCTGGCAGTTAATTTAACGCCAAACTAGGTCTAGCAGTCTTCCATTCACAATTAATTTTACACCTTGCTTGAGTAGAGCAAGTATCTGACCAGGATTTTATTAGTTCTGACATGATTGGCTCTTGGGTTCACATACAGGGTGAAGTATGTGAAGTATGTAGAGACAGCAAATCTTGGGACAACTGAATCCCTTGGGGGCATAGGCACTCTTGATCTGAATTCACAGAATTGGGCTTTCATTGTATAAAAGCTTGATTATATAGTTGTATAAATGATTCCTGCTATACCCTCTAACCAAGTTTACTCGTTTGCCAGAGGTATATAACTAAGGTTGGGCAGAGATATATAATTTATTGGACAAATGTGTGTTAGCAATATATTTGTTGATGTAATGGTGTGTGTGTGCATTTACGCGTGCAATGGTGACTATGTAGAGGGGTATATGTGTGCGTTTTATTTGTCTTCTTTTTCTTTTCTCTTTTTTAGTGGTGAACAAAACCTAACCATGGAATATTACAACCCGCCGTGTTGCAACTTGCAAGGCAATATTTAACTACAAAAATAGTTTGTTAACGAAACAAGGAATGGCATTGAACACCCAGATGAATTATATGTTTTGCAGATGAATAACAAAATTTGGTTGTTATACGAGATGGTTTGTATCGATGTGTTTTATGGTGTGTAATATAGACGCCTGTGTTACCGCAATCTTATGTTAGTATTTCCTTTTATTTCATGATTAGCGTAAAGAAAGGATCTTTCTTAACCTAAAATACAGTTGATATATGCCAAAATCCCAAGCATTCTCATAACTCAAAAGTAATCTTATGTTAGTATTTCCTTTTATTTCACGATTAGCATAAAGAAAGGATCTTTCTTAACCTAAAATACAGTTGATATATGCCAAAATCCCAAGCATTCTCATAACTCAAAAGTAATCTTATGTTAGTATTTCCTTTTATTTCACGATTAGCGTAAAGAAAGGATCTTTCTTAACCTAAAATACAGTTGATATATGCCAAAATCCCAAGCATTCTCATAACTCAAAAGTAGTTTCTCGCACAAGTCGCGATTAGGTCCCAATAACTTCCCATAATACGCAAGTTTAGACCTGCCATACCACAAGTTCAAAGAGTTAGTCTCTAAGAGCAACTCCTAAAGTGTCTGACTGCCTTGGATGCAAAAAGGCCAAATCCAAGGTAGTCAGACTCAATTTCCTCCAAGAGTACCTAACTTGGAATCTAAATAGGCGCATAACACTTGAGTGCCTGTTTGTTTTAAAATACAGGCGCCTAAAATTTAGGCGCCCAAATTATTTATAAAAAAAATTAGGCGCTTAAGTCTTAGGCGCTGATGGACTGAAGCTTCAACATGAATCTGTTGGTCCTCTCTTGGCAAATTTCTTCCAACAAAACACCTCTCTCTCTTTATATATATATACACATTTATTTCGAATTTCCTTGGTGTAATTGAAGTAAAGGTATCATTCCAACAATTTGTTACTTGTTAATTTAGGGTATTCACTTGATTTTGTGATTTCTTGGTGTATTTTAGGGTATTGTAAATTTTAAGCAACAATGTGATTTATTGGTGGAAATTAGGGTATTGATTGAATTTGGATTTCATACTTTAGGAAGTCATCAATTTTAACTCTTGCATCCCAAAGTTTCACTCCAATGTGTTGAAATTATGGTATTGTGTGGAAAATAACGTTGAAAACGACTAACACGCCTTGGTGTTTGCTAAGAATTTGACATTATGTTGTAATCATAAGAATTTGACACCCTCTGATTGATTTCAATACTTCATATTTCCCCGAGTATACTCCATTGGTCTTTATATAAATTAGTATGTGTTTATTAATGCAGAATTTGACGATGTCGTTAGAGAAGGAAGAATATGACAGAACCGGTGATGAGGAGGGATCCGAATCCGATTATAGTGAAGGTCATGTTTCTCAATTGCGTTTTTTATCGGGCAAAAAGCGGAAAAATGATTTTTGAAGAAGTCGTCAATCTCCATTGAACCTCCTCCACCTCTTCCGCAAAATTATGAAGCGCGTGACTTTCGGCAACTCACACAACCGGATGGGAATGGTCATTTGTCCACATCAGTTGCTACTACATCGGTAAGTTGAAATAACGCATATTAGTAAATTATTGGTTTTATACTTATTTCAAAGTATTTACTTCCGGTAGAATTTAATTTAGATATTCTTATTTGTGTTTATTAATGCATTTACAGGCTCGAGTTGGATTTAAATGTAGATTGGTGTTAGTCAAGCTCCACGAAATTTACGTAATTCTTAATGAGGTACCTCACTTGAAGCAGAGATTAAAGGCTACCAATTTGATGAGTGTATTTGATTGTAAAATTGGGAATGCAGACAACCAAATAATTTTGACAATGATTGAGCGTTGGTGGCCAACCACTCACACATTTCACCTACCTTGTGGAGAGTTAGGGATCACTTCTAGAGATTTTATTGTGCTTACCAGGATAGGTATCGGGACAGGAGAGCCGATGGAATTTGATGAGTCATCCACGGATTACGGTAACGCCATAAGGGTTTTTCCCGATATGATGCCTACAGATTATGAAAAGGTCCGGCAAGAAGTTGGTCACCCAAAATCCTGCGCAAAATATTGCAAACATGTATAATTATGCATAACATGATCGTCGAGGAAGAGCACAATAGGTACGGAGTAAGCTTATTGACCGAACATTTTGTAGTAGACCCTAATCCAATTGAGTTGAATCGAGAAGAAGTCACTTTACAAGGATACATTGCGAAGTACGATAAAATGACAAGTTCAGATAAGTATAAGACACTTCGAAATGATCTCATTAAGAATTTGTATAAGCATCAGGGAAACAACTAGCATTTTCAATTATTTGTAATTTTTATGTAAACCCAACTTTATTTCAATTTTATGTAATTTCAACTAAACATTTTATAAAATTTATTTAAAAAAAATTATTTTAATTTCAATATAAATTCAAATAGCAAATAATTAAAAAACTAAAATTTCTCAAACAGATTCTATTATTTAAAATTACCAAACTTCTTAAATCCAGATAAACTTCTTAAACAAGGTTTTTAAACAAAGTACAACCAAACTTGAACAAGGTTTTTTAAACAAAGTACAACCAAACTTCTTAAACAAAAATTACTAAAATACTACCAAACTTTCAAAATAAGATTCTTCAGCTAGAACATCTTAGATATTATTATTAGCTTGAAATAATCTCGCCATAACCGCATTACGTTGTGTCTCCCAATAAATCCTTTGAGTGTCGTCCAAAGTAGGCATGTCCATCGCCATCACCTTTTGATCGTTTTGGGCTTGAAATTGAGCTTCTAAATTCATCACGACATTTATTTTCCTTTCTCTTAACTCCATTACACGGGCATCCCTCTATTCTTTCTTCTTATCTCTCTCAGCAACATACTCTTCTTTCTTTTTCTCCATTCGGTCAAGACGACTAATAAGTATATTTTGGCGTTCAATGAGAAGATTTTGTTTTTTTTCATTCCTTTCCTTTTATTTATCACTTTTGATACCGCCGGGACGTTCCGTCTCCTCATCCGTGGCAAGTACTGGAGAGTCGTTATTGGAGCTAACGGGTGTATCGGGTGTTGCCGGAGTAGACGTTCCAGGGCTAGAATTTGATGTTTGCTTCATTTGCACATTACGAGCTAACGTGTCCGGGTGTTGGTCTTGCAATATTTTCTAACATTGATGAGCACTTAAAACTTCATAAACTTCTTTATACGATCATTTGTCTTTGCTACGTGCTTCATACATCGTTTTGGCAGCATCGTCCTATAAAATAGATTAAAATAATAATAAAATGTATAATTTTGGTAAAAAGAGTTTATAATTCGTAATGACAAATGTTGAATTACTTACCAAATTTCCTTGTTGCATACCGCTTATGGGACCTTGCATCACACTTTTTAAACAAGTCTCATAAACCTTGCAAGCACGATTCATATCCGACCAATGATTTTTTAAAGATGAAACTGTACGTTCTGTTCACCATCCTCTTGACAAAATTCATGATATGCATCCAAAACCGATTCCCAAAAAACATCAAGTTGTTGGTTGTTGCTTTTGATTATATCCTCCGAGACATGAACCCAAGCTTTTGCAAGATTTTTGCTTTGAATACCCGTTCATTTCAACAACTGAGACCCCCCCTATATTGGTAGTTGTCTTGGTCGAGCGACGTCTGCCTTTATTTTTTTGTCTATCAACAACCCCTGCGTCTTCGGATTGAGATAAGTCAACCGATTGAGTACCATGTGATTGAGATGATGAGAGATTGGCAAATGAAGAAGGATGTTGGAATTGAGTGGGAATGGTGAATTGAGAGGGTTGTCCCCAATTATTGGGTACTATGAACGGATGAGGGGATTGTACCCAATTGTTGGGCGAGTTAAAAAATTGAATAGGTTGGGATTGAGATGATTGAGGTTGAGGGGAATGAGTGAATTACAACCAATTAGGTGGGATTTATTGTTGTTCTCCAAAATTGTTGGGTTGATTCAAATTACTCTCGGTAGTGGAATCATTCTCTTGCGTTGCATTCGAAGAACTCATCTAATAATTTGCATATATGAATAATTATTCAAAATGAAAAACTTAAAACCCTAGAATATAAACATCTAGAAAATTAAAAAGAATATGATAAAATTAAACAAAAGCTTACCTTGAGAGATCAACCTTAATCCCAATAGAGTGAATGAAAGTTGTGGTGCAAATGGATTTGGTTTTTGTTGAAGTGGTGAAGAGAGGGAAATAATTTGGTTTCAAAGTGATGAAGAGAGGAAATGATTTGGTTTTAGAAGCTTTAACAAATTTAGCCAGTGCAACAGGCGCCTAATTAAAAAAAAAATTAACTTAGGCGCATGTTTAAAGACCGAGTCTTGGATTCCAAGGCTGAGACTTGGATTTTGAGACTCAAATTTAAGTCAGTCGGGCAATGTTGGAGGACGAAAATCTGATGTAGCAGCTTAAAATCCAAGGTAGTGAGGCACTTTAAGAGTTGCTCTAAAAAACATGGACAGGGTAAGGCTTCTTTAGCAACTGCCTATAGACTTTGTAGAGTTGTTCTAGCGATGCCAGAATTTGATCTCAAAATTGGTCCATACCTGTTTGAACTGAGCCAACAACAACAAAATTAGCCGACAAAAAAAATCCTTCCTTAAACATGTATTATGACATTCGATGATCACATTGTAATAGTAATCAAGAAATTTGAAAAAATGAGAAACTATGTACGACAAAGGGCACAATTATTCTTGAATTAACACACTCCAAAACCAGCAGCCTTAACTTATGTATAAAGCATCTGCATATATGCAAATTCTAATCAGCTAAAATAGCAATCTAATTTTTTTTCACGAGCAAAAAGGACGAGCGGCATCAACCATATCTACATCTTGTACAAAGCCAGCTTCAGGTTCACTGACCTCTTGTGATCTCCCGTGCACCACTCTTCTTCAAAGCGACAATTCTCCTGATTGAGAATCTCCATCTGAGTACACTCACCAATATTCTCCATTTTGTCTGAGCTTTATCATTCTTAGATGACATGGCAAGGAATCCACTCACTGCAGTCCCAAGATCGGTCTGTGATTCCAAGCCCAGTGATGGGTATTCGAGAGAAGCTTCAGAGTTGAAATACTGTAGATGGTCATCTCCCTCATAGAAAGATTGGAATTCCTTGTGACGTGTTAGGGAATTGGTGACTTGGTTTGTAAAGTACCTAAGATCCATGTCTTCAACACCGTCCAAAGTATAATTATCCAAATTCTTCATGCCTCCCATAGAAAATATAGAAGATACCATATCTGGAGTAGAGTGGTTAAAGCTAAATTCCTCAGACCTGTATCTGATATTGGAGGAATTTTCTGCGGCAGTCGAGCTAGACGGGAAATAAACAGTAGGCATGTGCAAAGAGGCATCTATATGGCCCTCGTCATTCCATGAGGTTACGCTCTCCCAGTTCTCATATGCAACTTTTACTAGATTATGTGCAACATCCTGTGCATCAGTTCATCGAAAAAATTTAAAGATATGAAATTCAAGGCCAAAAGGATGAAATGCATCTTTCCAGAATTCAACAAGGTTTGCCACATTCGTTTCAAGGAGACACCAACTTTTGGAGAAGTGAAGCAAACCTACTATTTTAATTCTGAGAAATATCCTTGTTATAGAAAATATATTCTTAAGCCAAACTATTTAGAAGCTTTGATTCCAGTCAAAACTTTATCAGGGAGATGAAAAAATTAAGCCGTTAATTTCACACTTAACTTTATTCCTATTTTTCATCGGGTAAGAAATTTGAGACTGGACTGATTTTAAGAGGAATCTATTATATCAAATCTGTGTTCAATGTGCGTTGAGCACGGTAGTTACGTCTTTATCGGACACTAATCATCCAATAACTAAATGAAAGAAGTACCTTTTCAGTGTCTGAGATATCATCATCCGGAACATATTGCCCTTCAGATACAAGGCCCAATATTTGACCAACAACGTTAAAGACTACACCCATGTTCTGCTGCCCACTTGGATTGTAGTACACATACATTTGATTATCCAAAGTACATGTCCAAGCATGATCCAGTGTGACATCCCACATCTTCCCTGACATACCAGTGCCTAAAACCTGCACGGTAGTGCACAAAGTAGCGCCTGTTTAGATTTTGGTGGTGCAAAACATTAAATTAATCAGCTTGAATACCTTCATTTCAAGATACAGAAATTCATACTGCAAAAAAGAAACTTTTGCACAACATTGCACAAAAATTAAATGAGAGGAACCATTTTATACAGCATGAAGCTCTCTGATAGCAAATCCGACTAAATAAATAAAGGAAATTGAAATAATATGATATTAGGTAACAGAAGAATAAATAACTGAGAGCGTCATTCATAACTGTTACTGAGCTGATAATATAGTGGGAGCAGAGTAGTACTTTTCGGAGTCTTGGAGTATCTAAAGATAGCAGTGTAAGAAAATCTTTGACGGTATTGATGTTTTCCCTACTCAGACGCTTATGGAAAGCACCATCTTTCCCAATCTTTTCTAGGCGCCACACTTCATCCGTAAGAGATGGAGGATAATGTTTTTTATACACTGCAAGCAAATCCACAAAAAATGAGTTAGAGTTTCCTAACTAAAATTGAATGAACTTAGAAGTGCATGTTGAATATGCACAATTCCATAAAGAAATCCCCATGAGTGTTAGAAAATTACAGGCTTCGACGTAAAAAGGAGACAATAAATAGTGCTAGCACAGATTTAAATTACACCAACTGATTAGTGGCCTGAATTAATTTAAAGATTGATCAAGAGAGATCTGTTGCTAATTGTTGCTTCCTGACAACTAAAAAGTCTAGTTTCTAAAGACTAAATTGGCTAAGTAGTATTATGCGGGTATGTGGTCTTTCTTCAAACGCCCCTAGTATAATATTTCAGTCACCCGTGCATTTTAGGAACGCGTGTAAATGACACTCATCAGAAAAAAAATTAATTTCATCTTAGTATCATAGTGCAAAGGTATACTGCTAAGATATTATTTCATAGAACATCAGACTTTTTTAAACATATGCTTTCAATTGACTTTTCTTTTTAAGTCTATCATACCTCCGTATATGGTATGCCCTCATGTATGTTCTAAGGCACTTGTACATTTACTATGTTGGCACACCTGCATATCTCCGTAAATTAACTTTTCCTAATTTTTCAGTATTTTGGAGCATTGTCAAAAGATCAGGATGCATCAATAACTTAATTTGGTTAAATTTGGTAAAATAAAGATAAAAACCACAGATGGAAAGTAGGGACAATTCTTTTATGTTCTAAACAGGAAAAAGCATATATAGGACATCATAATTATAGTCCGAACATAATACAGAGATTATTCAAAAAAGAGAAAATGAATTAGATACATTAAGTAATTTGGTGGAGTACTCTGCAGTTACTCCTCAATCAAAGATTAATGGTTGAGAATACAAAGTAACCTTAGTCAGAAATATACGTCAATATTTTCAAAAATCTGACTACGCTAGAGAAGGATATTATACCAGATACGTATCTCGATACTATGTTGCCTATTATTTTTCACTTCCTTCTTTCTACTTGTTTGTTTTTAATAACTATATAGGAGAATGGTGAAAAATGATGAACCTGGCAGAACTTTAAACAAAACTATTTTTCATTTCTATTTGATTTAGCAAGTTTAGTAGGAATTGAGTTATAAAATTCTATTAGAATAAGTACGTATTTTCCATTAAATAAAGCCAAGGCTCTTTTATTGTAATTAGATTATTTTGAGTGTTCTATTAATAAGGGCTAAATTCAACTCTGATTTCGAATTAGTAAGATTTCGTATGATTTAGATTAGGGTAAAACCCTAAATTCAAATTAGTGCGATCTTGGGTGATTTTAATTAGAGTAAAACCTAGTTTCGATTTGGTTTATTGGTTTCACGAATTCTAATGCTTCTGCAGGATTCAAACTTGTAATTTTTTTGGAATATACCAAAAGATAACGACAACTAGCTTGGTAGTTGTTGTCTTCATAAATCCGTAAAAGTTGTGGAAGGTGTTTCCAGCTTTCCAAGCACTTTGGTAAATGATTGCACGAAATTTGGAGAACTTTCGGTGCCCTCCATCATCCTTGAAGCTTTTTACTTCGCAGTGATACAAGCTAAGAGAATTTCAAAAGTTTTTCGCACTTTTTCTCCAACATTAATTCGTGGCTCAAACTCATTTAAGCAAAAGTTTTGGGAAGTAAGATTTTGTCGGACAAAAAATAGCAAGTTTACATAGATCCATCCCCTACTGAAATTTTAATCCATGAAATACATGGTTGGCATGTCCTCACAGCAGCACTTCATGTAGTCGAGTATATTACTATCAGACCTTAGGATACTTGTAATAAAGGATTATTAAATTCAGAAGTACTCACATTCTCCACGATGATCCTTAACCAAGAATGCTTCAGTTTTTGCTTCTCTTATTCTAATTCTGTCACAATTATTATCCAAAACTCTCGCTCCTAACCGGAATTTACGGCTCCTTGTCCAACTTGAATTATCAGTAAAAACCAGCTCGCCGACCATAGCTATGCCCTCAATAAGATTGAAAACTGTATCCCCTGTAAGAAGTGGTCTCTTCCCTTCCCGCTCCTTGACAATATTATAGTTAAAATCTTCAACTGTCCAACTGTCCGCTTCAGTGCCTTCAAAGTCTCCTTCTAGAACTACAATTTCAACTTTTGCTGAGGATTCAGGACTTGAGCTGACAACTTGCCCAGTCAGGGTATCTACTAAAGTTACTTCTACCATAGAATTTTCCTCTCCTTCAATTTTACTGCCGGTGAAAATCGGAAGAGAAAGCTTATTCTGAAATTGTAGCTGTAAGCTTCTTGAAGACGAAGGATGTACTTGTTTGTCACAATTTCTGAATAAACAATATAATTAGAATCATAGCAGGAGGGTTTCACTGATTTTTTACTAGATAAAATACAATTTTGAGTTTACTGAATATACACCAGTATGTTTTGTGGTGGTTACATGATCCCCACATGTTCAATTGTAAGAGATATCCTCATTTTCCTGCTTAAGGGCTCAAAATATAACTGAAAGAACCTCTGGACATAGTATTTATTTTAAAATACCTCCCTACATGAAAGTATTTCAGTTCCATTATCCATCATTGAAGGGAGAAGATGATCCCCCCCCCCTAATTATTTAAACATGTAAGGGATATTACAAAACAACTACAAACCAAAGTGGAAGAAGACCCGGGGATAACATACTGACTAGTAACAAAAAATAATTTTTGAAGAAGAGATGCTTCTTTTTATTTCACACTAAGTAATAGTTCACCAAATACTAGGTAAGTAGGTTATGGTTAGTAACCACTAGGTCAGTGAAAAGCTATATCCAGATCATGGTGCCAAAACTAACAGACTGCAAGCTAGCACCTTTGAAGTAAATATGTTCTTCGAGAAACCTTACGAAAGAGAGTATATGTAAACGAGTCTTACTGCTTCATGTTTGTTAAATGCTTTCTTAATGCCACTTCAATTTCCTCTTTTACCTGAAAACATATAAAGCATCAATAAGTAGTCGTCTACAATTACATCATGGAGATTTTTTTTTGTATAGGACTATAGTACTCCGGAAATTACATTTAGTACCTCATGCTTCTATAAACTACCAGAGGACCCTAGTCTCAAATATTTATTTCATTTAGTACCCTAAAAAACTTTAATACCAAATTTGCCCCTTTTTAATTCTCAATTTAACCTCTTCAGGTAAATAGATAAAGATCCTCCATGTTCCTCAAGTTTCATTATTCCCACCATTACAACTATTTGAGCTCCACCTCTTCCACAAAGGACGTCATATGTATTCATGCCCAAATCGTAACAGATAGGTTTTCAAACAACCCCATTTTTCCACAAAGCTCGTAAGCCTTTCATGCACGGTATCTGCGACGATGAACCACGCTCATAAAGTTCAACGAATCCCCAAAAGGACGTCTTCCTCCTTTGGAAGATTTGATTCGCGGGTATGCCATGATGATCCTTGCTACAAAACCCGTTTCACCGTATGGACATGCATTTTTTAGGGTTATTGCATAATAACTAATCATTTTCGTCGGTGGTTCGGGAGTTTGTGGTTCTATCTGCTCTAAGGGAAGGAAAACAAGCACATTGTAATGTAATTAAGAATGGGCTGGGTAATGGTGTCGTTGTGACGATGTGCGCTCAAAGTAGGGAGACTTTGAGGTCAGAGTTGGTTTTCAATAGAATAATTCTTAAAAACATAGTTTCTTGGATTGCAATAGTTGCGGGTCATGTTTAAAATGGGCTTTATAAGAGGGGTTGGGTGCTTTTAGAAGGATATATATTGAGTTCGGGAACTCAACCAACGATTACCCTTGTGAACACCCTTCATTCTTGCGTGGGACTCGATTTTTTAGAATTGGGGAAGTTGATTCATGGTGTGGAGTTGAACTAGAAATCCCACTTATTAATGGTTTGATTAAATTGCTTATTTAGTGCAAGGATTGATGTTGAAAGTCCTCAATCTTTGTGTGATCAGATAAATACTCGAAGTATGTTGTCATGGAATGCCATGATTGCCGCTTATGAACGTAGTGGTTTCAGTAAGAATGCAATTAGGTTCTTCCGAGAGATGCAAACCGAAAGGGTTACATTTATATCACGATGGTAGTTAAAAAAGAGAGAGAAGGGGGGGGGGGGGGGGGGGTAGTCTTGAAACAAAGAAATCAAGAGCTACCAGAAGGGTGTTTTTTAGAGTTATGGTGATTGTTATATAAAGGGAGGAAGATACTACAGAGAATTTAGTTTGGGACGAAGAAAGCCTAACAAAAATGTTTCCAGTTTCAACAGGTTACGCATTGGTTTAGTGTTTTAAAAAAACTTAAATAAATGTTAATTTCAGCATTTTCAAAGAATAGGGTAGTAAATGAAACACAATTTTAACATCAAGGTCTAGCCGTAGTTTATAAAAGTATGAGGTACTAAATGTAATTTTTGGTGTACTATTGGCCCTGTACACAAATTTCCTTTACTTCATGCACTCATACAAGATATATCATAGGATAATCTTCAAAAACACAATAACTGGAAGATATACAGAGGGTTGCAACAATGAGGCAAAAAAAATATGTGAGAGATAAATCCTCGAGATTTGAATGCACTCTTATGTCCACATCACGTGGTTTCACATCCATTCCACTTAGTCACCCGATAAAGTGGTGGATAAGTGATAAAAGAGATCGAAAAGAGTTTGTAGTTGTAGAATGTCCAAACCAGCTAAAAAGCTGACGTAGGAGAAGATTTAAATCATGTACTTGCAGTTTTGTCATTTTGAGATTCCTTCATTTTCATCCTTCGGGGAAGATAATCTGCTAAAATGCCGTAGGCTAGCTAACAATTTAAGCAATCTCAGTTCTTAACATTTCAAGGTTCAGCTCTATCCTGAGTGCAGTTAATGATGATGTTTCTTTCAATTCTATCATTATGGAATCCACTTCAAATAATTGATTTTTTTATAACTTCTCGTCAGACACTTCTTATGCAATACTACCATGAACAGAGCCACAAACCTCTTATCTGTTGAGAATAGAATATTTGGTATAATTTCCTACATTTCCCATGTTCAATCAAGGAACTACCACTTAAGGGGAAAAAGTTTACCATTTCCTTCATTTTTTTACAAGCCAATGATAGCCCTAAGTCCCAAGTTTTGACTAGTTGTTATTAGGTTTTGAGATCAGCAGTATTACTTGACTGCTTAACATAAAATATCATAAGAATGCTAGGAACCTTGTTGGTTGTAGTCAAGTGTTGTGGCGATTTTTACTTTTTGCGGTGATGTGGGCGATTTGGCTTGAACGTAACGCGAGGAAGTTTGAAGGGAAGGATAAGTTGAGATCCTCAGTGTTGGTGTCAATTAAAGCTTTAATCTTTTGGTTCAGCAAAGTCGCTTCGGATATGTTGGGGACATCTTTTGAGTCGCTTATGATTAAATGGAAGGAGACTATCACGGGTTCCACTTGATAGGTCATAGTGTAGTTTTTTTTTATTTTTTGTCCTCCTAGAGAGGATTTTTTTTCTCTCTTTGTTCTTGTTCGTTTTTGGGGTGTTGTGTGTTTCTTTCATCAATAAATTTTACATTCATAAAAAAAAAAATAATGTGCTTATATATCTCCTTTTTCATCTATAAAATGTAAATATCTTTCAGAACTTTATTGTTCATAGCTATTTTAGCATTTCCAAAAAAAAATGAGGATTATGCCTCAATCCATTTTAGAGCTAAGTTTTGTATATTGGAACCAAAACACTTAAGAACTCTTTGTACTTTTTCAACCCTTTATTGTAGAGAATTACGCTGAGAAGCAAAACTAGAACCCTTTAGTAGAAAGCCTCACCTCGCAGCCCTAATAAATCATGATTTTTCAGCCGTCATTACAAACGCTTATAAAAAAGTACCATAGTATTACCAAATAACTGCAAGGAATCCAGACAACAAAAACAAGAGAAGCAAGCATCCTAAACCAAGAGCAAACATTGAATGTTTGATCCTCTATGTGGATTATCAAGTTTTTAATGAACTATTTATATCTTAGTACTTGCAATATTTATTTTTCCAAATTATGAAGATAATTCTTAATTTTCCTTAAGTACAGTTTACGCAAAAGGGGGGGCACCAGTCAACCCATCATTGACAACAAAGATATTTTGACCTTGGACTTGAGCGAATACTAAAGTACTAAAGAGCGATAACTTCAAGTAAACAGTTTACTCGAACAGAAAGGCTATTGATGTACAGCAATAAAGTCAAATAACATTTCATTAATTAATCAAACAGAACTATATGAGGGGGTGCCTTACAACTCTACGAATCAAGGGCTCCAAACCAGAAAGAAACTTCTGAAAGGCATGCATTTTCCAAGCTTCCACTATCACACTGAAACCAGTAAGAAACAGAATGAAAAAAAAAATTACTTTCAGCATAACATAAACCAATTATTCCAATAACATATTTTGCAACATAATTTTTTTAAAAATTCCCATCTTATTTTATTGCGACAAAAATAAATAAATAAAATCAATCCAGTACTTACGATATTAAACAACTCCATTTAATATTTCCCAGTCATACGTGAACACGATTTATTTTACTAGAGTTAAATCATATCCATTTGATCTCTCACCAACATTAGTATAATCAAATTTTACACGTAATATGAACTAGCACAACTATTTTCATCCCTTAATCAAAATAAATATATCTCTTTCAACTTTTTCCATAAACAAATCCAGTATATCTTACAACTGTAACAACCCTTCCTCCCTCTCAAATGAGCAAAACCACTTCTTAGTTCTTTAGTAGAAACATGTGAACTAATTATGGAGGATGTAACCCATAGGCCGTAGCCCTTCCTAAAGTAGAGTTATCCTTGTTTCTTCTAGAGATTAACTACCTTTTGTTAATCAATAGAGCTTTATTCATAAGAAGAAGAAAAATGTGTAGCTCTTCCTGTTAGTCCTACGTCCACGTCGCCCAAAGCAGAGTCGTTGTGCCTTCTAATTTATAACCCAAATATCTGTTTTCGACCACCAACTGGAATGATATCACCAGCTAATGCCGGAGGTGGAAAATTGTAGCCAACTAACAAATGCATCCCACTTCTCCACTACTAGAATTTTTAATGTCAGAATATCGGAAAGCCAATGGAATAAGTTTGTGCATGTTAGATCGGCTGAACCTACATCTTTCTAGACAAAGTGGCCGACAGAGAAGCAGTAGAGGCTGAGGCAGCCGTTGGGGACCATTCTAAGAAAGCATAGGTCCTGTTATCGACTCTCCACCAATGTGACTCACGCCAGGATCTACCCTAGCTCAAACTGTAACATTTGATCTCACGATACTGCAAATGTCCCAGAGGATTACTCCGTGGAAATGGTGATAAAATTATGACCCTGTATTACCCCCGATTATCGACCAGCTAATCTATCCAAAGGCATGCAATACTACTCCCTTTTATCCAAATTCTCTCCATTCCCCATAATTCCTAACATGGCTTAGTTTCGCACACCTTCTTCCTCACTTGGGTCAGGTATCAATAAACCTTCTAAAATGTTTTTAACTATATGTTTAATACTTCACAATAATTATTTTCCAGTACTAATTTTCATAGGCTTGACCATACGCATTGCTGTTTCGGCACAACTTTAGACTTCATTGGAGTCCTGAACAATATCATTGAGTGATCATCAAAATCTAGAGTCTCAATAAGTTCACATATAATCAAACATCAAACCCTTTTCACATTTCACAAAACCAAGTAAACCCAATTCTTATTTCACAATTCTAAGCAAAAGCCAATTCATAATATTTCACAATTCTAAGCAAGCCCAATTCCTCTTTCACAATTCTAACCAAACCCCACACTTCAAAACAATCAAAAGCAAAAGGGGGTTGTGTTTCTCACCTTTTCAAAGAAGGAACCCTTTGCCGTTTCTCCTCAGGACTACTGTTTCCATCCTCAGGTTGCCTCTTTTGCGACATAGTTGAAGAAGATATCACAACCAGAAGGGTTTGAGAGAGAGATTGATGGACCAAACAAAGTAATTAGTGATGATGAAGGATTAAAATCTAAGAGAAGACCAAACCCATCATCTATCACTATCTAATAAGTTTGGCTGCTTTTGAATTATCTTAGAAAATTCAAGAACTCTTGTTCTGCAAAATAGCAAAGTGTGATGACTGAGGAGAGAGGGGTGAACAACGTGTACCGTTCAAAGAGATTGAGTTTAAGATGTTGCCATGCCACTAGAGTTGCTGAGATGGTGTGGGAATTTTCTCCCCAATTTGATTCATTTGCTCCCTCGAGCAGTTGTTTTTAGATACACCCATTGGATATACGGGTTGGTCGTTGTATGGCGGAGTAATACCCGTGTGAATTTTTGCCGCATTGGGTGATTCCTGGTAACTATATGTGTTAGTTTGACACGATATCTTCAGTCTGATGGGTCATGTAGAATATGTGTTCTTGGGACGTTCTTAGGTGTTGGGATGAATGGATATGGACCATAGACTTAAAATTGTACAAGTATCTGTTTTTGTTTGTGTTTTTGGGTATAAAATTGGTGTTTGTCGCTGGAATTGTTTTTAAGTTAAATAATTAACTGCGTACCAATAGGGCATTAATCTATTATTTGAACTAAACAAAAGAAAAAAAAGATGGAGTTTAAATGTTTTCTATGGGGTTTAACTAAGACTAGAAAATGAAAATTCTAATAGTTGACTAGGACCATTTTTATTAGTACATGATTCGGGCCTCCAATTGTTGAAGCTACCCAACAATAAAAAATAAAAAATTAGGGATGGCAATGGGGCGGATTTGGGGCGGGGGAGCCAATACCATCCCCATCCCCATCCCCGCTTAGATTCCCACCTCCCATCCCCATTTAAAAATAAGCGGGGATCCCCGAATCCGCCCCACTTAAATAAGTTCAATATCATCTCCGCCCCGATCCCCATTTAAAATAAGCGGGGATCCACAAATCCGCCCCATTTAAATAAACATATTACATAATCAACATCCATTATTCCAATAAAAAAAAATACATCCACTATACATCCATTATTCCATTCAAAAAAAGCATTACTAACATCCATATATATTCTAAAAAAAAAAACATTACTAGCATCCATACAAAAAAAAAACATTACTAACATCCATTATTCAAGCATTATTGCATTAATAACGTATGTTCAAAAGGAAACTTGAACATTAGTCCAAGACATCACGACTTAATTCCGCAGACGAAGTCAAAAATAAACTAAAACAAGAGTGATTTCCAAAATACAAAAATATTCCCACATAAATCCATAAAGCAAAGCAAATACCCGATATCTTCTCAAAACATCTTTGACATCATCTAAGTTGCATCTTTGACATCATCTAAGCCGCTTAGACTAAGCGCCCGCACTTGTGAGACATGGTTCCTATTAAATCAAAGTATAAACCACAGAGAATCAAGAAATATCAAAGTATGTAAAGAGATTAGAGTAATTTATATCAACAGAATATGTAAAGAGATATCAAAGTATATATGTAAAGAGATATTAAAGTATAATTAAACCATTGGGAATCAGATTAGTAATCACATTAGTGGGTGTATGTATAACATTATTATCTTTCCATTGTTAAGAGACACTTTTATTGACCAATATAACATTATTGTTAGTTTATAATCGTAACTTACAGCAACCGGTAGATCTCTTTTTATTTATACTGATATAATGGATTGAGAAATTATAATCGCAACTAAATATTGTGCCCTTCTCTTATTGTTGATTGTAGAGATTACGAAAATGACCATGTTCAAGCTTGATGCCGGAAGTTCTACATACGCCCACTGTCATCCCTATTAATTTCATGTTATACATACACCCACTCTATTTTAGTATAAACCTGATTGCATAAACTGATTACATACACCCACTCTATTTTAGTTCTAACATACTTTCTAATGGCATACACCCTGATTGCATAAACTTAATTTCATGTTATACATATACTGTTGATTTGTAGAGAAAGAGATGCAACAGACATTGATTTGGAGAGAAAGAAACCCCAATTACTCGATTGCTTGAAACCCAATTCTTGAAACCCCAATTTTTTCTTGAAACCCAATTCTTTGATTTTCTACTATTGTTACAGAGAAGGGAGGAAGAGCTTGCTTGAAACCCAAACCCAATTGGTTTACAGAGAGCTTGCTTGAAACTGGTTTACAAAGAGCTTGCTTGAAGAGAAGAGAAGAATGAGAAGTTGTTGAAAGAGAGCTGCTGTTGTTGAATGTCGAATTGTAAAGAGGAATGAGAGCTGTTGTTGTTGTTGAATGTTGAAAAAGAGCTGCTGTTGTTAAAAGAGATGAATGCGGAGCTGCCGGGGCTGCTGTTGAAAGAGATGAATGCAGAGCTGCTGTTGAAGGAGATTGAAGAGAGCTGCTGTTGTTGAAGATTGAAGAGAGCTGTTGAAAGAGAAGAGAGTTGCTAAAGAGAAGAGAGTTGTTGTTGTTGCTGGCTGCTGAAGAGAAGAATGAAGATAGGGTTTGATAATCTAATCTAATTTATTGGGGGTATAATAGTAAATGTATTAAGTATCTAATGGGGTGGATGCGGGGCGGATAACGGATTTTATGTGAGCAGACCCAAATCCGCCCCGATCCCCGACGGATTTTGGGTAGCTTATACCATCCCCACTCCCATACCCTCTTAGCTCATACCAAATCTACCCCGTTTAGGGCGGGGCGGGGCAAATTGTCATCCCTATAAAAAAAAACACAATCAAGGGCTCTTGTTGAACACGTGAGTGATATGTGAGAAAAAACCTAAACCTTTAAGTAGTTTGTGACCTCTTTTTTTTCACTGATTTTATTTATTTTATATTAAAAATAAAATAAAAATTTTATTTGCCATATTTATGACGAGACTTCATTATTTTGCATTTCGTGTTTCCAATTTTTTATTCATTTTAAATAATGAATTGTGCATTCATTTTTGAAGAAATTAGTTAAAGTGCCATGGTGGGAAGGCAGGCTAGAATTTATTACTAAAATTGAAATGCCCTTCACAGGTAATTTAGAATACATATGTAATCATCAAAAATGCATACTTATCAACAACAACAAATTTTTTACCGAGAATCGGTGGTTTGCGTTCCGGTAATACCCGCAAGAAAAGGGAGTCTCTGCCCGTGAGAGACAACATAAAAATCAGGATCATGGTGATCACAAATAACATACTTCAACTTCAATCATTGTAGAATTCGTCAATTATAGATTTGAGGGTGGAAAATCAAACCAAATCAAGCTTTCCTTCATAAGAAATTGAATTGTCTCCACATTATAGAACCTCAATTTCTTGAGACCAACAAGATCGACCGAACACATGAGAATGCATCTCACCATTTTTTTATTATTGAGAAAATTCAAGAAAAGATATGAGAGAGCGAATATATCAAATTGAGATTTTTTTTTAGCGCGCTATTGTAATGTGTGTCGCACATACAAGAGAAAAACACTTTTCCGAGTATTGTAGAGCAGTAACGTTTTTTATTATTTGTTTGCATATTGTACATAAATTTGATTAAGTATATTTTGTCATTCCTACAGGGGAAAAAAATTATTACAAAACAATCCAATTAAAATAATTTCTAACAAATCAATAAAATTTGGTTCATAATTAATATTTGGTGTCACAATAGCTAAAGGAAGTCCTTTAAATTCCTTTAGCAACCTCCATAGCTACTCCTTTTAATTCAATATTGTCAACGACATCAGTCTTCTCTTCAAATAACAGTCATGCTTCACTTTCATATAAGACTCGGACCTCTATCGTTTCATCATCTTCCATGGCATTACAAACTTTAAAATTTCATGTATGAAAGAGAACATTGCATCCCCTATGATCTTCATCATGAGGGATGCCTACGTCCAATAGATCGATATGCTTCCACATATCATTCAAAACTACTAGGAGTTTGTCCGTTAGTGTGAGCCTCGCCCATATTCGGGTGGTTCTTGCTTGCACACTTTTCTCTTCCAACTTCATTCCTAACATCTCAGATAACTCATTTTGAATATTAAATAAGTTCGCACTTTGGGAAACCGTGACCATTATGGCCTCATTAAAGACTTTTGTAGCTAATTTTTTTTTTACCAACACCCCCCCTAAATGGTTATTCACGTGGTCATCACCTTCCTTCAAAAGTGCAATAGCGCCGGGATTTTTTTCCCCACTTTGCTACCAATGTTGTACCAAGTTTTCATCAACTTAAGCGAATGTTTAACGCCGTAACTTCGAGTAACATCATTTTCTTTGACCGCTAAGTTGTCAACTTTCTCTTGAAATTGTTTAACAAACTTGCGCATTTGAACTGCATAACTTAACTTGAGTGTCAACAGTTTCAATGCTATTTTGCGTAGTTCTTGAGTGGACCCTGATATGAGTGATGACAGAGGATCCATTAAACAAGGGTTTGGTCACAGTCAGACCATACTCAAGGGTTTGGTGCAAAATTCACTTCAGTCAGATTTTGTAAAGATGAACCAACAAAAAGAAGAAACTTACATTTACTCTCAATGCAAAACCATCCTCAACCAAACATTGTAGAAGCATTTAAGAAGTAAATCAAAATCAAAATGGGGATTGAGGGGGTTTAGGATCTTTGTCAGAAGAAATTTTTCAACCTTGTTCTGAGATTGAACTTTACCAGCTCCTGTAATAAACTGGGGTTTATGCACTACGTGAAAAATAGTTATTAGTGACAAAAATATCTTTATAAAAAATGGTGTTGTTAACAAATATCGCTAAAAACGGCGTCGTTTTAATTAACGATATTTATAAATGTCGTGTTTTTACAACATATAAATATGTCGTTCTTTATAAAAAAAATTATGACGCTTATAAATGTGGCACTTTTTATCATTTCAAGGGGACAAAAGTTGTTTAATTTAAACACTAGTATACCAGGTGCCGGTGGGACCGACCTACATTGTTTTTTATGATAGTTTTCTTTCACAGGTATGTCTTAGATAAACAAATTACAGAATTCAAATCCATATTTCTCATAGCCATAAAATGAAGAAGAATTTGCATTCTTACACAACAATTGCAATAACCATGTTTACTAACCAATATCTCTTATGCTTAATATATGCATGTTCTTGGAATATAGAATGGTAACATAGAATGCTCTAAAAAATTGATGAGAAGAATCCTTAACTTGTTAAATATTGGCTTCTAGTACAGTCCTTAATAAGTTTCTTCGAGGGTTTTCGCTACCAAAAAGACGGAGCTACCATTTGTTCAAAA
This sequence comes from Kingdonia uniflora, assembly GCA_014058105.1. Lineage (NCBI taxonomy): Eukaryota > Viridiplantae > Streptophyta > Magnoliopsida > Ranunculales > Circaeasteraceae > Kingdonia > Kingdonia uniflora. The sequence continues at coordinate 2,073,305 of JACGCM010001471.1, forward strand.
CAATGACAACGACAAGGGATATAAGAGTGTAACATGGGGTTATGGGGAAATTTTCAATGAGATTGGTAATATGGGATTTTAAAGAAATTTTTAATGAGATTTGGAAGTAAGTAGTGATTTGTTTTAAGAGGGAGAGAGTGAGAGATGAAAAGATTGCTTTAAGGCTTTTGTTGAGAGAATTGTGGGGGTACAGTTTGTAGAGGAGTGCAGTCAGTTGTAGGATATGTTAGTGGTGTTTTTTTTTCCTTTTTAACACTCCTACAATTGTGGCGATGAGTTTAAACTCCTATAATTGTGGCGATGTATTTACTCCTCTTTTAGAACTATTTTAGAACTCCCACAATTGTGGCGATAGTTAAAGGGCAAAATAGGAAGGAAAAAGCTTAAGTCAAACTACCCGTAACCACCAAGCACAATTTTGAGCCCATGTTGTTTCTAAGTGACCTCCTTATCGGTCGATCAGATTAACAACAAATATATATGTCGTTGTTTATATCATTTTATAGGCTAGACGTCATTTAGAATTAAACATACACGACAATTACATATGTCGATTTTGAGAATGAATAATTGCACTCACAAAATTTTGGACTAGATGGATTTAAACCATCAACCTCTCAAATTTTTGAGCGCTCACTCCATTTTGAGCTTGTTGTCCATACAAAAATCAAATCATACAAGAAGTAATCACCATAAAGAATAAATAACATATTTTCAAAAAAAATCTAGTGCAAAGTTCATTTTCTAGAATCCATAAAAAACCCTAATAAAATTATGCATAGCTAAGAAGATACCTCTGTCCTGCAAGTTTAGACTATAGACGACAATAGCAACGACAATAGCAAAATCCATCAGTGCTAAAAAATGAAAAGGTACTCTTGTTCCTTCCTTGGGGTACTAAAATCATTCAATGACAAGTTCATTAGGGATATGACATAAACCTTCTAAATACATAAAAGTTTGAAGATAATAAAGAAGACTAATATTGAAGTTCATGAGATTTACAAAAATCCAAGTTGAAACATGTGCACGCCTGTGTGTCTGTGTGTTAAACATCTACACTAAGCCATACGGTGAAACTTGCAATTGTGCACGCTCAATTTTGCTACCACGCGCGACAAAGAGTGATGTGCGTTTCAAGTTAAAACCGCGAATAGCGGATTGACTATTGTTCGCACGATTAATTAGGCCGAAAAGTTTCTTAGACGAAACAATTGTCATGTTTACCCTTTGTTTCTTTCGATCCCTTAGTAGTCTTCTTTGTAATTTTCATAAAAGTACTCAAACTTATATGTAATTCGACTCCCCTAGTAAATACAATGCTCCAACTTTGAACTATAATTATAAGATGCCATTGCGTATATTATATCCTAAATGCCCCTAGCTATTTTTGTTCCTATTGCTGTATTTTAATGTAATTAAGTGAAGGGTAGTTGGACTAACAAGTAATTCAATCACAAGCTTAAAAATTGCCCTAGCTTTAACCAAATATTACGAGATGTTTTCCATTTCTGTCTCCTCCCTCCTCGAACACTCTCCTTCTCTCCATCATTAAAGACATAATCTCCCTCCTCGTAAATTTCTAGGTCTAGATTTTAAAGAATCTCTTCCTCCTCACTCAATTACAATCACTCCCTAAGAAACCCCATTTGTTTAGAATACTTGCAACATCAACCCCCCATCATCATCGAAGATGTTGACAACATCAAAAGTGGCGAGCTTTTGGCTTAAAAGCTTGACGAAAACATTCTCATTTGATGTTCATAGAGTAGAAGGTAGACCTTTTAATGTTTTATTGTTAGCTCTTTTTACTATTGCATCATCAAGGTTGGAGAAAGTAGAGAATGTTGGGATTAAAATGGAACACTACGTAAAAAAGAGTAAAAAACGACTTTGCAAGTCAGTTGTTTTTTGCCTAAAGAAACTTGCTTTTTGGTCGAAACAAGAGTCGCATTTTTTGCAGTAGATTTTGTTCTTAACTTTTGCTTGAGTCGTAATATTACGATTGAAAGTTAAGTTGTAAAAACAGTTATTTTTTGCAATTTTTGCGACACATTAAAACATTGTTTTATGCGTAACAATTAAATAACATAAATAAGAGTTGTAATATTAGTCACATTTACCGCAATTTGCAACTGATATAGTTGTTGTTTTATTGGTCAAATTTTAACGACTGCTATCAGTCGCCAAATACGTAACATTTTTTTTATTTTTGCGACTAACATAAGAGTCGTATTAATCGTCATATAAAGCACGACATAAATATGGGTTATTACAATCAACGTTTTTTTATAAAACTTTGTCACACATAAGTACGTCGTATTATGTGTCACATGAAAAAACAACTTAGATATACATTATAGGTGCTGCCTTATTTTTTGCATTTTGCAAATAATTTTACCGTTGTTTTTTGCGTCTCAGGCAAGCCCTCACGAATTTTAAATAATCAGACAACAAAATCAACTTAACATATAAGGCAATAATGACAAGCAATTTTAAGTAAAAAAAAGATAGTAAAATAAAAGATCATGTAAAACATCTTACCAATATCCAAAATGAAAATAGAAATGTCAAACAACTTACCAGGGTTGGTTTTAAATTAAAAAAAAATCTTGAACCAAGCTACGACTTCACCTGCCGAGACATCACCAAGAGTATGACTCTCAACATACAAACACACCTCTTCGCGAATACCTTCATCGATTATAATACTGTAAAACCCTTCGGATGCAGGTGCAGGTGCAGGTGCAGCCGTATTAAACTGCACAGTTCCGTAAGCAACATTAGTGCCAAACATATCTTTCAATATGCATGAATTGCCGCTCGATGACTCAGGAGGTAGTGGTGAACATCATCTTCCCTACAAGTAAATTGAAATAGAATGATGAATGATAAAAACTATAACAATATTAAGTTTAAGAACCATACAGAGGTTTATACCAAAAGAAGAAAAAACATATTTAAAACACATGAGTTATACTAATAGTAATTTTAAAGTATGAGTATCATCCTTCTGTATTTTCAACACTTGGCCCATTAAGATACTTGTTCATAGAGATTTTCAGAATTAAACATAAGCAATAAACAACTACAATACCTTATCTCTTGTCATTTTCTTCATGATAGGTTGTAAATGGGGTCCTACAACTACATTTTCAGGATGAAGAAATGCCCACTAGCTAAATGTTCAATCCAATGGAGTTATGTGTGCATGGGGTTCCTTTCTTATTTATGTGCCGCCATGATTATACTTTATTATTTTTATTTTATACATGAGGGCCTCTAATTCAACACAACTCATGCATACAATACAATATAAACATGGAGGGAGATCTAGGACAGTAGTAGTGACTCAAAGTTTTAGTGTAGATCATTGAATATAAATGAGGACCTAGGACATATTCGTTATATTTTCTTAGATAAGACGCAAACACTTACATAGAACACAAAATGGAGTTTAGAAGAGCCACTATGTATGGGAAGAATTACGAGAATTCCTTGCACGTTACTGACCAATCACTCTAGGAAGCAAGTATTATAGAAGTCGTAGAAAGAAACAAATGGAAGCTTAAATATGAAATCAATGAACTCATGGAATTATTGTATAAAGACTTAGCTGGAAATGAAAGGATTACCGCCCACAAGTTTTTCGCAACATTAGCCGCTTGTCATTCCAATTGATACTCAAAGTTCATCTTCAGCGAGTGAATTAGATGAGCCTGTGGGTACTATAGACCATCAGAGTGAATCCCCTTATGAGCAGGCTCTTATTTTTGCTGCACCTGCTTATGGATACACACTCATTGACATGAATAGTCTCGTGTATATTTTGGAAAAAGATCTTGAAATAGACCTTTTTGAGTAGGCAACTGCTTGTAAGGTTGTCCTATGTTGCCGTGTTGCTCCTCTTCAAAAAGCTGAGATTGTTGATCTAATTAAGAGCGGGACAAATGACATGACACTGGCTATAGGTGATGTAATAGCTTATTTCATATCTCAGACTCAAAGCTTCATCCTCGACCTCATCAGCATATATAAAACACTACTAAAGACATATTCAGTATTCCTCAGTTCGAGTCATCTTTTTTAACCTCTATAGCAACAGTTCGATTTACGCAAATGTACAGTCACCAATAAAGCTATTGTATAGTAATAGAGGTCAAAACGTTACATTATCTGATCAAAGAATATCTTACATATACTTTGTAACGTCCCCCATTAAGAATCTTAATGGTCATCAAACGGTCATATTATAAGACCTATATATAGGATAAAAAACTACAGATTACAGACATGCAATTCTGCACAGAAGAATCCATACTCCGAAATTTCACATACTCAGAGCACTCATTGCAATAAGTTAGCATCCTCAATAAGATTATCTTTTCTTTCTCAAAATCCTCAAGAGAGGTCGTAGTTTTTAACCTATTTAAAGATTTTCCATGCTAAATTATTTTGTTGATTATTATTTACTATTCTTGAGCGTTCTAAATACATTTGGTGTAAAGGTTAAGTCCGAATCCCAAAATTAACCCATTATATTTAGCACCATCTGTGAGAATCGAAGTTCTCAGACCCATTATCTCGAAAACCACTGATCATCTTCTTTCTGAATGTCACCTCCAGGTCAGAGCACGCCGATAGTTCAAGCAGAAGAAAATGCCATACTAGCAGATCTGCGGGCTACTTTAAATTATGAAATAGAAAGATGTGTTGCTTTGGAGTAACAGCTAGCAAGTGTACAAGGTGCACACGCCGATAGTTCAAGCAGAAGAAAATGCCATACTAGCAGATCTGCGGGCCACTTTGAATTATGAAATAGAAAGATGTGTTGCTTTGGAGTAACAGCTAGCAAGTGTACAAGGTGCACTAAAAGTTTTACAGGGTCAGCAGGTTGCCACCCAGAAGAACAAAGTCATGCAACCTGAAGGCTCGCGAATCTCTGGTCATGATAGAATAGGACCTCCTCCAAAAGGCAATCACGTAGGAGGTGCGCTTCGATCTAACCATCCTCAACAGGAAATGGTGCCCATTCCGATCCAGGAGGCCCACCAGGAAGTAGATGGCGGTCCAGCGGGAGTCAGACAGGCTGAAAATCTACCTGGAAGAGTTCGAGGCCAAGCAAAAGAATGTCTAAGTAAATGGAGTGGTGGCCATAATCTTGGAGAAGGACGCGTCATACGCCTAACCACCGTAGCTCGACAATATGTAACTCAGGAACATGTTGACAGGCAAATAAAAGAATTACTCGAAGCTCAGACTCCGACTAAAGGAATCCTTAACATATTACAGAAAAGCCCGACCGCATAGGAACTGTTGAATTGCGAGGTTCCCACCAGGTTCCATACTCCGAGGATCCAAAAATACAAAGGAACTGATCTAGTGGAACACGTCAAAGAGTTCCAAGATGCTTTAGGACTGCATTCCATGTCCAACCATATTCTATGCCGGCTCTTTCCGACCAGTTTATCAAGCGAGTCCCTGCGACGGTTCCACACACTATCTGAAGGATCCATTTCAACTTTCGAACAGCTGCGAGAACTCTTTGTCAAGAATTACTCACACAACAAAGACAAAAACGAGAATATATACTCTCTTTTTAGCCATAAGCATATGCTTGGAGAGAAGCTCGAGTCATTCACTAAGAAGTTTTTAGAGTTAGCTCGAAAGGTAGATCAGCTCGACCAGAAGATTACTATTTCAGCTTTCACTAATGCTTTACTTGTTGATAAAAGGACGAAAGAGTACCTTGTCCTAAACAAGCCAACAACTCTGGAAGACATGATCGAAAAGATCAACGGGTATATCGACCTGGAAAGAATGGTGTTTGAAGGGCAGAAGCCTCAGAAGTCAACATTAACAGCTCGAGATCAGTCAGCCAGCCAGGATTTTAATCATTCTGTCGATCAGGGAGAAGACAAGAATGGACAAAACCTAATAACGAGCAACATTGAAAGGAGAGTAACTTGCCAAAGCCCTGTCTTCCCAAGATGGATATGACCATAGCCAACATTTATCCTATACTTTAGAAGGATAGGTTTTTCCGCAATGTACAGTATCTCCAACCCATTGAGAACAAACCATATTGCATTCACCACATGGTCAGACATCATGAAACAAAATACTTACAGCGGTTGTTGGAGTATATCTTTGCTGATTGACGAATGCATGAGTACATTGTAAACGTCGAAAGTTACAAGAACGAGAGTTACAAGAACGAGAGTTACAAACTCCCTACAGAAGCCATAAAAACTGAAGATCCGGCAAGAGAAAAACACTTATACCATATGTTACTCTGCCACTTCGTTGAAACTCAGATCGTCAACCAATCAAACAGAAGTAAAAAAAGACGTGTCGGCCAATATCATGACCTATCCATGAAAGACAAAGAAGCTCGTTTACTTCCCGTGTCCAACACTTAGCGAACAGGAATTTCTTTCGACGACTGTGATGTTCGTCATATCAACTATCCTCACCATGATGCTTTGGTGGTCATGTTAAAAATAAGAAATATGGTGCTTCACACGATGATGATAGATACTGGTAGTACTATCAAACTACTTTTTTAAAGCACGATTGATCAGATGGGACTGGCCGACAAGGTACAGCCCAGTGACATTGATATCAGTAGATTCAGCGAATCTAGATAAGAATGTGTAAGAAAGATTATACTTCCTATCAAGGCAGGACCCGTGACACTCGACGTTGTCTTTTATGTTATCAATACAAAATCTCGTTATTTGGGGATAATGGGATGTTGTTGGTTATACAATATGCGAACTATTCCATCCACCTATCAATTGGCGCTGCGATTTGAATGGAATGGCGGCATATATAAAATCAAAGGAAGTCAGAGGCTAGCTTGAGCATGTGTAAATTCTGTCATTATCGTTCCAGAGCTGTAGCTTGCATAACAATTACAGAAAATAATATGACACATTATAGAAAACTATACAGTAAACTCTATAGAAAACCTTCTGTCAAGCGCATAAACAACAGAGTACATCGAAATCAGTGAAGAAAAGCGAGAAACATACGTTGGCACTCTTCTGCCAATGGTAAAAAGAGATGCCCTTATCCAATTCCTTAAAAACAACAGTGATGTCTTTGCTTGGACTTTTTACGAGATGTCAGACATTAATCTAAATCTGGCCTGCCATAGGCTAAATTTGAAAGATAAGGCTGAAGCTGTCAAATAAAAGTAGAGGACCTTAGCACCAAGACTCTGAGAAGAAGTCAATAAAGAAATCCATAAACTCATCGAAGTTGGCTTCATCAAAAAGGCCAATTACCCAGAATAGATCTCGAACATTGTGGTTGTCCCAAGGAATAATGGTAAGATTAGGGTATACGTGGATTTTACGGACCTCAATAAACATACTCCATAGGATAGTTTTCCACTTCCTATAATAAATCATCTGCTCGATTCTACTGCGGGTCACAAACTCCTGTCCCCGATGGATGCCGCATCAAGATACAATCAGATACCTATGCTACCTAATGACCAAGAGAAAACAACTTTCATTATAGAACATGGCTAATACTGTTATAAGGTCATATCTTTCGGTCTCAAGAATACTGGAGCCACTTATCAACGTTTGATGGCACAGATGTTCAAAGACCACCTCAGAAAAATGATGGAAGTTTACATTGATGATATGTTGTGTAAAAGTTTTAAAAAGGAGAACCATATTACTGACTTACGCACTACTTTCAAAATTTTCCGTTTCGACAAGACGAGGCTCAACCTTGAAAAATGCCAGTTCGGGGTCCAGTCAGGAAAAATCTTGGGATATTTAATCATTAAGAAAGGTATATAAGCTGATATTCGCGTACTATTGTCTATGCCTTCTCCAAAAATAAATAAAGACGTACAGAAGTTATCAGGCAAGATTGCTGCAATAAATCGTTTTGTTTCAAAGTTTTTAGATCGATGTCGATGGTTGTTCATTCTATTGCGTGAAGGGATAACAAAACAGAAGTCTAAAAAGGATTCTGAGATCGAATGGACAACAAAGTGTGAAGCAACATTTCAGGAACTCAAACTTTACTTGGGGTCACCACCAGTGATGAGTACACCTAACGAAGGGGAAGAACTCATAATATATCTTGCAGTTACCGATGAATCATTAAGTTCTATTCTCATTCGACTTGATGGGAAAATGGAAAAATATGTCTACTTTATCAGTAAAACCCTCATTCCAACAGAGTCATGGTATATCATGGTCGAGAAATTACTCTTAACTCTCGTGTGCACATCGTAAAAATTGAGACAGTATTTTTAAGCACACTTAGTTCGAGTGGTGACAAATTACCCTTTGCGAGAGATCTTATCCAAATGGGAAAAATCTAGACGAGATCACTCTTGGCGAACATGACATCCGTTTTGAACCACAACATTCTGAAAAAGGTCAAATAGTAGCAGGCTTCCTTGCAAACTTCCCAGTAGAAGATCTTGACTGGGAAGAAGACAACACAGATACTAATGAGGAACAATTCAAAGAAAAGTTTGAAAAGAAGTCAGACTGGATAACTCGAAAGGGGTGGCGTCTGTTAACTGATAGATCTTCCGAACCAGCAGGATCAGGTATTAGAATCGTGCTTATCACACCTTCCAATGGCAGGATCGAGAAAGCTGTCAGGTTTAATTTCAAAGCTACCAACAATATGGCCGAATATGAAGCAATGATTCACAGTCTAAATATGGCTCTTAAGATTGGGGTCTCCGAGCTGTCTGTGTACACAAACTCTTTACTCATTGTGAACCATTACATAGAAAAATTCCAAGAGAACAGAAAAATGATTGACTACATAGCAACAGCGGCTGACAAAATGAGTAGATTCAAAAGAATTACTATCAAATATTTACCGTACGGAGAAAATAAACATTCTGACTCTCTCGCGTATCTAGCAGAATTCCTTGGTACGGAAGCTCATTATTTGAAGATCGAAGTATTATCTACCCCCAACATTAGCATCATAAGCTCAAATTTTGTCAATACTGGGGGCGTTGAAGAAGACGAGGACAATTGGAGATGACCTTTCCTCAAGTATATTGGGACTAAAAACACGTTTGACGGTGAACTCCCAATAGATCCCACTGAAAGGAAACGTGTGCTTAATAATTTTAAGCGGTACATCGTGGAAAATAGTCTCCTATACAAAATTTTGGTCACAGGGTTGTATCTTGAATGCTTATCTAGCAAAGAAGCTCACAAATTCATACACGAACTCCATGAATGCACTTGTGGTTCCCATACAGCAGGACGACCTCTAGCCAATCGAGCCTTTACTCAAGGGGTCTTTTGACCTAAAATGAAAGCTCAAGCCATTGAGCTCGCAAGCAAGTACGATGCCTGTCAACGACATGGCCCTCAAATTCGATCTCCTGCCTTGGAACTCCATTCTAGCAATATTGTCTGGCAATTTAAAAGATGGGCACTCGATCTCATAGGAGAATTCCCCACCGCCGCTGGCAAAATGAAACACCTCTTAGTAACAACAAATTACTTCACTAAATGGGTGAAAACAGCCCATTGTATCGCACACGAGAAGACGAAGTCATCAAATTTATATGAGAAACCATCATCATCCATTTTGGGTGCCCCCATCTCATCAGAATCAACAATGAACCTCAATTCGTTGGCTCCAGAGTCATTGAATTACTCAACAAGCACAACATCATATACTCTCCTTCTAATCCATATTACCCACAAGGAAATAGTCATGTCGAAATCACTAATCGTACTATCGTAGATGGAATCAAAAAATATTTGACAGAGAAAAAAGAAAATTGGGTCCAAGAATTGCCACACAAGTTATGGGCGTATCACACAACACCTCGAGTATTAGCTGGATATACGTTATTTCTCCTGGCTTATTATGCATAAGCAATCATCCCTACTCGGTATCATCACCCACTACGCAACCATAATATGACGAAATGTCTCATTTCTTCAACAAGACCCACTCATTAGAAGGGTACCGAAGATATTCTCTTGAACGAACGCCTACCGCTTCATCTTCAGTTGTCACAGTCTCCTCCGCTAGCAACCGAATACCATTTCGGCGCTCCGCCTCAGATGTCAGCATTTAGTGGAAACATACCATCTGATAATGATCATCCCCCGCCTCCATCACTTCTTCATGTGGCATATGATGGTAGGTGGGAGATATAGGAATTAACGCTGAAAGATGCAATGGTTGGTATCCAAAATACCTGATGCGCAGTTCTTCCATCTTACTACGAATCCTAGACTCCCGAGCCTGAGTCCTTGTCATTACCATGTTCTCCAACACTCAGAAATACAGTAAGACAATTTACCACAGTGAAACACAGAAGAAGAATATCCAAGAAGCAGACTTAGTTCATCATGCACAAATCAAGATCCTTTTTATACTACGGTCAGCATTAAAGGTGACTCTCCAAATTCCCAACGTCAGCAATATTCCCCATGAAATAACATTGATTAGAACCATTGGTTCTAGGAAACCCAAAATGCACAAACAAAATACTTATGAATATACATTGGAAATGAGTCTCAGTTATTAACTACAACAATTAATGCCACTTCTCAACCAACACAACTCGCCTGCAATATTTCAGTTGTAGTGGCTAATTCTACATCTCGGACTCATACATCATCTTCAACCAACATTTGAGCTTTTGACCTCACCAACAGAGCACGTGGTACAGACAGAAGCAAGACAACAATATCAAAAAGTACATGCAACACGGGCTTCTCAACCAACACCACTCACCATTGATGCTACTCGTGCTATTGGTTGAGAACCATCTTATAATAGCTTATTTCGTATCTCAGACTCAAAGCTTCAACCTCGACCTCATCAGCATACAGGAAATACTACTAAAGACATATTCAGTATTCCTCAGTTCGAGTCATCGTTTTTGACCTCCACATTAATAGTTCGATTTATGCAAGTGTACAATCATTAATAGAGCCGTTGTACAGCAACAGAGGTCAGAACATTACATTATCTGGTCAAAGAATATCTTACATATACTTTGTAACGCCCACCATTAAAAATCTTAATGGTCATCAAACGGTCATATTATAAGACTTATATATAGGACAAATAACTATAGATTACAGACAAACAATTCTACATAGAAAAATCCATACTCCGAAATTCCACATACTCAGAGTACTCATTGTAATAAGTTAGCAGCCTCAATAAGATCATCTTCTCTTTCTCAAAATCCTCAAGAAAGGTCATGATTTTTAACCTATTCAAAGGTTTTTTACGCTAAATTATCGTGTTGATTATTGTTTACTATTCTTAAGCGTTCTAGATACATTTGGTATAAAGGTTAAGTCCGAATCCCTGAATTAGGCCATTACAGGTGACGGTGCTAATAATATTTTAATGATCCAAATGGCTGATTCTTACTCTCACCCAAAGGCTCAAAAAAAGAAACTCTTCCACTTCCAAACATTTTGGCCACACCTTCGAGAAAAAAAACCCATGCTCTATCTTTTGACTAATTACCATATCACTCATGAATACCTTAAAAATGGTTGGACATGAAGGCTACATAGCTCAAAGACTAAATAATGATATTCTCAGCCCAATATCAGTTTTGAACTTACAATCTCCCCCGAGTGAGATACACAACCATTGAGCCAAACACTAATATGGAAAATACCGCTTCAATACCCTATTAGTCCCATATCCTTCCAGTCAAATTGTTTGAATTGCAGGATATGCTTCCGCCCTACAATCATAAGCTATGGCTCCACCTGCTTGACTTATCCATATCTTAATATATGACATCGTCATTGAACCAAATGCTACTTGGAGAGTTAACAAAACATTTTTTTCCAGCTTCATCTCGATTATTTGTTAAATAAATTGAAGTGGATCGCTGAAGTTTCTTAAAACCAGTGGCTCAACATGTAAAATTTTTGTTTATCGATGACATTATTCCTTTTCTAACTTGTGAAATCTAGTAAGCAACCACTTCTAACCTATTCATTTTCCCTGGGATTAACTCTTTTCTCTGTCTCTTTTTTATTTTATATAGATTGAGTTTATAATTTTCCTTTCATGAGAGCATATACAGTATTGTGAACTTGACTGCTGAATATTTGCTTAATTGTTTTTATTGGATTTTATTAATGGGAGAACCATCAAATTGGTAATAGAAAAGAAAAAGAATGTATTGTTAAATACTGAAACAATAAAAAAAATCTATAGATTGCATCCATACATATGATTGTTCAAATTATATCAAACATTAAATAGTTCACTCACCGTATAAAGGCCACATAATTGGCATATATACTTGTCCGCATTTCTTCTGCTGAAGGCTTCTTCAAATCCAGAAGATAAGAGCACATGTGCCTTATTTCCTGTCAGTAAGACCGCAATATGACATAGAATTTAGGCTTGTTAGAAGACCTTATTACCACAGAGATACTACGTAAACACTAAAGAATCTACGTTTATATTTACATATAATTAAAGAGGTTCCTAATACAATTCTATATAAAGTATATCAACATTATGATCCTAGTATTCAACTAATGGATGACGATTAACAATAACGTCTTTCATGATTGATGCCTATTTACATAGTAAATATTCAAAATAGGTATCCTCTATGAGCCACAAATGCTTTGAAAAAAAAATGACCTTTTGAATTCCATAACGAGAGGCACCAATTCTTGTCCTAGATTTTTTTGCTAGGTAGGCAATTTTTTTTCATTAATTTTAAATAAGAATGGTACAACTGAAACCAGAAACTGAGGGGTAGAGTTACATCAATTGCCTAAAAAAGAAAAATAAAAGAAAATAAAAATGAGGAAATAAAGCAAAGGTGTCACTAATGTCCATGGCATCCCAACTAGGTTGGCACCCTATGGATCTTCATTCATCTGGAGCTGTCTCTGAATCAATCAAAATATCTAAAGTATTCCTTATAAGTAACTTAAATCTTCTTCAGAAAAGTAGGTCTTCCTAGATCCCATTCATAAGCAATTGGAGCTAGTTTACTACCTCTTTTAGCCACTTGGCCAGCCCCAAAATTTACCTCTCTCCACACTGTTACAATTCTGATCCTCTCTAGATGCTTCTTCACCCATCACCACTTGTTTCTAACCATCCAAGGAACTGTATGAGTTGAAACCTTTGATAGTAACAGCTGAATCTGTAGTCACCCAGACCCTTTTGTACCACATTTCCTTAGCTTTGTAAGAGCTTCAATAATTGCATAGCATTCAACATAGTAAGAGGTTGTGAAAGGAAGATTCATAACAACAGCAAGCACAGCTCCATCATGCCCTATAAAACAGCTCCACATCCACCAACCCCAGGGTTGCCCATTAAAGAGCCATCACTCCCAATTTTAATTTCATCTGCTGAAGGAAGAATCTAGCTACAAGATATTGAACAACTTATTATGACTTGGACCTAGGAGGATCCTCATGTTGAGTCAATTTTTTTTTACCACAACCATGAATTTTAATGGGGAATTTCAACTCTACTTGAAGTAATGAAGATAAGAGGGGTGGACGGCCAATAATGCATTTTAATTTAAAGGTCCTTAATAAAATATGCAATTGCACTGAATGAGACTAAATATGAGTTTTTAAGAATCAGACAAGCAATAATTTAAGTTCATAATTTAGAGAGAATACTTTATAGTAGAAACTCATTTAAGAACTAGAACTAGTAATGTCTTGAATAATGACAAACACTTCCCACAAGTTTAATTTTAGTTTAAACCCAAATCTATGTATCCCCCTCTAATCTAGGATTCTAGGTTCCACACAAGTAGCTACAAAATGAAAAAAAATTCTACAAATGTAATATACTAATATTGAATACATATACAGTGACAAAACCCCCAAAATCTAAAACTCCCAGCAACTTAATTTTCCTTTAGATCTAAAATTGTAGATTTTTAAGAAGTAAATTGTCTATGATTGACAAGGAAATTATATGAAAATACATCAAAAATAATTTTAAGAGAGAGAAGTTCAGGAAGGATGGTGAAACTTACAAATTTCTCTTCAGATCCGAGATTGATAAAAGTTGCCCAACCGATGTAACAAGAGAGACCCAAACTTCATTGTCAAATCCAGAGAACCAAAATTAACTAGGAGAGAGAGAGAGGGAGAGAGAGAAAAAAAAAAAACTTTTATCATATTTTGCTATATAACCACGGTTACCCCCACTTTTGCCACGAATGTGAGGTACAGTTAGGAACATCGTATTGGTGTATGTCTTTGGCCATGGTTTTATGGATTTTTCCACGATAACATTTGTGGTGTTTTGCCACTGTTGATTTTGTGCCTAAAACAAATAATGACTGTGGCTTTTGCTTCATTTTCTAGTAGTGGACAAATATGTAGAAAGATACATGGATTGGGAAGTTAGATTTCAACTTTACCTTAAAGATTTAAGGAATCTCAACTAGATTGAATCCTGATTTGTGCGGGTATATTGGTTCTCTCTTCGTTTAATTTAAGCGAGGAATTAGTAGAGTTTGTTTAAAACTACTAAACTTGTTTGATATCTAAAATTTCTTAGTGTTCTTGCTGGGCACCTTTCTTTCTGGATGCTTTACGTCTTGGACTGACGTGTCCCCTCTCTCCACGGCCTTTCACTAAAGGAAAGGCACTGCTTCACTCATCTGGACCCTTGTAGTATCGGCCCTCTTAATAATGTATTAAGCCCACATCCTTTTAAAGTCCCAGCATGTTTAACATTAGCACGCTTAGGGACCGGAGGTCGAATCGTAACCCTCCACTAGGTTATTTGATTGAGGAGGCCAGACTTCAAGTAGTTAGAGGCTCAAAACGTTAAGTTTTTTTTACCAATGATTCTTCTTGCCGAAGACAAGACCACTCTACCTTTTTTAAATAGCTCCAAGAATAGCCCACATAAATAGCCTACCAGCGCCTGCTCTTATTTAACTATAATACCTATGTCTATTTCTTGTTGGGGCCTCAAAAAGCTACTAAAGGCGTGGTGCTGGTAGTGGGGAGTAAGGACTTAAAACTCTATTCTGAGGACAAATGTACTATAGCCAGCCTACGACGTTCTTTCTAAAAATAAAGTGGATGATTCCTCCTTACTGGCACAAGAGTTTATTTTTGGGGAAAAGAATTAAAGTTGTATATTACTAATCAAATAAAACGACTTGATCAAGCGTCTAAATTTGAATAGTTGTACAACTCCTTAAACAGTTGCATATTTTAAGACATAAATAAGAAGGAAAAAAATTAAAACGACGGGGGTTCTAAAATTACGACTTCTAATGGAATTCGTATTTTTCATTCAAAGTATGACACATACGCCAAGACGCAAATTACTATCCAAAAGTATTGGTATTTACGCGTTTTTACGTAATGATTTAATAATCGATGGATATTTTGGGTGGTATGATTACCCTTTGGATAATTATGTATTTGTTGTTGTTGTGAGATATGAGTGGGTATTAGGTAATGTTTAATATATACATAATTATTTATCGACTCAATTTGCTTTATTTGCAAATTTTTACTAATAATAACTTTTTTGCATTTGGGCCAAATATGTTTCAACCTTTTAATCTATTGGTCCATACTATTTATCAACTCAATTTGTTTTATTTGCAAATTTTTACCAATTAACCTTTTGCATTTGGACCCAATATGTTTCAATTTTTATTTATTTATTGGTCTATATCATAATTTGATACTTTTAAATCCATCCCTCATTGTTTCATAAGTTCTTCCTTTATGCCTGTTAAAAAATATTTTATATTCAAAGTTTAGTTCATAATTTAATTGTAAAGTATACAATTCTTGTAATTTGGTCTTACAACAAGATCTATAATGCTCTACCCCAGTCATTAACAGGAAATACTGGTAGTGATGCTATATGAGTTAATTAACAACCTAAGCATAGTAATCATAATTACACCTTTGACGATCCCGTCAACATTAGAATCTCCCATTTTTCTTACTGAAATTAACAAACATTCAAGTCCAAATCTATGTTATGATGATGCGTATGCAAAAATAATAAGTTAAACTAACAACTAAAACTAAACAAACACAGATGAATATGCACCACAGGAAATAATAGATGAACCGATTTGATGATGCTTAATGAAACTGGGTCTTGCATTGGAAATTGGAAAGAAGAAAAGGGGATGGAGATATGAAAAGTTGAAATATCTACAAACAATAGTTTACAGTCTTCATTGCCAAGACGATAAAATACATGTAGTCACGTCTTTATGGATTTGTTATGATGTGCGTGTACAAAATTATGTTATGATCATATATGGAAACAAATTCAAATTGATTATATATATATAAAGAATTTTGCGAACTGAATATTTTCTTAAATATTAAACTGGACCTAAAATAAAAGTTTCACATTATATTGGGTCTAAAAGCTAAATTACTTACACAATTGATTTTAAAAGAAAAAAATCCTTATAAGATTTATAATGGGAACGCGCGATAGCGCTTCCCCTAAATGCTCGTATACAAGATATCTCTCTGTAACCCAGCAACAATGGGATTGCCGCTACCTTAATAGTTGGACAGGTAGAGAATTTCACACCATAGAAAATGTGCATCAACTTAGACTGGCAGTGCACATGAGTGAAAAAAAAATCAACATATGTACAAAGTTCAGTTTTAGTTACATAAACCATACTAAATCGCTGCAAGAATGTTTAAAGGTTTCCAAAAAAACAAAAACATAAGTACTCTTAAGTTTAACCATGAAGAATTTCTATTAGACAAGTCCTTATTTTAGTTATCTTTTTGGCAAGAGATAAGCCTTTTACTTTACATGCTTAAAAAAGAACGATAAGAAAGATGACTACTTATATCGGTTCAATACCCCACCATCAAACCAAAATAAGAATACTGAAAAAAAATGCAAATACAACATGCCTTTCTGATCGTTGCATAAGCTCGACTTAGCCTCTCTCCTTGTGCACAAGCATGAAAGCACTTGTTTATTAAAAAAAACTATGAAGGCAAGAGAAACTTATCGATGAAGCCACACCAAATTCCAATATGAAAACAAAAGGATGCCTTTTAGTTACAGAACTAACAAGACATTTGAAAAATACCTAGCTGTGCCTCGCATGGTTGTGAGCTTCCACTGCACCGAAACTACAACTTGAAGAGCTATGGAGTAACGATGTCATGATCAACACAAACTAAAAGCATTAACAAACATCAATGTCAATAACCTGACTATTTGATAATTACTAATAAAAGAAGATTTATAGTAAGATCTTAACTTGCATCTTGAGATTACCTAAACTATAGAAAATGAGGTAAACACAGTTTCTGCATATCAGATACTAATAGTTTTCACAACCCGGGTTCTTCTTCACCATTAAGAAGAAAGATTCATTAAAATCACTTGCAATGTCTAAAACCTAAATCATTTTTAAAGTAATATGAGACCATGATCTTTGCAGAAGCACTAAAGGATACAACACTAATGTTATATTAATGAGTTTAAATTTCAGAAGACTGGTGTCCTTACTTTCCAGTTTGTTAACTTGTATTACATAACTAGATAGAATCTAAGACCAGCCCAAACAAATGTTGTTGAAAATGAAAAAATAATGGCAATGTATTGCCTAAAAGAGATTTGAAAAAAAGCCCTCTTAGAGAATTCAATAAGTAAAGGGAAAAATGAGTTGCCAGATTGGTATTTACTTCAGCCCCTCTGTTTATCTTGAGAAGTTTACAACAACAAAATGATAAGTCCGTGATTGATGTATACATGATTCATCTGCAAATTCAATAACCAAATGAAAAACCCTAATTTAACTTACTCATAATTTTTAAATTAGATGGCATTGCAATCAGCATGCATATTACCCTAACACAGATTTAAATTAACAAAATCAAATTTCACTATCACAAATTCAAGAACACAGATTCATAAATCAAAACCAAATTCTCATAAACAATCAATCAAGTTCAACTACCCATCATGTATGTAAGATACAAGCACTCGATCCAAATCAAGCCAAAGATAAGATCAATGAGCACAAAAGGAAGAAAAATGGAGGAATCACTGATAAAATTAGTGAATTCTCATAATTACCTTCTTCCTAAGCCTAGATGCATGTTCCTAGTTTCTTACGATCTATTGCGTTTGTCTCATTCGAAAAACCTAAAACATCATTGCCATTAGAGAAAATTGTAGGCCAATATAGATTGAATCGGGAATTTATAGAGATGGAAAACTGGAAGAGGAAGGCTTTGTTTTCATTGTTTTTTGTTTCTTAATTTCTATTTTTATGCGAAGTTGTAAGTTGTAACAGGCAGGCATTATGGTCAATTTCCATTACAAACGATAGTATTATCTATTGTAAATCAAAATGACATTTAATAAAGAATACAACATTTATATTCATTTACGGCACTTTAAACAATCGAAGTTAGTTTTACGACAATTATAATCGTTGTTATTTGTTGCAGACAAATGTCGCTAATTGCCAATTTTCACGTAGTAATGGCCAATGGGGGTTTGGTTTAGGAGTCACATACCTAAGAATTGGGACCTTAGTAGTGCCTCATGGTTAACTAAGTAAGTACATTTTATATAAATAATCCAAATGAAATAAAATTTCTCCTAATTCACCTGCCAAATCTATAATTTATAACTCGTTATCAAGTATTTAATTGCCTCACCTACTGAGTGGATACGAATGGCGAAGCGGTAGATTGACGAAGAATCACATACATTCCTATGAGAAAAGGTTAGTATATCTAAGGTCGGGTTCATGCCCGTAATAGGGATATCCGGCGTTACCTCTCCCTTTTCTTTCTACTGCTTTTTTTTTTGTTCCCCCTTTCTTTTGATGCCTTACTTTCCTTTTATATATTTTCCTCATTTCTTCCTTATTAGGTTCTTGATAGACCGCCGTTACACTAATCAAAATCTTACTTAATAAATTAATATAGTAAGAGCAAGTAGGGTATCAATCTATACATTATTCTAGGGTAAACTAAAATTTAGGGAAAATAAGGTTTTGCTTTATCGGAAATCTACTTTAACTAGGTGTTGAAATTTTGAATATTAAGGTTAACTATAACTTCGGATTCCACTCTATATTAGCATATTAGGGTTTAATTTAATCGGTTTTTGGTCTTCTCCTCAAATTTTCTCTTTTGAATCGAACTCGATGGGTTTATAATTCTTTTATGACCTCTCCGCGAAGAACAAATCTAAGATTTCAACCTATCAAGGTCTAAACTAAAATCCTAAGTTGCTGAACTAGAGCTTATTCCTCCTTTTTTGAAAACAAGAATAATTCTTAGGTCTAGAGGTCACTAAATAGTCTAAGAAATCAATTACTTATTCAGGACACCGATTTCTCACCAGGTTATAATTGTTCTCCTCTTCCCCTAATTTATCTTGTTGAGGAGAGCTAAAGAACAACCTGAAAGAGTAATCAAAGATTTCTAGGCTAGACCTATTACATGCAAGAAAATTCTAACATACACCTATAAAGATTCTCCACAGATCTAGTTTGAGGGGATTACACATGCAATACCTTAATAATCACAGATAATTAAAGAACAAGATTAAACTTTCATTAAAAGTGTAAACCAAGTTTAGAGATACAAACTCAGTTTTCAAGCTTTCCAAAACCCTGTAAAAATGTAAAGTAGGTTTGGAGAGAGAATATAACATTAAATAGAGAAACTATGATTTTAAAATCTCTTGAATACCCCCAAGTTTTCTCCAGCAGTAAATTTTATACGTTCACTGAAGATTCCTATTTAATTGACTACCTCAAGATACGTGCAAAAAAATCATGACAATCGACGCCTGGTGGTTGGCAATCGCTGGTGGTATACCTACACCTAGAGCGTTATTGATGGATTTCTTAGAAATGGAGGTAAGGATATTGTTTCCAGGATTGATGGTGACCAATCCTATTATGAAGTTATTAATGGGCACCTGATTTGTTAGCTCTCAACCATTTGGGGAGTTTTACTTAAGTTTCTTCTACAATCCTATTATGATGTTTTTCGAAGCTACTAGGAACTGGAAAACTAGGTTTTTCTTGGCATTTGCTTTTGACGTTTGTAACAAAATGTTCATATTTTGTCATTAAAGCTTATTAGATTTTTACAGTTGTTCAAATCTTACATTGTCATTTGTTCTTCTGGAAGCTGCGTACTTCTTTTATTGTCATTTACTTATGTTTTGCTTGTCATTAATCCTTGCTTTCATTATTATTTATCCAAATCATTATTAATGCATTGGTTGTCATTAGTCAAATTAAAACACGTCCCCTATTTTTAATTGTTTCATCCACGCGTTGAAATGAGCCAGACACGTGTTATTCAATTTAATACTTGTTGAAATACTCACTTGTTGAAATTAACACGCGTTGACTCAAGCGGCAATATTTATCCTTTTTTGTATGTAAGGATTGTCATGTGCTTTGATCACTCCATCCCGATTCAATGTTTTGGCCCCAAATTTTGCACCTCTAGAAATTTAGTCTTTCGAGATAGATCTGACAAATTCAAAACATCTCACATTTCCCCTCTTTGTTTTGGCATCTTATATAAATAGATAGATCTGATGAACACAAAGCATCCCATATTTAATCTTTCTCTCCGACTGACTCTTTTCCTTGATCTCTATCCCTGGATATATCTTCATCTTTATCTATAGTTTGGTAATTTTGAAGAAAGCATCTTATTTTGAAGTAAGCCCCCCCTCTCTCTCTCTTTCGAATTGAAGTTTATATTTTGTGAAATAAAAGTAGCTTGTATTGAGCTACATCACCGTACTTATTTTGCTGTCACTATGGCAACAAAATCATTGAAGATGATATCTTTTATGCACATTGATCTCTATTAAGTTGATATCTTGTGTGTACATTGATCCTCCATTGATCTTTCTTCCATTAAGTTTACATTAATCTAAATTGTTTGATGTGCGCCACATATTTGAAGAAATGACGAGGAAGAAAGTGCAGTCTAAGTGTGAAGAATTTATTGAAATTGTGAAGCTGATAAAGCAAAATAATACCAGATGCTCCGGCGAAGGGCTTTACAATTTGTTCGCTAAACTTCCAGTTGATGAGCGGAACGCCATGAAAACTACAGTTTATCCCCTTAATGTTGATTGATAAGATACATACTATGTCGACTCTATGTGTGAAGATATTTGATCATCATGTTGGTGACATGAAATGCTTATTTTGCGATACAACAATACCGTTTAGACCCCTTATTATATTAATTTTATGGTTTCGTGCAACTCATGTGCACCACGATTTCAGTTTTGTCGATCTTGATCGCGCAACAGACTTTAGGCGCAGGCATTTCCCAAAGATGAAAAAAGCTAATGGAATCAACGTTATCTAGATTGTAAAGATCCTAGTGAGGCAAGAGAAACATCGTGGTAAGAGCCGCTTAAATGGCACTGGTATCTTCATTTGAATATTTAGTTAATTCCATTGATTTTATATATGCAGATGGCATTCTTTATCATAATTGGCTCGATATCTTACAGTCCTTTCACCTCCTAAACACGGGGAGAAACGTTGATTTCAAATATGTCAATATGGCCGATATCTAAATAAGTTCAATAACTTCCCATGGGGGCTGAAACTCTATGATTATATGGCTAAGCAAGTAGATAGTTTAGCTGAATATCGAAATGTTGATGATAAAAAGTTTGAGAATGCACTCTTCCTCTATGGATGTACCTGGGTAATTATGATATGGGCTTACCTCAGTATTCCTGCCTTGGGGGGCTGAAGAATTGAAGAGAAGAAACAC
This sequence comes from Kingdonia uniflora, assembly GCA_014058105.1. NCBI lineage: Eukaryota > Viridiplantae > Streptophyta > Magnoliopsida > Ranunculales > Circaeasteraceae > Kingdonia > Kingdonia uniflora. The sequence goes on from JACGCM010001471.1 coordinate 2,095,111, forward strand.
TTGTTTCCAAAGTTATAAGGATGGAGTTTGAAATCGATCAAAAAACAAAAAAATACACATGTTCTATCCCCCTTATTTGTAGTTTATAAAAAATGTTATAATTTTTTTTGATTTCTACTGTTATAGTACTTAAACAATAAGATGGACAACCAACAAGTAATATTGGAGCAAATTAGGAAGAAGTCGTTAATGGTTCGTTCCGCAAATAGAGTTGTTATCCCTTACCCTAATTCGCACGAAATGTACATGCATAATGTATGGAAGTCCTCTTCGCATATAACTCAGTTGGCTTTGTACACCCCCAATCCTCTATGCCTATAACTCAGTTGGTTTTGTACACCCCATAATTTGTAAGCCGTAAGTCCTTATCCACAAGGACCAACGCCAAAGGAAAATCAAAGCAAAAGCAAGATAAAGGATAGAGTGTGCAGCCTCTACCACCCCATGGTCGTAAACAAAAGCTTAGAACATGGCAGAGAGAAAAAAAACACAGAATATTGCTCAAGAAGAAAAAGGCAGATCAAGAGGGAAAATGTAGTTTTGCAAAATATGGGTAAAGAAGAGCATAAAATGCCTGCAAGGAAAAGAAAGAAAACAGTGACAGAAGAAGTAAAGATGAAAGAAGAAGAGATTTGAGACACTGACCTCGACATACCATTAATTTCGTTAATTTCAAAGTGAAGGTGATGTGTAAGAAAGAGGCTAACAAAATTAGTTAAGAAGGAAGAAGAAATTAAACATTACCCACCTGCATACATGGATGTGTTTGGTGATGTATTGGGCTCCATATCTGCAGAATACGGTGGTTAACTCCCTAAGTTATTCTATAAGACTAACATTTGTTAAGTAAACAATTATCATTTGTATTTTCTCACTGTCATTTGTCTCTTATTTCTTTATAGATAGATCGTTGCCCAGAGGGAGATGGTGTACTGGAAGAAGTACAACAAGTCAACGATCAAATGATAGATGGAGCAAATGGTGAAGATGGGTTACATTAACCAGATAATGGAGTCGATGAGGGAAAGGAAAACAAGAAAGAATAGGTAGAGCAAGGAAACAATAAAGATGTAATGATAGAGGCTAAGAAAGTTGAGGAAGGGAAACACGGTGATCAACTCGTCGAGGTATATTTATCTATACTACTAAAGGAAAAGCCTTAGAATGAAACCCGATCTCGGCCGTCGATCCGAATCCCCAACACAAACTTATGAATATCAAAGCCTATCCTTATAACTTAAAAATGAGGAGCCATTGGATGCATTCAGCCAAAATCATTGAAAACCTATATTTTTCGCCTGCCTAACTTACCCTTATCAATTTTTAACTTTTTGTCTAAAATAAGTATACGAAATTGTCATATTTGATTTGTTAAAGGGTAGTATTGTATTCCTCATTTGGCCCCTGCCAAAAAATCTCTAAAATTGACTCTTCAAGGGTATAATGGTATTTTCGCTATACCAAAAGGTTTGAGACTTTCTGTCACGATTTTTAGGGTTCTAATGGCGATTTCTCAACTCTCTCTCTCTCTCACAATTTCGTTTCTAATTGCGATTCCTACGGCTCTCTCTTTCGATTTCTAGGTTTTTAAGCGATTTGTAATCAATCTCAATTCAAACCAATCTATTTTCCCCCAAAGCCAATCACCTCTCCAACTTCAATCCCTAAATCTCTCATTCCTAAACCCTCCTCTAATGCTCTAAAATTACAAATTTCAAGCATAGATGGGTTGCTTGAGGATATGAAAGGCTGATGGAGGTATTTTAAAGTGACAAGGCCATCTACCAGAGCAAGATTATCAAACATTGATGGTGTCAATCAGGTATCTCTCAAAAACTTAGGTGATAATGGTTATAACTATCAAATTTTGGCTTTATAGTTCATCCTTTGATTGTGGTTAGTATGCGGAACTAAACGATGTCTATAGTTTGAATTATTTGTCACAGTATTGCCTCAACCAAAGTTGTTGAATGAGTGACAATGCAGTTTTTACTTTAAAGATTCTAAAATTGGGAGATTTTGGGTTTTACGCGGGTTGGGGTGTCTCACTATGATTTTGAGATAGTTTATATGCTTCAGATGTTGGTTACTTGGAGTTAGTATGTACCGTACCCCCATATACTGTCCAAGCCCTTGGGTATAAAGCATGATATGTAGAATTTTGACCATTAAGGTTCCAATCCCATGACGCAATACTTGAACTCGAATTCTTGCTGCACAGTTAGGTAAAAACCTTCTTGAGCTCTTCAATGTAATTAAAATAACGCTATATTGGTTTGTATAGTTTCAGTAATCATAAAACAAAACTGAATTCCATTTGTACTAAGAAGATAATAACATTGCAGCTTACTTGAGCATGTCCGGCCGCCCTGAGAACAAAACTGTTGAATATTTTTTATCATTTGGGCGTGAACCAAAGACCTGCTCAAGGAAAGTGAATATAGAATGTAAAAGAAGTGTGCAACAATATTTGAAAAAAGCGTAGTACATATCTAATTATATCATCTATATCCACAGTAGACTAAAGGGTCTGGTTCAACAATAAATTGTGATAGAAATGAATAAAATGTGAATAAAACCCAATTCTTCTAACAAGGCGTCACTATGCCGCTATGTTTTATAGTCTATCTATTGTGGATGCTCTTAAGTCTTAAGGAAAAAAAACCTCAAAACTTACAGAAAATTGATTTGCCAAAATAGGTTCATCTTCACATATTCCAGGAAATAACTGCCAACATTTAAACTCCCCTTTGTGACTTCTTCCTATGCTTCCTGCACTGAAGGTTGATATATTACAATATGGGAAAGACACAAACATGGAACTTTTAACATTACTAACCTTAGAAAGAAGGAGAATTTCATACAATAATTATATCAATATATGAATACCTACCCAATACCACCTAATGGAACGCCGTGGCAAGATGTTACAGGGCGCTTTGCTAAAGGATTTCTCATTACCTAGAAACCAACTCAAAATAAACATGTATTTGTAATGAGAAAATCCACTAGAAAGATATTTTAACCAAATAATGCATTTCTTACACTAGTGCAATATCCATTTTATGACAATAGAAGCGAAAGTTGGAATGAGTAAATCTTACATGTCTCCTGGAGGTTTGTTCTTTGACATGTTGCAACAGTCAGAAACCTATAGGAGCCTGATGACACAAGTTGATTAATCAGATACCAAAAGGAATTTGTGGTGGAGCCATCACATTGCTGATTGAGTGCTGCACACATATATTAGAGGGAAAAATGATATTTATTTCTATATTAAGGAGGAAATATGGATTTTGGGTTAAGAAACTTGATGATCCATTCTTTTGGTTTATTTCCTTTCTTTTCTCTGGTGTAAGGTTCCTCCTTCGTGGCTGTTGGTAGGGAGTTTCTGTTGGATTAAGGCTGCATTTCGTTTGAACTGAACTTTGTTATTAACTGCCTGTGTTTATGTTGTATTTTTTTAGTTAAGGAGGATGAAAAGTCAGATGGAATTTTGACGAGGGAAGTTGTACCGTACAACATTGTACCCTTGGATGCACCAGCCTTAACCAATGCTATTGAAAACTTTGCTGATGTGTGCGAACTAAATTTATTTAATTAGTTTACTTTATTTTGTATTAGTATTTGGTTGATTTAGAAGGAAATGAATAGCTATTGCAGGTTACTTTATTTTGTCTTAGTATTTGATTGATTTAGAAATTCCCAGAGCATCCCAATCAATAGTATTGTAGATTGGATACATAATACGTTTTAATTATTTTTGACTTGTAGGGGATTGATTACCTTTTAATTCTCTACTAAAATCTCAGATAATTAGGGCTCATATTTGTTCCTCTCTCAATCTGATATTTAATTGACAGATTTCAGCCTCCTACATAGGTATCATAGTTATAAAGTGGTAATCGCACTCATTTTTTGCCAAGGAATAAAGCACATAGTTCATAATTCCAATGATATTCTTTATATATTAATCCCAACCCATTGTCTACATCCTACGTTGGTTTATTAGTAGTTATAATTTTTAGTCTCTCCATCATGCAACTTACATATTAACCATCAGAAGATTATGTTTTATTTATTATAAATTTTAAATATTGACATAGTTCATGCTACTATAACTATTAATGGACTATTTTTGCAGACTCCAATGTTTATTAAAGCCAGTTAAATTGGATATAATCCAATTCCTAACAACCTTCCAGTTGCCTCTACCGTATCTGTTACAGGTACATATTTTATAATAGTCAAAGTTATCTACAAATATCTTTCCATTATTCTACAAAAATTTGAACTTCACGTGTATATGAAAGCGTTGACCTTACATTAACAATAAATGCCACAGATGGTTCCCGACGACGGAGGAATATACTCACTCATGAAGAACAAGAAGCGGTAGGGCTTAAATATAATGCCAAAAAGTGCAAGAATTACAACATGACGCAGCTTAGTAAGGTATGTTTTTGAATAATATTTACTTAGATAATATTTACAATTATTTTTATAACCGTATATAACTCCATAGACAATGATCTTAATATATTAAATGCAGAAAGCAACATAAGTGCATAGTTTTAACTTCGATTGCATCCAAATCCAGGAAATCGGGAAGGTATGTATTTTATAGCGGTTGTTTTTAATGACATGATTTTATATAATTGTATCCTTGCTAATTATATCTCATTATAGGAAAGATTAAATGAATTGCCTGGAACACTATATTTAAAGTCCAGCCACGACGCAAACATGTCTAACATTATCAGGGTAACGCAAAACAATACCATTAATAACATTGTGAATGTTGACGATATTTGGTTTTAGCTAATTATAAGCCTATGATGTCAGCATAATTCATGCTACTATAACTGATCATGTATTCTTCATGCAGACTCCAATGTTTATTGAAGCCAGAGAGGTTGAATCTATTCCCATCCGTGACAACCTTTCAACTTATTCTAGCTTATCTGTTACAGGTATATATTAAATAGTCGCTCAAATGATCTATAAATTCATTACCTTATTCTACAAAAATACTAAGCTTTACATATGTACTAAAACATTGACCACATTAAAACAAATTGCCTCAGATGGTTCTCGAAAACTGAAGCATGTGTTAACTTCTGAAGAACAAGAAGCGAAGAGGTTTCAAACAAATGCAAAACAACGCGCGAATTACGCCAAAAAAAACTTGAGGGAGTATGTATTTAAATATTATATTTATTTTTCCATGAACATTTATAAATTTATAAATGTCTTTAACATTTTATTGAATATATACTGCAGCAAATATGTCAGGTGGAAGTTTCTAATTCCAATTGCAACAAATTCAGCAAAATTAAAATAAATGCTGCCAATAGGAAACCGTATTCTAAACAATGTCAGAAACAGACAAACAAGGTTTTAAAGTAAGGTATTTAACCAGACTATCCTCTTATTCCTTGTAACTATATTGCTATTATTGTGAATTAACATACCATTTTCTCACTAGGTAGAACAAATAAGGAGCAATGCATTGATCAAAATGCCTCGGTGTTGTTAGGCACAAGTTGTGGTATTAATGATACACTTAACAAAGGAAATGCTCAGTTTGTCTTGATTATGGATACCACATTGTCCGATACAGGAGAGCCAACTATTGCCAATGATGTTTTCGAATCTCTCAGATATGCGGCCAACATCGATGCGCCAGTTGCTATTACCGCCACTTCAACAGGTACATCTAACACATGCATGCTTAGTATTACTAATAATGCCTTTACTAACAAATGTTGCATGCTACCTGATGTGCCTATGGAATATTACATTAGCCAGACCACTATCATGAATAATATATCGCATAATAATCTGCAATTAAATACTACTACTACCAAATCCTCAGTGACATCTTCGGACCAGCCACTTACAAACGAACCTACCATGCATAACAAACCCAATCCTAGAAACATTAGAGCCATTGGGCACAATTCTGTAAGAAATTATGTAGATTCAAAAAAAATTAAAACCTATAAACTTCCACCACCAAGACAGTGTAAACACTGTAAAGCTCGCCTATTCGTTAGGGAGACCAGAGGTTTTTGTTGTTTGAGCGGGAAAGTTGACTTAGGAATGCCACCAGTTCCAGCAGAACTATTAAAACTTTACGACGATCAATCTATAATAGGTAAAAAATTTAGAAAAAATATTAGAGTATACAATCACTCATTCTAATGTATATCTATCGGGGTAACATTGGATGAATCTCTTTCTAACGCTTCAAGTGGAATTTATACATTTAAGGCCCACGGTGTGATATACCATAAAATTGGAAGTTATTTACCACCAAAACTTGTGAGAGCACGGTTTATACAACTGTATTTTTATGATCCACTCAATCAACTTGTAGCTAGACTTGAGGAAAACGATCTTTTGAAGGAAGAAATCGTTGTTAAGTTAACGAAAGTTTTGAGAGATCACAATGTGTTTATTCAACAATTCGAAAAAATTGCAAATTTACCCGATCTTTCCAATCGTGAACTTGTTATTAAGCAACGCCCAAAAGGAGCAAAACAATATATTTTACCCACTACAGATGATGTGGCAGGGATTGTAATTGGTAGTGAAGAAGAAACAATGGGACGAAATATTGTAATTCACCCAAAAAAAGAGGGTTTACAATTCATATCTGAAACTGCTAGATTTTATGACTCCTTGCAATACCCACTCTTACTACCAAAAGGAACTTATGGATGGGATTTAGAGACTTTCAATAGAAATGGCAAAAAGATTACTATTCGTGCATTCTACGCTTACATGTTGCAGATCTGCCCAAACTATGAATCACTTATCCTTAGAGGCGGCCGATTATTACAACAATATATAGTGGATCAATGTGTTAAAATGTATACAAGCAACCTAGGGTATATTAGACAAAATCAGAAGAAAATTAGAGCTGATATGTACCGTGGACTACAAGATGCTATTAGGTCTGGTGAAAGGCTAGGTAAAAATATTGGTAAACGAATTATTCTCCCTTCATCCCATAATGGCAGTCCTCGTAATATGTACCAACGCTTTCAAGACGCAATGGCTTTAGTCCAGAAATGCGGCAAACCAGATCTTTTTATAACCATACTTGTAAACCGGAGTGGCCAGAAATAATCAATGAGCTAGGTCCGGGACAGCAACCACAAGATCGTCCAGATTTAGTTGCACGTATATTCCGTGTTAAATTCTTACGTATGAGGGATGACATAGTTAAATTATCGGTACTAGGGTTAGTTAAGGCACACGTGCAGGTTATAGAGTTTTAAAAATGAGGTCTTCCGCATGCGCATATGTTGGTTATATTAAAAAAATAGGATCGCCTCAGAGGGCCGGATGATTATGACCAAATTGTACGTGCTGAATTTCCCGACGAAGAGAAAGAACCTGAACTTTTTGAAATTGTTAAAAAAAACATGGTGCATGGACCATGTGGTACCCAAAATACCAAATGTGTTTGTATGGTAGACGGTAAGTATAAAAAATGATTTCCAAAAGATTTTGTTGAACACACAATTCAGGGTAATGATTCATACCCCATTTATCGCCGACGTTTTGAAAAACGTTCAATCAAGGTTGGAACAAAAACCGCTAATAATAGCTGGATTGTACCTTACAATGGATGGTTGCTTAAAAGATTCAACTGCCACATAAGCATTGAAGTTTGCAGCAGTATCAAATGCGTTAAATACTTATATAAGTATGTTTACAAGGGTCTTGACCGTGTTTCTATGGAAGTTGGCAGAACAGACGATGTGGACGAGATAAAACAATTTGTAGATGCAAGATGGATATCTCCTCCAGAAGCTGCTTGGAGAATATTCGCATTCCCAATGAGTAAAATATATCTGGCAGTAGAACGCTTACAAATACACCTTCCAAATCAGCAACAGGTTACTTTTTTTGACTTTCAATCCCTCAAAGATATAGTTCAAAATGTCGACAATACCCAAACGATGTTAACCGAGTTTTTTACATTAAACTCGGAAGATTCGGATGCGAGAAAATTTATATATCGTGAAATCCCTCAACACTATAGATGGATAAGTAAAGGAAAGTTTTTGCAAAGGCGTAAAAGTAAAATTAAGTGTATTGGACGAATATATACTGTCCAGCCGTCCGATGGAGAACGATTTTACTTGCGACTTTTATTAAATCATATAAAAGGGCTAAGGTCATTTGATGATATGCTTACTATTAATGGTGTTTCGTATAGGTTATTTAAGAGATCAGCAGAGGTCTTTGGTTTGTTAGAAGACGACAATACTATTAGAGATTGTTTAGAAGAAGCAAACTTACTACAATTCGCACCAGCTTTGAGAAAACTATTTGTTACACTATTAGTATTTTGTGAACCTGCTAAAGTATTCGATTTATGGAAAGATTTCAAAGATTATATGCCACAAGATTACCGAAAAACAGGCCGTTACACAAATGCAACACTCGATCTGAAATTAATGAGGGAAATTAATGATTTACTTGGGCAACACAACAAGAGTGTTCTTGATTACGATTTGCCAAGGATGGACTTAAATACTGAAGAAGATGATGATTTGTTCAGTCTTTTGAAAGACGAGCTCGATATTAAAATACAATTTACAGACTATCTGGCTAAAGGTAAATTGAATCCACAACAAAAATACGCTTACGATAGAATTATGAAATCTATAACTTCAAATAAAAGTAAGGTTTATTTTATTGACGGGCCAGGTGGAACGGGAAAGACATTCCTCTACCAGGCAATCCTAGCACAGTTAAGGCAAAATGGTAACGTGGCGCTTGCAACATCCTCGTCAGGTATTACATCCACTATCATCCCAGGTGGTTGAATGGCCCATTCCAGATTTAAACTACTGCTTACCCCAGATTCACGATCGACTTGCAATATCAACAAGGGTTCAAATTTAGCCAAACTCATCAAACAATCGAAGATCTTAATATGGGATGAAGCTTCGATGATGCGCCAACACTTTTTTGAAGCCCAAGATAGAACACTGAAAGATATATTAGAATGTGATTTGCCCTTTGGCGGAAAAAATCTTATTATAGGGGGCGACTTTTGCCAAATCCTACCAGTGATCCCACGATCAACTAGAGCCCAAACAATCGATGCTTGCATCGTCAAATCTCGAATATGGGAATATACAGAAGTTATTCAACTGATAGAAAATATGCGAGCACGTAACTATCCCGAACATTCAAACTTCTTACTCCAAGTTGGCAATGGCAGCAATAATATCGAGGCTGACAGTGACTTAATAAGAATACCGGATGAAATGATTATAAAATGGGAGAATGAAGATTCAATAAATGATTTAATAGAATTTGTTTTCCTCGAACTGTGAAAGTTTGCTCATGGCATTTTTTATATGATAAACAGAGCTATATTAACACCGCTAAATGAAACTGTAGATTTTGTAAACGAAAAAATTATTGAAACATTCCCAGGAGAAGCTGTTACATATTATTCATTCGATAATGTTGAAAATGACACACATAATTTGTATCCCCAAGAATTCTTAAATGCGACCACTCCTGGTGGATTACCTCCACATAAATTAACCCTCAAAGAAGGAGCACCAATTATGCTATTACGTAACATTAGGTCAAAAGACGGATTATGCAATGGAACGCGATTAATATGTCGTGAATTTAAGAAAAATACTATAAAGGCAGAAATAATGACCGGGCATCATAAATGAGATATTGTATTCTTACCCCGTATACCATTAAAACCTTCAGAAAATGTCAATCTACCTTTTGTTATGATACGCAGGCAGTTTCCTATTAGGTTATGCTTTGTACTGACAATCAATAAGTCACAAGGTCAGAGGATTCCTATAACAGGGGTCTTTTTAAACGATTCTGCCTTCAGTCACGACCAACTGTATGTCGCTTTGTCTAGGGGTATTTCAAAGAAAAAAACTAGGGTGTTGGTACGCAATGGAAAATCACAAAACTTACCTGGTACCCATGCAGTTAATGTGGTTTACAAAGAAATCCTTACAGCTAGCCAATTACCTAATCCCAACACTAAATGACATATTTATTGCCAATTGTTTCACCAATCGTCATCACCATCAGTAGTACATCAAATACAAGCGTAAACCGCGTTAGAAAAATGCATTATTAATAATATTCAAAATGCATTGCCATAACAGTATTGATGTATCTGCTGAAGTTGCAGCCGCATATGCAACCAATCATGATCGCCGCATGTAGGTGAGGTTTCAACAACATCGACTGTGATGGTATTGGTTATCTCAGTATCCCATCTGGTAAACATAATTCAGGAATTCGTTTTGCTTCGTTAATGTGTTTCTTACCAATACTTGGAACTAATCTCACCTTCACATTTTGTCGTGCATTGATTCCTAATATTTAGTTCTTCTCTTATTTATGGTATGCCCAAGTTGCAGATCAAAGTTATGACTGATTACATCGGTTTCTCAAAAGATAGTTGATGCAATGGAAGCAACAGTTGCTGCAACATATTTTACTACTCCTAGATAGCAAAAGAGCATCACTAATGCAGATCACTTTCAAAGTGTTCAACATCCGAACATTAGTGTTGCAGCCTCAAAGTCTACACTAGTAGCAAAGGCCATAATTACTATTCTGTTGTTAATTTAAGTTACTATTGGTTCTTCTTAGGAGTTTAGCCCGGAGCCCGTAATTCCAATTCATAGTGCGAGGCCTGATCAAGTACAAAAGGTTCTGAAGCAGCGAGCAGACTCAAAGGAAAAGAGCTAGAGCTACTTTTGGTCATTTTACCCGATAATAATGGCTCTCTATATGGTATGTAAATGCTTGAATCCAACTATTTCTTCTCACGCTTCTTGATAATATTAAAAATCTATCAAGAATTATCAGTTTCATGTGTGCGGTAATGATATAATATTAAATATGTATCACAGTGAATTCTGTTCTAACGAACTTTTTGTTATGTAGTTGATTTCCCTTGACATGGGTGCACTCATAGCTGGAGCAAAGTTCTGCGGAGAATTCGAGGATAGATTAAAAGTTGTCCTTAAAGAAGTTACTGACTTAGAAGAACAAATAATTCTTTTCATCGATGAGATCCACACAGTTGTTGGGGCAGGTAATTGTACTTTCACCGATGAGACCTTGCTTAAGATTGTAGTTCAGATGGTCTATTACAAATAGACTTGTGAAGAGGATTCTGACTTGACTAAGCTTCTTGGAGATATACAATATTTTTTAGTATCAATTAAGTTTGAGTTTTTCTTGGTTCATAGGACTTGAGATTCCTGTCTTTAAGTAGTGTTTAAATTTGATACTAGATTTAAATACTCTGTTTTTTTTAATATGTCAGGTGCTACAAATGGTGCCATGGATGTAACTTGTTAAAACCCATGCTGGGTCGTGGAGAGTTCAGGTGTATTGGATCAGCCACACTTGATGAATATCGTAAGTATATTGAAAAAGATCTGGCCTTAGAGCACCGTTTCCTGCAAGTTTATGTTGATCAGCCAACAGTGCAAGTTTGTGTTGATTTGATCCTTCGTTGTCATCAAATTTTGTTCAATGGCAGAGGATTGTGATAAAGATGCCTTAGGAGGATAATACGGATCTTCTGAAAGAACGGCCTACCCTCCATTAGGTACCATATATGCATTCTCTTTGCTAAATTTCCCCTTTCAATAGTTTTCTTAGGAAGGTTGGAAACCTCAATAAATAGTGATTGACTAAGGTTAAATGCTTTTAGAGTAATTACTTAAAACTTGATTGCTTTCGTATAGAACTCGAGCGATTGTGATTATTATTATTATTTTTTACACTGCATAATGCATGAAATTTATGAGTGTTGTAGTAAGTAGGATGTGCTTTACGAATATAGGAAGAACAACAGTCTTTGAAGTGGTAGAGGAAACTATAAAATAGTTCTCATGTGCATATATTTGCTTTGGATATTCTGGATATTATGTTTTAAATGTCAAATGTTTCTGCAAAATAAAAAAAATAGCAATAATATTTTCAATGCTATTTACAGTAAATAATTTGAGTTAGCAATATATAAACACAGTAGTACTTACTACTTAGATTATCGCATCAAATGTGAAAGCAACTGTGTTGGAGGTATACTAATGGTTTTTAACAGTTTGGAGTTGTTGTGTATTCTGCTCGCTCTAGTCTCTTCATCGTCTTTCCCTTCCTTCATAATCATTAAGGCTTTGCTTCATTGTTGGTACTGTAACATAATGGCTTATATCAGTTTTTTATTTGTAAACATATCTTATGATTATTATTTTTCGTTTGTTTTGTTATATATCTCAATGCCACTCTACAGAAATTGCCAATACCTTAATTTCATTTCCTTTCAATCACAGGTGGAGAACTTGACCGTCCGTAAACTGTGTGATAAGCAAGTTATAGTGGTTGTTAACGGGACCATGCCAGGTGTTTTCCAAAGCTATTAGTAATGGAAGTTAAGAATAGCTGGAGTAGCGTCACTCGCTGATAGAAAAGGGGTGTTGTTTTAAAAAAAGGACCGAAAGGAAGGGTGTGTTGTTATAAAAAAGGACTGAAAGGGTTGGGAAGCTTCAATTTTTTAAAGAAAGCGCACTGTCCTTTGAAACTGAATAAGCGCTCAAGCTCTAGTATAAGAAGTCCATTTATTGCAGCAATGTAGAATGATGATTGTGGTTCAAGCTTAAATGAACATAATATCGTAAAACTTGCAAACTTTAACTGTAAAAAAATTCGCACTTTATCTTAGTGTCTGTTCTATTTTTGGAAGTTAGGTTGACATTATTTTTCCATGATGCCCCCTATGAAATAAAAATATTGGACCACTCCGTTTAGTCATTGGGCAAATTGGAGTTTTTGCTTATACACACCATAATGGTTTCAGACCAAGATATGAATTAAGTTCATTCCCGACTTCGCTTAGTAACCAATCTTGATTATTAAGCATAGTAGTGCTCCATCTCCTGCTGTACTGGAGAATGTGGTTGAAATGTGGTTCCAGCTTGAATGCACATAATGTAGTAAAACATGTAAGCTTTAACAGTAGAAAAAGGTCACATAATATCTAAGTGTCTATCCTATTTTTAGAAGTTTGGTTGTCATTTTTATTCCATGATATCCTTCGAATTGTTTTTGTTGGATCACTCTGTCCATTCATGGGGAAGATTAGCGAATTTGGTATTTCTGATTATTAACACCCGATAATATTCAACCTTCGCCGTAATTGGCAAATGTAGACCTAACGAGTGACTTGGCTCTATCTAAATTTATGTGTTTCAAATCTAGAAAACACTCAAGCTTTTTAAATTTTGCAAACACTGTAATTTAATATTTGGCTCTATCTATATTTATGTGTTTCAAAATCTAGAAAACACTCTAATATCATCTTTATTTCCTGCTAACCTAGGAATAAACATCAAGCTTTTTCAATTTTGCAAACACTATAATATAATATTTGGCTCTATCTAAATTTATCTAATCTCATCTGCATTTCCTGTTAACTTATAAATACATGGTATACTACAATTAGAAACCCTAATTATTTTATCTCGACATAGTTATCTGGTGAGTCTAAAACCTACTTTTACTATTAATTTCATTGTGTTAGTATTTGCATATTTAGATCTATTGGTGACCTATGGGTTTTAATTTGGTTTTCAAATTTGTAAAATATAATTGTGATTGTATTTGTTGTACTTAGTGTTGAGTTAGGTCATTTTAAGCTTATTGCTGATCTGGTAGTCACTGTAATTATTAGACAGAGATGGTCAAATAACAATTATACAAGATATTTTGGCCTCTAAACTACTTTTAAGCATTCTTTATAGTTTTGATCTATAGATCTTATCTATCTCAACTCGAATTCTCTTCTCTCCTTTGTTCTTCCCCATATTTAACCAACCACAGCTTGATTAAAATTCCAAACAAGTGAATCACACATACTGGTTTCAACTTTTCAGGTTTGCAATTCACACATTATAATGATCGCAGTGGTTGATATTTGATGAAAGGAAGAACTCAATAATATATGAGTAATGAGTTAATATTTTACTTATAACGAGTTCTGTGATAAGGGGTTTGTTGATTACACCATTGTGGCAAAAAAAATGCATACATGATCATTTCTATACTGCCATAGAAAGAACAAGAAAGCTCCCATGCATTATTAATAACCCCAGAATCGTATAATATTGGCCAGTATAGATCAATATATGAATAATGCACTTTTATATTAAAAAAACTATGACTATGATGCTAAAGCCATGACAAATTCAAGATAAGTATAGTTTCAAAAGAACTGGTAGTTGCAGAGAGGGGGAGAGAAGGAGAGAGGGTTTTATTTTTCTTTTATAATATAAAACTTAGAGAACCGATAGCCAATTCCACAAAAATACGTGGTGGAATTATATAAAACTAAGGGTTTTATTTTGACCTCTGAACTACTGACGTTGACGCTGACGCTATTCATCCATTGTGATGTTGCCACTCCAAACATTTAGGAAAATCAGGGTTATCAACTACACCTTTTTGAAAGAACCCAGACCTCAGTGATATAAGAATGCTTTGCAAAGCATCTGGATTTATGAATTTTTATACATTATACACCAAAATTAATTATATTTATTGTTATATTGAAATCAGATTCCTTTAGCAGGTAAATATGGACTTCACTAACATCAAGAAATGTTTTCCAACACTTTCTGATAACTCCCCCGATAAAGTGTTCTTAACAAAGTACAAACTACATTTGACTACAGTTCTAACTTGTGATACGATGAACTTCGCGACTAGGAAAGTTATCGACACAACAATTTCTCCTCTTTACCTTAAAGTCATTGAACTATCCTTATGACACCTATTTGACAATTATGGCCGCAGCGAAACCATCAAAAACTTGAAGACCATTTGCCAAGAAGATCAAGATGTTCAAATTGGGGAAGATTTTTGGAACGATAATTACGATTGGTTTCTATCATTTCTTAAAGAACATGTATTGGAGGCTCTGCGTAAGGAAAGCTCTTGCGTGACGATTACTATGTAGGCTGATATTCGTCATACTTATACTGAGTATGGTCTACGCATATTCAACCACAAGATGCAGCCTCCAACATTTGAATCCATCTAACATCTGCAACAGTATGAATATGTGTACGAGGGACCCCAAAATACTCGACAATGCATCCTTTGTAAGTTCTACTATGCACACTGTGACATGCTTACCATAATGCCTTGTCTTCATGAGTTCTACACCAAATGTCTCCACAATCGGTTTTTACGAGCAAATAGTTGTCCAACTTGTAAACTCGGACTACGCACTAATTGATTTTACTTTTAATGCTATTTATTCAAATAAATCTAGAATTATATGTTAATTCATGTAAATCTGTAATATCATGTTTTCCATATAAATAAATCAGGTATTATTTTCATTTATTTCTTTTGTTCCCTTATATATGTAGTACATATTATGTTCTTCGTGCTTCATTTATTTTTTTCCCTATGCGCCGTTTAAGCTTTATTTTTTAGTCAAATAATAATTATTGCTATATAATGTTTAGAACTATGTTATGCAGTTTATTATCCACACCAAATGCTTCTCCCTATTAACTCAAGTGATTATGGTACTCCAAAGTTGAAGCAATTTCCCTATGATCCTTGTAGCGGTATCAATTCTTTGAAATATGTTTATAAGCATATCTATTGTAAAGCTCATCCTCCAACCACCATTACTCTACCAAGTGATGAACGAACTCTACAAGTGACAAACCCTCGCCCTCTTAACTCAAGTGATTGTAGCACTCTAAAGTTGAAGCAATTACCCTGTGATCCTTAGAGCGGTGTCGAATCTCTTATTATTATAAAGGTCATCCTCCAACCACTATGTTTTTCGAATAAGGTCCTATAATAGTTTTTATTTATCTATAAAGATTTGTAATTAATTTTCGAATAAGGTCCTATAATAGTTCTTATTTATTTATAAAGATTTGTAATTATTCATGAATCGGTATAACACAATATTGCTAGATATTCATATTTCGCTCTACGAACACGTAAACGATGCCTGATGCGAGGTGATAAAACTCAATCTATAAATACAACTTCAGTTTAAAATGTCTTTATATCACACATAACTCCATCGATTTTCAGCTGTCCTTGTAATAGTTCAACACTTTAAACCTTGTAACCGAATCCAATAAACTACTAAATTCATATTGTTGTCTTGTTTAACCACCAAACTTTTAACTAATCAAAATTAACCAAAGTGTTTACACATGATTATAGATACACTTGATTCTCATAATGTCACATTTCTAGATACAGTCATATGTTCTCCGCACAAATTTTTAACGAATATATATCAAAAATGGCAAAGGAAAAAGTAGGGAAAAAAACAAAAACACCATAGAAACAAAACAATTCCTGCAGAAAAAAAGAAAGACAAAAAAGGGAGATAATTTGTCAGAAGCAAATGTGTGATTTGGAGATCACCCTCATCATTCTTGCGATCTAAAATATCCCCTTGCTATTCAATTTTCTGTCGATCTTGGAAGTTGGACCTATCATCACCCTGAAGTTGATATCTGAAGTGAATTTAAGGTTGGTATTTGTGTCTGATATCCGCATAACTGTAAGGTGCACATCACCAATGAGGGCTATCGTGGAAGGTTGACGAAGGGTTAACCTAATATGGCGTCCAGTAGAGTACAAGAATCGCCATTTGGAGATATATCCATGTTGGACCCTTGTGTGTGCAACAACGCCCAGAAGACAGACCGAATATGTCCCATGTAATTTTGATGTTAAGTAGTGAAAAGAAGTCTTAGTTGAAGAAAATGTAGGCAAATCTTCAATTTCATATGTTTATTTTACTCATCAACAACTTTCCCATACATTGTATTTTACTGGTTCAAATGTACCCTGAAAAGTGTTGAACTTGAACCTGGCCATCTCAAACCTGGTCAGGCCACATATAAGCTTCTGATTAATTTCTCCAAGGGGAATCTCCATTGGCCACAACCGATCCACGACTGATTTCATCTTCTCGGAATCAAAGACCAAGATAATTACTTTAGATTTCTTGGTCCCAAGACCAAGTAAGAGAGTGTACCATGCAGGGTGAGCTAAGATGGTGAAGTTTGTGAGCAAGAATGCTATTGTTGAAGTAAAGGGTTCATGAATTCAGGAGGTATTGCTCAAGTATCGGGTTTCAGTAGTGCTTAACTATAAAATGCATGGTCTCCTTTAGTAATATCATCAGTACCAAGGTAACAATTTCACATGTCCACCTCAGCAGTTTTCTGAACTGTGAGAAAATAAGAAAGAGTTTGCTTTTAACTGGACTTATGTGATTCTTGTACATTTTTAGCGATTTATCGTGCTGTGGGTACTCTAAGAGACCTACTACAAGTTTACAACTAATACAGATTACAACATAATAATTAGTAATTATCTTTGGCCTTTAAATACTTCTTCTTCTCCCTTTTAGTTATCCTTGAGTAGTAGTGTTATCATCAAAAGCTAATGCACGGTAAGTTTAGCTTTTTCAATCTTATTATTAACCTAATCGAGTGTTTGATTTATTGATTTAACTTCTTTTGATTGATTAACTCATAGAGAAGGTTACACAAATTTATTTAATTTACCATTGTTACTAACTTTTGAAATTGGGTGTGAAGTAAATAAAAGGAAACCGATTCAGAACTGAAAATAACAATAATCACTTAAAAACCAGTTGTTTCCTATAAACCAACCTCATCTGCTGATTCGCGACAGGGTTTCCACCACTCAATTGACGGTCTGGGGACATACGAACAAGGGTAACTCAAAGGATTCTCACTCCTCTTCTCAAACCCAAAAATCTCCTTTTCTCCCCCAAGTCCATTACAAACCCCTCACCAAAATTAACCCCAAATCTCAATTGAGTTCAAACAAAGCTTAAACTCAAATTCTACTTAAACCCCAATTCCCAAAATCATATTTTTAACAGAAATCACAACAAATTACAGAACCACAGTTCAATTATCAACTGCCACAACCATAAAATCCAATTAAACAACAACATCAAAGTTCAGTTTGAAAAGGAGTGAAAGAAAAGAGTACCTCAAAGGCTCAAAGAGATCACAACACCCTAATTAAACTCCTTAAAAGAGATTATATAGTCCAAACCCCATTGAAGAAAATAACATAAGACATTGATTTCAGAACCCACCACTCAAAACCCACTAAAAGCCCAAATCATACTTCATCACTGAAAGAATGAAGCAGAAGACAAAGAGAGAATCTTTACTAATTTGTAAATAGGTGACTACTCCATTGAAGCATTCATATTGAAGCATTCATTTTAACCTTTG
The DNA here is from genome assembly GCA_014058105.1 of Kingdonia uniflora. NCBI lineage: Eukaryota > Viridiplantae > Streptophyta > Magnoliopsida > Ranunculales > Circaeasteraceae > Kingdonia > Kingdonia uniflora. The sequence goes on from JACGCM010001471.1 coordinate 2,113,473, forward strand.
TTTAATCCAGAGAGTTTAACCCAGAGAGCAAAGGGGGTCTCTCTACATTTATTATACCCACGTCTATATCTATAAAAAAGAGCCCACTGCTACAACTATAATAAAATAATAAAGTTCAAACCAAAAAAACACAGTTTGATCTTTAACTCTCTTTTTTTTCAACAGTTGTTGTTGTTAGTATTTTAATTAGGGTAATTTAATTTAATTTAATATTAAGCTCTATTTAATATTATGTTAGGTTGAGGTTGCTAGCAGCCTAGCATCCGACATGGCCAACTCTATGAGCATTAAAGCTCTTTTTTATTTTTTTGCCTTTTTCTTGATGTTCTGGGAGTAGTGTTTTAATTCCTTTTAGGCTTTGTAGCCCTTATTTATTATTTTTATTTATATATTTTTTTGGCTTTTGCAGATCATACTTGATTATAATATGTCAATCACCAACGATGACTCAATCGTTTATAGCGATTTAAGGGATATGAAAGCTAACAGTTCGACCTGGAGAATTCGAACAAGGATATCTAGAATATGGCATGTAATGGATTTCCAAGACAAGACCAAAATTATCAGCACCAACATGATTTTGATTGATCAACGGGTAAATAATATTGTGTTATTTTTGCTAAATAAATCTAAATACTATAACATTCATATGCATGATGAGTTGCAACAATCATTACAGGGAGACCATATTGAAGCAAGTTGCCCAAAGATGTGTATGCCCAAGTTCTCTAGATATTTAAAAGAAGGCATTATTATTGAGATGGAGAATGGTTATGTTGTTTTTAACAATAAACAATATGCCCCACTTGATAACAAGCTACAAATACAATTCCAGAACAAAGCAATAATTAAACAGCTGGATGATACGCAAGATATTCCTTTATTACGATTTAAGTTTTGTGATTTAAGCTATCTGGCAGATATTGCGGGCAAAATCGCGAAAACAACGGGTAACTTAGCCATTTCCACCAAGTTCAAAGTTATTCATTTACGCTTAATAACAACATATATTTTTAATAGCAGATGTTATTGGTCACATATTATCTGTTACGCCTACAACACCCCTACAACTAAAGAACGGTGGAGAAGTTATGAAGAAAAATGCTACAATCGAGAACGAAAGGTATTAGCTACTACTACACCTTTCTTAATTGATCTAAATATATTTACCAACACTTATGTTTCAAACAACTCGCAGAGGCATCCAATTGGAAATTACATTGTGGGGATCAATTGCTACTGAATTGGAAAGACAACTTGATGAACTTGACTCGCTTAATGTTGTTTTAGTGCTTACAACAGGGTCTATAAAAAACTGGAAAAGTTCTATATACAAATTTGTACTTTAATTGCATTAATCTATATGTCCAAACACCTAACCCAATATGCTAAACTATTTCGCAGGAAATATTACCCTAAACTCAACTTATGCAACAAAGACGTATTTAAACCTAGCAATTCCTGAAGCAGCTGCGTATTCTTATAGGTAATGTAATCTCTTGCTTTCATATGAATAAAAAAACATCATTAATGTTAATTATTCACAATAATGTAATTTTTCAAATGTATAGTGCGGAAACAAGTATTAAAATAACACCGACAAAGGGTGCAAAGTGGTTTGATCAAGAAATGTTAGATGATCAAATATCTATAAAATAGTTGAAGGACAAAATATTCGAACATTATGCGATCAAGGTACCTATTTATTTCATATGAATATATTATAGATTGTTTAACATTCTTAAGCATAAATAAATAATTCATATCAGGATGCAATTTACAACATCAAAGCGCGAATATTAAAGATTTATCATGAGTACGGGTTTTGTTATGAGTCATGCAACAACTGCAATCGGAAAGTTAACCAGCAAAATGACAAATTCTACTGTTCCAGCTGCAGCAAACTAATCAGTAACCCGCTTACTAGGTAAAAAAATCAAACACATTTTCTTTTACTACAAATATATCATGCCAACTCTTTCTTCTTTCAATGCAGGTACAAATTGCAGATAGACGTCCAAGATGACACTGGATCCATCAAGGTGATAATGTTCGATTCACAGCTGCAGATACTTTTAGATAATACAACAAAGACAACTAAAGAACTATCACAAAAGGTACGTATGCAATTAAAGCTCAAAAATACTACATATCGAATCATTTAGTTCTCTACTTACCGTGTGACACTAACATTTAATCTGTAAATAATAAACTGCAGATCAATGGCGATACACTAGTGTCCCACTATCTCGAAGAGAAATTAATTTGGCAAGAACGTGTATTTGGTCTTAAATTAACAGATTCTAATATTGGTAAGCCAAATAGTACTGGACACACCAATAAAAACCACTATGGCAGAAGAAGCATAATAATAAACAAGTTTAATATCCATTTATTTTTATTGTTTTATGCGAAATTATTTTTAAACTTTGGATTTGGATTTATAGTTTTATTAATTTTTTTATAATAATGTAATGCAATTCTTATAATGATTTCTTTTGGTGAAGAGTGAAACCAATAAACAAACCCCATTAAAGAATCTTTCTGCCTTCACCCCTGTAATTCTCTTTCTTTAGAGATAAACAATGGAAACCAACTCAATTTCCAGAAATCTTTTGTTCTTGTGTTTGATTCTTCTACTGAGTTTAGTACAGTTGATTCAATGGGCAGAGGAGAATACTCACATCTCTGGCTCTATACATTACCCCAGAAGCACCCCTAAAGTACTTTTTCTAAGTCCCTCCCATTATATTATAACCCCATTAACTCAGATGCCTGCCAATCAACAATTCAACATGGCTTCAGCACATACAACGTCTTTTTAAGAAACAAAAAAGCCAGTAATAGCTTTGTAAGAGTTCAAATCTAATATAGTTTGTATTGCAGTTCAACTAATAGCATTTTTTTAAGTTCCTATATTCCCATGACAAAATAATCAAAATAATCGAATACTTATTGTTAAAATATCCCAACAGGTTATTTATTAGAATCTATGTGATTTCATATAAATAACCGATGCAGGATGGCTAACTGACGTCACCAACACATAGTGAATCAATCATCTTATTTAGTTACTCTTAAAAAATCCCCTGGCCTGGACAACAAAAACAATGGCGAAAGAAATCAAAATTACGTAGGCCAATTTGGAGGGATTAAGACCTAAAAGCCATCCAACACAATCTACTAAATGCTATGTCAAAGACCCTTATTTTCCTTGATATGGCTTTAGGATTATGCATTGATTATATTGCAGTACAAACCCAAAAACTTACAGAATTTACCTTGATTATGACTCACCTTAAAGCAAACTTATCACACAATATATTGGTTCTCTTCTCTTTATAACAAATTTTCAAAATATTGTAGGCACACGCAATAGCGTGTGCCCGATTGCTAGTAATACTATAAGTTACATACTTAATTTTTTGTCTTTTCACCATTTTTCATTATGTTTTGAATTTTATAGGAGGAACTGGGATGGGAAACACAATGAAGGCAGGGATGGGAAACACAAAGAAGAAGTTCGATGGTCATGAGCTCATCGTTGATCCAATAAGCCAGGTATTTCCAAGAATATATCTTTAGCTTGATTTTGAAGTAACAACTCCTCCTACTGAACAGGTGGTAGTTACTTACGATATCGGAAACAGAAAGAAGAGATGGAAAACCATATTTGCAAATCGTCTGTAGCAGCCAAATTCCTATGATTGTGGTGTATATCATCTTTACGTATTGAATGCCTTATTGAAGGAAGGGGAATTGCATACAAAAGTGGATAGAGATCAATGCCGTTACACAATCGTTCATATTTTTTAAGCCTTAACGTTCGTGAAAGCGCTGATGTCTAAAGTTTTTATGGTTTGTTAATGTTAACCAATAATGATTGTGTCTATTTTTTGTATGACGCTAATTATTTTTCTTCTTGCATTTTGTCAGCTATTTCATCTTTTCTAGTTAACCTTGTCATTAGTTGTTTAATCTCTGCTTAGTAACCCTTAGGTAATTTGTTTCCTGAAGACATGTCATTTGTTAGAGCACCCAATTTCATTTGAAAATTTTGTGCTTGTCTGCTTTGGTAATTGTAGTTGAGGCGGTTCCATTTCCCCTAGGTTAATAATTCATCACGCCAAACAGATTAATTAACACTTTCATCTAATTTTTCATCTCATTTCCCACGATCGAACGCGCATAAGTTACTATAAAACTTCATTGCTTGGCTAATTTAGCCTATCACCACGAAATCACAAAGTTGGAAGAGGAGATAGTTAAAATGGTTCGCGCTATTGATAATGGAGTGGTTCCAAGCATGAGTGGACGCATACACAAACATTCTCCGAACCATGGTCAGCACCACCCACCACCAAGTCATGAGTAGATTTAATGGGAACAAGCTTTACGTGATATGAGGGCAGATTTTCGTCACCTGAATAATATGATAGACTCCTTCAAACTCACCGTTCAAAAATTATCTGATAGGTTGGATGAATTGGAGGAAGCCGTAATATTTCGTTCCCTTATTATTATTTTTGTATAATCATGTTTTGATTTCTCCCTATAGGCTTTTGGGTGAGTAATGATATGTAATTATCTAAGTATGGCTCGTAATGGTACATATTTTTAATCAGCATTACTTGTTATTTATGTCATATGTTCTTAGACCCCTTACCATCTCTAATATTTTACTTAGTCATTTTTATGAAGTTTTCAATGTCTGCACATGTGAATGTCTTGTTCCTGTGTGCATGCTACTATAAAATGATTGTTGCCGATAGACTCAGCAAATGTAATGGAAATAGCACTGGCGAGAATGCGTTGGTGTTTCCCACAAGGAACCCCTAAACACATCTAGGAAGAAGGGCTTAAGAATAAGCTGGAGTTTGCATAAACAATGGCTAGTTTGCATAGATGATACAATCTGCCCATACCGAAGAGAAGAGCACAAGCTATGTCCAGAGGCTCTATTCCAAAACTTCGGCTTGCCTTTGAAAGGCTTACCGAGAGTGATAAGGACTTTTCACCGCTACTCACGAGTTACTAGTAGAGTATGGTCGTTAACTAAGTTTGAGCCAGATTCTAATATATTTAACGAAGAAGAAGAATGTGTCATTGATTAGCGGGTCCGATCCGAGACTTGCTTTTAGTTGTGGTCTAAAACTATATAATGTATTTTTATGTGAATTTTGTGAGATGAAATAATTAGAACAATTAGCATCTTCCGTTGGGTTATATAAAACCTTATCATTAGGCTAAATGTTGCTACTCAAGTGCTATTCGCTAAATTGTAGTCGTAATGTTTACTAGTATGTAACCCTTAATACTCTTAATTTAGCCGGCGGTGGATAGTCTAATCAATTCAATATCCTCTGAAAAAGCATAGTGTGAACCCATTAATTCCACTCCATGCATTAACTTCCCTATATTACAACTGTAAATAATGAAGTGCATCTTCATGCTTTGAGTTAAGCATGTCTTCGTCACTACGTCAAGAAGAACCAGAAGTACTACGTGAACAAGATTTCCCAACATGGGGTAAAAGCTGGTGGACGAAACAGTACGCTAACGATGAAGTAGCTAATGAGACCGCAAGAAAATAAAAATAAATAAATAGGATGCCAAAAGAGATTTTCCAAGAAATATAAAAGTTTGTGGGCCAAATAGAGGTAGTCTATATCAGCGAAGAAGAATATGAAGAAATGGAGGTGGATGAGGATACCGTTCTTATATTAGAAGAATAGTACACTACAGTCTTTCTTTCATGTTAATTGCCTTTTTAATATGAATATGTATTTTGCATAATAAAATTGATCAACCAAGCAGTGCACACACATAATTTAACTTCATTATTCATATAGATAACTAATTAGCCAAGCAGTACACAAACTTATAACTACATTCACGCTCATATTTTCCATACAAATTCATTTTCTCAAACTTGCCCAGAATCTCCATTTTTGCCGCAACTACGTAGGAAGGCTCACTCTGTACAATAGAGGAAGCCTCCCCGAACCACATGCAAAAATGATAACGATTTGTTAGACAATGCTCGAATTTCCTACCGCCATGTTGCTCATCCTTATCGACTCTGCAAATATCACCGCACACACAAAACTTGACCTCATCAATCCACGACTGTAAGCTACAACTATTTTGACCATGGTGACATATACAAAAGTACCGATTCGGGTTTCGGGTGGTTTGAGAGAGACGAATGACACATTTTTTATTGCACCAACAAACGTATGTCTGTATCACTGCCACTCTCTTTAAAAATGTATGTGGTTTGATGTAAGATAGGAGCCTTTTATAAAGCCATGAAATACTCATTCATGACATACATCAAAGTAGATCAAAATCTAAACTACAAATAACCCGGTAACCAAGTCTTTTAAAGTAACATAGTATGTAGCATACTATACATTATTGCTGATCATTCCCAACGTCGTAATTCCTTCCCTAAGTAAAATCTTAAATCACGGTATTTACATTGGTTTATGTTTATTATTAATTACAGTCAAGCCCCGAATATGATGAACAAGAAAGTGTTAATAGCAGAATACGAAATATTACTTAATGACATAAGAACAAAGAATTAATGACAATGTTAACTATTAGTACCATGCTAATTAAACCCTAACAGCAGATGAGTTATGGAAGAACAAATGACATTACAAATAAGCATAAGTGGTATTAAGCAATCTAGTCTGACAGATTTTTGTTGTCATCGCTCATTATATCGAGCTATAATACATCTTCAGGGTGAGCAATCCCGTGCTTTACAAAATCATTATCCTCTAAATCAAAATCTCTGTAAAATTTTTCCTGATTGGCACATTTTTCACGAAAGTTCATTCTTGCATTTCTCTTTTTCCTGTCTTGTGATTGCTAGATTCAACCCTTATGATGTCCCCCAATGCATAGCCATTGCGCGCCTCTTGCGTATGGCTTCACATATGAGTCTCAACCGTTTCCTAAGGTGTCCAACCCAGTGAATGAGACGATTAAGTTCCCATGTTTTGTGAAGCATAACAAAGTGGTCATTGTACTATCTTTGGGTCAGCCGCCACCACTTTCCGAATATAACCCTTCCATTTTCATCTAGTTCACCCTGGAATAACTCCTCATCTGAGATAGGATCGTTGTCGGACATTATGTTTAGTGTTGCTGGATGGTTGAAACTAAATTAAGGCTCCGGAAATCTATAAATAAATGTATTTAGTCACACAATCAATAAACTAATGATACCTCTGAACTGAACAGATGACAAACCAATATAATACAATTAGGTCTACGTAGAATAGGATGATTAGCATAACTATAAGATGTTGACATAAAGTTTGATTGAACTTATCAATGGCATATTTTCTACCCGTGTTTAATCTACTGCATACTCTAGATTACCCAATCTACTATCTCGTGCCTATAACTACAATATTCTTAAGCATGGAAGAAATGACAACTAACACGCTACGATCATGACAAAGCTACTATCCACAAGTGGTATAAGCACATGATAGAGTCTGATAATGATGATCACATCGATTACTTCAAGAATCTTATAACATTACACATGGAAAACAAATTGCATACTGTCATGATACATATGACAATATCTCTTGTTAAAGCTGAAATATTAATATTTGTAACTTACGGGCCTGGAACTTTGTTGGGAAATGGTAATACAAAAGGACAACTTGACTTATACTCCCAATGCATGAGTAAATTGGGAAGGCTTAATTAGTTTGTTTAGATTCTTAGAATTTTAAACTTGTATATAAATATCCTCCGTAAAATAAGGTACTCATAAATCTTATTAAGATAATACGAATGCCTAAATCTAGTGAGAGTAGCGTAGGAAACTAAAGTAGCAATGAGGATGAGGTGAGTTGATTTGATGCGGTGGGTATTAGGCAAGAGAGAAATGGCCAACGATTCTTCGGGCTCAACCAAATTTGCGAGATGGAGGCTGACATCTACGGGGGATAAAGCACAACTGCTTGAAGCGCACTATGTTGAATTCAAGAATACTATAAGGCATCAAGTCCTCCTGGAAGTTGAGGCAAGGGACAAAGTGGCCAGTGAGGACAAGATTGTATTCTTCAGAAGTAGGGTTTTAGCTGAGAAATTGGACAAAGAAGAGTGCAAGAGGCTTAGAGTGGAATCTGCGGCTGAAAGTAGTTGTTTGCAGCAGAGAATGATGTGTTTAGAATGCGAGCTGGAGTCGGCGTCGGATGATGATGATGAAGAATGAAATGTTTGTGTTTCAGTATGTGTAGTTTGCATAATGTTTGCTGGTGAAACTTTGCAGTTTGTGTATCCTTCAAGCTGTTGCTACATTGCTAATGCTAGGGTTTTAACTCAGATCTATCTTACTTTTGCTAATTTTTAATTATTTGTGTAGTAGCCTACTCGATCATATCGATCTTCACTAGCTACATAGTCCAAGATCCCATACTCGACCTCCACCAGGATGCCGTAGCCCGTAATGAAGGAAGACGGTCGACATCGATTGACAATCGAGCAAACGTAGGATACCACCTAAAACATAGACAGCTGGAAAGTAAAATAGACATATAATGACTAGCTGTAAAAAGGTTAAGATAGTAATAACTCCCGGAAACCTGGATGGCCCTCCCTCAGAAACCTAAATAGGAGATGGAGGATCGAAGGGAAGAAAGGAAGCTTGACCAAATCTCATAGAAACTCTTGTACCAAAAGATACTCAGATATATATATATAACCATCATACTTCTAAATCCTCGGGGAGGTCATGAGAAGTCCTCTTAATAGATACTTGTGCATATATTGTCTAAACATCTTTTCTAAATAATCATTCTATAACCATTATTGTTTCGTTGTAAGGTCGATTCTGGACATCCCGAAAATACACCCTTGCAATTGGCGCCATCTGTACTCAACAACCTATACCACACAAAACTATTCTTCTTCAAAAACAAAAAATGATATGACACCTACTCTCCACTCTACTTCAACGATAGTCGATAATATGCAAGAAGACGTCAATGCCCAGTTAGCTCAAATGTGAGATGCGTTCGCCCAAGCTTAAAATCGCCATGCTTAGCAACTTTGCTTCTAACATGATGAACATCGCAAAGAGCTCTAGGAAGAACGCAATCGGCAAAACGAAGACATCAACCAACACACTAGAGATATGGAAGACTTGCTTCTCACAGCCTGCACTCTTTAAGATACTTAACAAGTTGAGCATCCTCTCAACCCCAACGGACCGACAAACTCTAGGATTTTTGTCCGAGATCAGTTGGGGCCAACCCCTCAAGTCTAGCCTATAGCAATCCAACTTGGGATACCTCTCACTGCGTTTCTCCATTTAACAACGGATACTTCTGAAGAATCCAGTTGGTATAATCTGGGCACCGACGAAGAAAGACCGTAGAGATTCACAAGGGACCAATTGGGCGACCGCACCGCAGGGCATCGACCACGGCGCGAATATCCCACTGAATGATCACCCCCTCGATCTATGTATGTCATTAAGAGAGAATTCGATCGAAAAATCTGCGAAGCCATTCACATCAGCTCAACTCTAGTCTCAACTTCATGAAGTTGTCTTAACAACCCCATATGTAGAGAGTTTCTCATTATTGAGGTCCCACTAAACTTTAACATACCCAAAATTCGTAAGTACAAAAATGCCGACCCAAAATCACACATCCTTGAGTTTTAAAATTCCCTAAGTCTTCATGCTACGTCTGACCACAACTTGTGCCGAGTTTTCCCATTCAGCCTCTTCAACAGTCCTTTAAAATGGTACCACAGCCTGCCTAACGGCTCAATACACAACTTTGAAGGCCTTTCCAAACTCTACATCGCCAACTTCCCACAAAATAAAGACAGAGAAGTACGAGTTGACTATTTGTTAAGCATCAGGCAGTCTTAGGGTGAAACCCTCGAATCTTTTACCAAATGTTTCCTTAACAAATTTAGAAAAGTTGAAAACCTCGAGTCTACCAACGCCATCCTAGCATATTCTAGCGCACTCCTAGATAATAGTAGAGTCTAAAAATACATCGTCTTACATAAACCCTCGTCCTTCAAGGAAATGCTTATTAAATTCAACGGGTACATCGACTTAGAATGAATCAGAGTTAATAGCCGACATACACTCCCACTCTCGTCTCTCCCCGTTAAACCCAAGACCCTAATCGCTCCAGTACACACCGACCAAGAGTAGCGAAAGTAACCAAATCTGGATCAACAGGTCGATCGAACACGTAGAAGACTTCCCCCTCCTGTCCTACAAAAGCTCAAGGTTAAACTCGTACAATTATTTTACCATATCAAAGCCGACCTAATCTAGAGATCCCCCCAACCAATTAAAGTCAAATTAGAAGAGTCTTACTGCCTAAACCACAAATACAAAAATCATTCTACAAAAAGAAATTATGCCATCAAAAAATTGTTGGAACTCATTTTTAAAGCCGGCATAGTGCACGAGTATATTATCGACTTGTCGGGATACCTCAACGGATCGTACCTTAAACCCCAGTAAACAATACTTAAGGGCAACAAAGAGCTCCACATTTACCAAGCCCACATGATCGAAGTTAACAATATCGATAGTGGTCACACTATCAGTAAGAGGAAGAGAGTAAGAGACTGCGTTAATTTGGCATACAAGCAAAAACTGCCTACCCTTCTACTCGAGTCCAGCCAGCATCCTCGACCAGTGGGTATCTCTTTTGTCGGATGTGATGTTTCACATGTTCGTTTCCCATATTCCGCCCCCTGGTCATCTCACTCAAAATCGAAAGCATTAAATTATACATAATGTTGGTCGACATAGGAAGTACGGCTGACATACTTTTCCTCGCAGTTGTACGAGGCATGAAAATGGAAGATCGCATTAATCCCATCAATGTTGAACTTAAAGGTTATAATGGTTCTACCGAGGTAGTCGCCAAAAGATTAGGCGTTCCCGTCACCGCTGGAACGGTCGCTTTACAAGTCAATTTTCTTGTAGTCGATAGAAAATTATAGAACTTAGGGATTGTTGGCCGGGAATGGCTACAAGTGATGAAAGCTATCCCATCCAGTTACCACCAAACACTTAGATTCACAACAAAAGTTGGTGTGTACGATATGAATTGATCCCAACGAATAACACGTTCATGTGAACATCCCGAGATTGAAATGACTCACAAATTGGTAAAAGCCTAGTAATTACAGTACATGGGGGGGAACTCGTAACCACGAAGATAATATCGAGCAAACCCCAACTTAACCAATTACCTATATCGAGTTAGATGGGGCCACATGCGGTACCTATATCGGCACACTCCTAAAAATTGATGGACAAACCAAACTCATTGATTTCCCCAAACTCAACAAAGATGTCTTCACTAGGAACGCCACCGAGGTGCATGACATCAATCCAAACCTTACCTATCATAAACTCGACCTGCTTGACCACGTAACAACCAGTGAAAAAATTAATCTCTTCCCCAAGTTATGCGAAGCCGTCAACGCCGAGATCGACAAACTCTTAGGTGTAAGATTAATTTATGAAGTCAAATACCCCCAAGTGGATTTTCAATATTATGGCGGTCTAAAAAAAAATGGCAAGATCCACATCTGTGTCAACTTTACCAACCCTAACAAATACACACCTAAAGATAGTTTCCCACTACCAAAAATTTGGACCATGCTCGATTTTACAGTAGGACATGAAAGGCTACCTATGATGGACGCTGCCTCTGGCTACAGCCAAGTCCCACTTACAACAATCAACCAGGATAAAATAGATTTTATAATAAAATGTAGACTCTATTACTTTAATGTCATGCTATTCATACTAAAAAACTTGGAAGCAACATACCAACGGTTCATTACAAAAATGTTCAAACCCCTACTTGGTACCACGGTCGAAGTATATATCGATGACTTACTATGTAAAAGTGCGAAAAAGGGATCGTACATAAAAGATCCAATTCAAGTCATCCAGACATTGCAATCATGCCACAATGACTAAACCCAGACAAATACTAGTTTGGTGTATCCTCCAACAAATTTATGGGATACTTGATTAGCCATAGAGGAATAAAAGTCAACCCTCAGAAAATCTAAGCTCTCATCAACATGTCCTCCCCTCGCACTAAGAGGGATATATAAAAGATAGTAGGAAAGTTAGCCACAATAAATTGTTTCTTCTCGAAATCATCCGATCGGTGTAAGTGGCTCTTTTCCCTCCTCTAAGTCGAGTCAATCAGAAATTGTAACAAAAAGAACCCAGACATCGAGTGGGCCCCAAAATACAATCTACCATTTCAAGATTTAAAAACATTCCTCGGTCGACTCCCAGTCATGAGCACGCCAGTTGATAGGCATGAAAAATGCCTATGTTTGTTCTTCAAATTACGTGATCTAGAACTTTATTTTATGTTTTACTGAGTCTTATTGAAGTACGTTTGACTATTACAGGTAATAAGACAATTGTGACCAAGCCCGTTCTGAGGGCCAAACTTATAAGCTTAAGGCTACTGCTGGAGATGACCTAGTTGTTAAGAGTTACTGGAAGACTTGGTAGTCAAGACTTTGCTAAAAGATCTCTACAAGATCTTAGTTGCTGAGAGTTAGGAGAATTTGTTAAGTTATAAAGATAGAGTTGTTGAGAGAGAGGAAAGTTATCTCTTTTTCAACGCCGTAGCTTTCTTATATTCTTGGAGAGAGAAAAAAGAGGAAAGAATTTATATTACATTTTGGAGTTATCTTTGTCAATCAATGTAAGTTCTTCTTTATCAATGATCAATAAGTGTTCTATTAATTTGTAATTTCTATTACTCAATTTGATACGAGAATTCACGATTCTATCTATGCATCCTTGAGAACAAACTCATATTATAACATCCGATTTGATACGGTTTATCAAATTGCACCACTGCCGGGGATGCAATCGATTTTAAAATCGTGTTTGTTTTATTAAATTATTGTTCCGTTCGATGAGTTTTTCTTTGTTTATATTTGTAAGAGTAATTTTTCTTCTTTTTGCTCTCGTTTGAGGTATTTGTTTTATGTGTTGTGTGTAAGAAAAGGTAGCAATAACAAGCAACAACAAACAATTTCTGTACAGCAACAACAACATTAAATTCATCCCCATCCACAACACCTAGTACATCCCAAACTCTCTGGTTTGCGTCTGTCTTTCAATCATCTCGTTGCTCATGTGTATGAACCTTCCATTCTATCATATTGTCTGGTAGGGAGACCTTACAAATCTCTCTCTCTCTAACTCTTCTGTATTTCCTCTCTCTCACAATAGATTATTCACTCAAGCTTCATCGTTTTGTAGAGTCATTTGTGGCGAATAAATTTATTCTAGGGTTTTAAACATCATCATTTTCATCAGTTTATCTCTTCAATTCTGATCACGATAAGCTTGTTTATGATCTCTGTGTGGAGTTCTTCTTCTTAGTTTCTAGGGCACACAAAATTCTTGCGATTGTTGGTTTTTTCTACTTAATCGACACCGTTGTTAATATCTTTTACATTGGTGAGTGCTCTTATTATCTCTCTATTTCTTCACCTCCCTCTGATCGTGACTTGGTAGCGTGATTTGAACTATTGGCTTATAGTATGGGTTGTCAAATTGCTGATCTGAATTTGTGGTTCTAAGTAAGGGGTTGTTAATTTATGAGTTCTGATATTAGATTTGATGATTTTGTTATTTGAAGATTGTGGGTACCCAATTGCTTGTAGGAATTGCTTTATTATCTTTTCTTGATTGTGCTTGTAACTAGGTTGTTATTGTTCTTGGAGTAATTTTGGGTTCTCTTCATTGGAGTGAATCGAATCACTATTTTTGCTACTGGGTTTGAGTAATTTAGTCTGAGGTTTGCTATGTTTTTTACTCTCATACATTTCCACCATTTTTGTAAGAAGCAGGTCTAGGTAATGAGTTTTGGGTGATTTAATTTCTGGGTTTTGAGGTTTAAACTTAAAAAATTCTGGGGTTTGCTTTATTATGAGTTTCTTTCTTACATTTGGTATTTCTCAGAGAAACAACGCCTATAAAGTCTGGGTTATTTATTTAAATTTATTTTGTTTGTTTTTGAGTTTGTGGATTTCTTATTGGTTAATTTTTTTTCTAATAGCTTCCTTCTTGTTGGTTTTCTTATTTGTTTCGATTATCAGCAGATTCCTGAATTTACTTGTGCCAACCTCACCAATTTGGGTATGATAGATTGAAGGAGATGGACGCGGTTAATTAAAAAGGTAAAAGTTTAAGCGCTCTGTAAAACCAACATCAAAGCAAAGCGACAAAGCGATGAAGATTTCTAGTTTCTTAAATTTTTTATATTTTGTATTTTAAGGATTGAGAAGAATGTTTGTGTAAAGATTATTGAGTGATGCATTGTAAGGTGAGGAAATTGTACTCTGCCACAGGTACAGCTTTGGAAACCTCACTCGGGCCAAAAATTGTTTCAATGCGTACTTCGCCAACACTCTCGGATGGGCCTTCCCAACGATTTCATCATGGTAACCAAACGTGCCCCTAAAAAGGCCGCCCTGTAGGTAATCATCTTTTCACCACACCCTCCCTATTACGGTCTATCCTTGTTCAATTATTATTTGATTGGTGAACTAAAATGGGATTTCATCACCCGTGCGTGCCCACGCATTAGGACCCTGGGAGTTCATCACCCAGTTTTTAATATTTTTGGTATCGACAGTCCCGACCACTTTAAAAGATTTTTAGATAAGAAGCCATAAAAACGTAGTTAATCAAAAGGCTTCGTTCGGTCCTGGAGCAACATGCTCAATAGCAAAACCCAATAAGTGGCTACATTTGCTGGAGGACGTACGTTCCCTGGCATTACTAGTGTGGATAGGTGACTCTAAGCGGTTTGCCCTGCCTTCTAGCACATGTAATTCTAGGTGACTAGACAGCACACGAGCTATCGCCAAAGTGAGTACAAACAACACAAGTGTGAACCGATTCACTGTCAGGAGCAGGAGCATTAAACCTTGAGACTGGGTTTACAAATTGACTTAAAAAAATGACCAATAAAGCATTCTTGAGTGCTTGCATCATTCTTAGGTCTTTTAGTGTGCTCGCATCTATTGATTGAGTTGTATGTTTAATTGGGGTAACACCCAAACTCGGACTAAGAACACTGCAAAAATCAATATGGGCGGAGCTGATAGGAATGGTCTCGAACCTGCTGCTGCTGCGGAGAGAATCACTATCCACAATCGAATGAATCCTACAGTTGTCAGTAAACTTTCATGTATTGTGATTCCCAGAAATGTAGGAAATTTTTAGTTAAAACCAAGATTCTTGTCTATGCTCTGCATATTCCATGGTAGACCCACTGAAAACCTGTATAACCATCTTAGGGACTTTAGGGATCATATGCTTATATTAAACTTCGAACGTATTACAGAGGATTATCTAAAATTATTTCCCTAACTACAGAGTTTTCAAACACATTTGAACATTTCGTTAAAGAGTTTTCAAAAAAGTATTTCCCTAACTACAAAACTACTAAGATACGATAGAGTATTTATAGCTTCAAGCAAAACCGAGGAGAGTCATTATATGACTACCTACAACTGTTTAGGGATTTAGAGCAAAAATGCCCACATCACGGGATTCAACTGATTGATATAGTTCAAACACTCTATGAAGGTCTAGGCTATGGCACTAGAGTTCGTATTCAGCCAATGTGCGCGGGTACATTCGATGAGAAAACTGGCACCGAAGCTTAGACATTTTTAAATGATATAGCAGATAAAACCTACCATTGGCAAACGATGAGAGAGGAAAGACCCTGTCATAGTACAAATGTGTACCAAGTGGACTTTAATTCAGAGTCTATTACTCTTATAACCATTCTTAATGAAATTAAGAACTTAGAGACTGGCAAAAGGGTGAAACACCCTACCACTTCTTCTGTTAACCATGTGGCAATGCCCCTTTATATAGTTTGTGAGAGTTAGAACTATCTGGTCTAAGGTTGCCTAACGTGCTTAGTTTAAGATAGGGTAGGAAACACCAAACTAATGCCATGTATCAACGTCCTAATAGCCAGCCTTTCATTAGTGGATAGAATAATAATTCTAAAAACTTCAATTCTCGGGGAAGTAAAAATTACCATGAAGGATGTTCTTCTGGTAGCGCCCCTTATCAACTGCATAACCAAGTGAACCGTCACCAGTCTAGTTCCTCGTGGCAACAAAATCTATAATACCAAGCTCTCCTTAATGTACCTTATCTTCCTCTATACAATAGGAATCTGCCTACTCCAACCACGTCCTTAGAAGATACTCTTAAGGTGTTTATGCAAGTAACTCAGTTGTCTATTACATAACTTGAGGATCAAATGATAACAGAGATAAGCACAAGAGACAAAGGAACATTCCCCAGTCAAACTCAAGCTAATCCAAAAGGGAATATTGAACATCCTAGATCTTCTAATCGTTATAAAGTTAACGCCATCATTTCACTTAGGAGTGGTAAAAAGTTGATAATCTGGTAAACATGCATAAGGAATTCAAGGAGGAAATTTAAAGTAAACCTATAGAAGAACCTATGAGTGAGGAAAAAACTGCGATAATACATGTTCAGCCGATGGCTCCTTTTCCCCAGTTGTTATCCTAGGCTAAGAAGGGCAATGTTTATGAGGATATACTAGGGATTTTTAAGCATTGCGTGATTAACATTCCAATCCTTCCTATCAAAGTAAACACATTCTGATCTTTACACTTTAAAGTGGCGTATACATGTCCCAAAAAAGGCTTTTCATGTTCACGAGAGTGATACGTCTATTCTTTTAGATGCACATGTTAGTTATCTCCTTTTATGTAAAACCCTTCCCAAGTACAAGGATCCGGGATGCCCTACAATTTCATGTACAATTGGGACCCGTAAGATAGGAAGAACTCTACTTGAGTTAGGTACAGTCGTGAACCTCATTTCTTACTCTGTCTATAAGCAATTGGATATCAGAGTACTTAAACCCACAAATAGGACCCTGTAGCTAGCAGGCCGGTCCATTAGGATTCCTAGGTGTATGGTTGAAGATGTGCTGATCCAGATTGAATAGTTTATTTATCCCATAGACTTTGCCATTTTAGATACTGAGCTAGTGGCAAACCCTGAGGATGAGGTCCCTGTGATTCTTGGTCACCCATTTTTGGCAACAGCTAATACGGTAATCAACTGCCATAATGGAATTATTAAGTTTACCTTTGAGAACATGACAGTAGAATTAAATATCTTTAATACGTCGTATTCCCCTTCTAATTCTAAACTACTCGAGTGTAATATGATCCAGAGTCTTGTAAGTAGCACTTTTGAGAGGTCAAGTACCTCAGATCCTTTAGGGGCATTCTTGCCCCACTTTAGTAGAGATTGTGAGGATGATTCCTGTACATATGAGGTGCAAGCCTTATTGGATTTAACTTTAGATATTTCAGAGTTGGAAGGTGAGCATAAAATCTTAGATGTTAAGAAACCCATTCTAGAGGCTCAAGTAACCTCCCTAAATTCCCTCTAACCTTAAGTATGTTTTTATATGTCCAGACGAAGCTATGTCTGCCATTATTGCCGCTGACCTAGAACCCCTTCAGGAAAAGAAGTTGATTCACGTTCTTAAGGGAAATACAAAAGCTATTGGCTAGAGTATAGAGGACATTACAAGAATTAGTCCCTCAGTTTGCATGTATAAAATCAAATTTGAAGATAATGAAAAAAAGTTTAAGGAAGGACAACAGAGATTGAATTCGACAATGGCCAAAGTAGTTCGGAAAGAGATTTTAACACTCCTTGATGCTGGGATCATCTATCCCATTTCAGATAGTCAATAGGTTAGCACGATCCATGTTGTCCCAAAAAAGTTGGGAATCACCGTTGTAAAGAATGAGAATAACGACCTTATACCCAATAGAACGACCACTGCATGGAGAGTCTGCATAGACTATAGGAAGCTTAATTCGGTCACTAGGAAAAATCACTTCCCCTTACCCTTCATTGACCAGATGCTTGAGCGACTCGCTGGGCACAAATTTTATTACTTCTTAGATAGTTACTCTGGGTACAACCAAATACCCATCGCACCCGAGGACCAAGAGAAAATGACTTTTACATGTCCTTTCGACATATTCGCCTACCATCGCATTCCATTTGGCTTATGCAATGCTTCTACGATGTTTCAGCGTTGTATGTTAAATATTTTTCTGACGTGGTAGACCGATTCCTTAAAGTTTTCATGGATTACTTTCACATTGTTTGGTGACTCATTTAGCTTGTGCCTTTACCATCTTTCCCTTGTATTACTCAGATGCCAAGAAAATAATCATATTTTAAATTGGAAGAAATATCACTTTATGGTAAAAATGGGGATAATTTTAGGGCTTATCATCTTTGAAAATGGAATAGAAGTTGACCAGGCCAAAATAGATGTCATTTTTAACCTTCCCCCACCATGAAATGTCAAGGATGTCAGATTGTTCTTCCATTGAGTATGGGTAACTAGTAAGATTGTTCGTCCATTGATTAGCCTCTTGGCCAAAGATGTGGCTTATGAGTTTGATGCACCTTATCTTGTAGCTTTGGAAAAGCTTAAGACCCAGCTCATAATATCACCCATTATTAAACCACCTATTTGGAGTGAGCCATTCGAGTTAATGTGTGATGCCTCTTATTACTCTATAGGATCTATTTTGGGACAACAGATTGATAAACGTCTCCATGTCATTTACTACGCTAGTAAAATGTTAAATGATGCCCAATTGAATTACACGACCACCGAGAAAGAACTCTTTGCCATTGTTTATTCGCTAGAAATATTTAGATCTTATCTTATAGGATCTAAAGTGATAATTTACACGGATCATGCTACGTTTTGACATCTTTTATCAAAGAAAGATGTTAAGGCACGACTAATCTGGGTACTACTTTTACAAGAGTTTAACCTCAAGATTCGAGACAAAAATGGGTCAGACAATATAGTAGCCAACCATCTTTCCCGCATAGTGATTGAGTCTGTTGACGAGTCTTTACCGATTAGGGAATCCTTCCCAGATAAACAACTTATGGCTGCAAATTTAGTTCCTGAGATGTCGTGGTTTGCAGACATTGCTTATTACTTAGCCATAAACACCATTCCCGATCATTTGATTAAACCTGACAAAGATCGATTCTTTAGTCAAGTGAAGTACTTCTTTCAAGATGATCCATATTTGTTTAAGTATTGTACTGACCAAATCCTTAGGAGATGTGTTTCATATTCTGAGTTTACCAATATTTTATCATTTTGCTACACCCAAGCATGTGGAGGTCATTTTAACTCTAAGAAGACCGTGGCCAATTTTTTATAGTGCAGCTTCTATTAGCCTACCTTATTTCGTGGTGCGCATGCATTTTGTAAAGCGTGTGAGAGATGTTAGAAAAGGTGAACCCTTTCTCTATGAAATATGATGCCCTTGTCCCCTATTTTGGTCATTGAACTCTTTGATGTTTGGGGCATTGATATTATGGCCTTTTCCTAAGTCTTTTGGATATGAGTACATTCTAGTTGGAGTGGACTATGTATCAAAATGTGTTGAAGCCATCCCATAAAGAACAAATAACAATGCAGTTGTTCTTAATTTTTTAAAAGAAAATATGTTTTCTCGATTCAGAACATCGATGACTATTATTAACGATGGAGGGTCACATTTTAACATCAAA
Organism: Kingdonia uniflora; assembly: GCA_014058105.1. Taxonomy (NCBI): domain Eukaryota; kingdom Viridiplantae; phylum Streptophyta; class Magnoliopsida; order Ranunculales; family Circaeasteraceae; genus Kingdonia; species Kingdonia uniflora. The sequence goes on from JACGCM010001471.1 coordinate 2,133,181, forward strand.
AATTTTGTTGCCCTTGTCAAAAAGTATGGTGTAAACCATAAGGTGGCAACACCTTATTATCCCCAAATGAGTGGGCAAGTGGAAGTTTTGAATCGGGAGATCAAAAATATTCTCCAAAAGACGGTTAACCTAAATCGCAAAGATTAGTCTGTAAGATTAACTGATGTATTTTGGGCTTATCGCACTGTATATAAAGATTGGAATGTCACTTTACCAACTCGTTTACGGCAAGGCTTGCCACCTTCCTGTCGAACTTGAGCATAGAGCTTATTGGGCAATAAAAACATTTAATTTTGCACTTCAACGGCTGGGTTCCACCCTAAGCTACAAGTTATGAGTTGGATGAGCTCCGAAAAATGCATATGAATCTGCAAAGATATACAAAGAAAGAACCAAGGTTTTCCATGATAAAAATATCCTGCGAAATACCTTTGAAGTTGATCCAAAAGTTTTATTGTATTCTTCGAGTCTTCATTTGTTTCTTGGAAAACTTCAATCCCGTTGAACCGGGTTGTTCATTGTCAAAATATTTTCCCCCCATGAAGCTATTTAAATTCTTAATCCTCGTACTGGTAGAATTAATAAGGTAAATGGACAGAGACTTAAACCATTTTACAAGTACTTTACGGGTTTGAACGAGGATATGAATCTTCGGGGCCCATCATATGCAATATTGGTATCTTTATATCTACCCATAGTCTTATCTAGTTTGGGGGTACCTACCATCGTCTGGCTGAAGATGTTAAACTTAGCGCTTGTGGAAGACAACCCTTATCATGTTCAGGTAGTATTTCTTGATTTTCTCCTATTCTTTTCATTTTCGGCAACTGTGGGGACACATGCTGAGTCAGTTTGAGGGTGGGGTAAATAAGATTTTCACAACTTTTACCAAGAAAAGTTGTTATTCTAGGGCATTCTGGTATTGTAGATATATCTTTTGTATACTCTGACCTTTAGACATTCTTAGAATTCTAAAGTTGTATTTGGGATACAATTTTAAGGTTATGGTTTATTTTAAACCGTAAATTATTAATAGATTAAGGATTCTTAAGTTTTTGGTACTACCATCCTATTAGATGTGTTTCAGAAGAAAATCACCCTTATAATTGCACTTTAAGTAATTATGTTATTAAAGTTTTGTTAAAATTAACTATCACCTTTTGATTAATCAACAATTTGGGTTAGGAAGAATTTGTAACGAGGGAGACAATTACCTAAGAATATTTATTTCTAAAAAAATTCAAACTAAGGGTTTATATGTATTTTCACAAGTTATTGGCTCCTTCACGAAACTGACATACTCGAAGAAAAAAAAACCCTTTATAATTCAAGGTCCCTCGCAAGATTTAGAACTGAAAGAGAAATTTTTTTTACCAATCTCGAGGAAAGCCATGAATCAATGTGAAAGGAAGAGACAAAAAAAGTAAAAAAAACGAGTATCTACTAGTATAATCGAGAACTATGTGAAGGAATACAAGTCGCAAGTATAAAAGAGTAAATGAAAACTCAAATGCAACATCTTATCTTGAAAAGCTTGTGTGGATATATATTTTCCCTGAAAGATCAATAAAAGAGAGCGAACAAACTAAGGCACTTGTCAAACTAACTTCTAGATTTTTTCCACCATACTCAAGATCAGGCTAAGGTTATTTGGAAGAATTATCAAACACCTTGATTCGAGAAACTAAATTTACTACAAAAGGATAAAATTCTAAAACTTGATCTAATCTGATGGTAGTAAAATTGACTTGATAAATGCTTACGTATCTAATGGCAAACCCTTGTTTAAGTGTTATATATTTGAGATGAATTCAATCCATTTTAAGAGATACTATGAACAATAATTATGAGTGTTTATAATACCAGAACATCGTTGATAAAATTTAGTGGGTATATTCACTGAAAACCCTTACGAGACACAACTCGTCCTATAGGGGTAACCTATAAGTTTAAAGGCTTATTGCATACTCTAAATGCAATTGTAAGAAACCACGAAAGAGTTTAATTTTTTTTTTTGCTAAAGAACTAGCAATATGTCAGTTTAGGGGCATTTGATAGGCTTGAAAAATGCCTATGTTTATCCTTCAAATTACATGATTTAGAACCTTATTTAATGTTTTACAGGGCCTAATTGAAGTATGTTTGACTATTGCAGGTAATAAGACAATTATGACCAAGCCCGTCCTGATAGCCTAACTTACAAGCTAAAGGCTATTGCTAGAGATGACCTAGTTGTCAAGAGTTGCTGGAAGACTTGGTAGTCGAGACTTTGCTAAAAGATTTCTATAAGATCTTAGTTGTTGAGAGTTAAAAGGATTTTGTTAGGTTATAAAGATAGAGTTGTTGAGAGAGAGGAAAGTTATCTCTTTTTCAGTACCGTAACTTTCTTATATTCTTGGAAAGTGAGAAAGGAGGAGAGAATTTTATATTACTTTTTGGAGTTATCATTGTCAATCAATGTAAGTTCTTCTTTATCAATGATTAATAAGTGTTCTATTAATTTGTAACTTCTATTTGTCACGCCCTAAAATCCCATAATTTGTAGCTAGACCAATTACTATCATTCGGGATGTGGAGGTCGGGGAATCCAACCAATTCACCCCACAAGCAACCGAGCCATAAACAAGTTTAGGCTCAGTCATTGACTATAGCAATATCATCAGAGTAAATGGAAATAAAGCAAAAACAAAAGATATATATACATAACTGAAAATGTAAATACAATATCTCAAATATAAAACAGCGTCAAGAGCTGAGATCATACAAGAGGGTACTAAAACTGGAATAGAAACTGCAGCCGCAACACCTGGAACTAATAGTAGGAACTCTCAGCAAAAACTGTACTACTCAGCCTCTTAAATGGGGGAAATACGAGAGTGAGCAAAACCACGGCTCACTAATTCCCAACAAAGCTAAATAACAAACTAATATAACAGGTGCAGAGAAAGAGGAGAGATGAATGAGATATAAAATGTTCTAAAGTACAGTAATCTATAAGTGCCGAATAGAGTGATAAATATAAATGCAGAATAGAGTGATAAATATAAATACAAAATAGAGTGAAGGAGGAATAAGAAAAAGATTAGGAGATATGAGGAATAGTGATATGTAGAATATGCTGCGGTGATGATGAGATGCTAATGATGAGATGTGACGCGATGAACTAGGATAATCCCATAATTATCCCAAATGCTGAGTAATATGATATGCTTAACTAAAGCCCTAAAGTGAATGTTTATGATAATATGAAATCAAGACTAGACCCTATAAATCAATATAGTGGGCTGATCAACCGCTAATGCATAATAACCTTAAAGAGGTCTCAGTTGGATACAATGGGTACGATTAGTAGCAAGCTCAACCAAGCTTGGGATTTGTCACTTGATCAGAGTATTCCGGGCTTTGCAACCCACGGGGCCAACGTCCAAACTTTATTTCACATTCCAAGGGATTTCAACCTCACAGAGGACTAAGATGGGTACCAAAGGAAAACTATCTCATACCATCCCATACTCCTGGATGGGTGAATTGGTATGATAATACCAGTCCCAAACTCACCCACTTATTTCAACCCTATGTAGGAATCCCAAATCCTATCGAGGGTCAGACGAGTGGAGCTTTGTTATGTATCCTGACCTTGTTAAGTTAAAAGTATAGGAAAACCCAAGCTGAAAATAGATCCCAAGGATCAAAACACCACAGCCGCCACCCGGCTAACACACATAGGATAACCCCATGCCTCAGAGGAGGGAAACAATCCTAACATAGATGTAAACAGTGGCTAATATACCTAGTCACAACATCCAACAACCTCAGTCTCTACGAGATTGGAACCCAGCCGCCAAGGACAGCCCATGAGAATGCCACACAATGCACAACATCCTAGAAGGCAATAAGGGAAACACACCCTACATGCCTAACTATAGGAAACAACAATGCTGAAATCAATAACTACGACAGACAAGACAATAAAGTTTAAAACCAATCACAAACATCTCAATGCCATTGCACACCTCTAACTAACGCAAGTTAAACCAGTATAGGAGTTTAGCCAGGAAGGAACACTCGCCCGATAAGCGGGCTTGAATTTTGCCGGATAAACTCGGAACTCCAACAATCTACAATCCAACAAACGACAGGACAACCCGAGGCAACAATCAAGTCAACACCACAACCCAACACCTACAACAACGCAACTCCGCAATCACAACCTAAAAACCCAACACAAAACCTAAATCCGAATCTAACAACAAAACCATAGAAATCGAAATCACCAAACATGGAGAGGAAAAGGAAATACTCACCGAAGGAATTTGGCAAGGAATCAACCCACGAATAACATGAAACACCAAGGAGGTGAGGATTAAGTGAGGGAGAGGGTTAAGGAGGAGAGAGAGAGAGGGGAATGAGAAAGAGGAAGGAAGAAAAATGAAAATGAAACCAAAAGGGAGAAAACAACCGCCAAAGTCGTTCGAAATGTCATTCGAATGACTAAAGCCAAAAAGGAAAGAAACCCTAGAAAGACAATAATCGTTCGAAATGTCGTTCGAACGAAAACATTTCCTTGGACCAACACACCAGGGGTTAAGTCACCTCGTTCGATAGGTCGTTCGAACGAGAACAGGGGTCGTGCGAATGGACCATACAGTCATTCGAACGGCTAAGAAATCTTGGGCCAAATTCTAGGAGATAGGTCAACTAGTTCGAACGAATATGAACCTCGTTCGAACGACTTCTGAAGAATTCCCAAATCTTCTCAAATCCACAAGATCACCCTCAACACAAAATAACTCATCAGACACAAGCCAAAATCAACAACGACAACACCAAGCCAACCACAGGCTCTCAAAACCACAACACAACCACCTACTCTGCCAAAACCACCGAAACCCTGAAAAGAAGAAAAATAAGAAAAATAAGAAAAGAAGAACTCCAAGTCCTGATAAGATAAAAAAGATGCAATGCAGAAAGGGAAGATGCATGATGCATAATGATATGAGTGGATGCATGAAGAATAAAATAAAATAAAAATCCGATACATTACACTATTACTCAATTTGATACAGGAATTCACGATTCTATCTATGCATCCTTAGGAACGAACTCATATTATAACATCTGATTTGATATGGTATATCACCAGTGGAGGGCAAAACACTATCGCTCTACTTAGTTGCTACCGAAGAGTCGATAAGTTCTATCTTTATCAAGATCGACAACAACATTAAAAAACCCGAATATTTCATCAGCAAAATACTTACCCCTGCAGAATTTCGTTACACGATGCTAGAGAAACTGATACTCACCCTCATTTACACCTCGCAAAAATTGAAACCATATTTTATGTCCCGCAAGATCAAAGTCATCATGAGCTACCCTCTCCTAGAAGTCCTAATCAAAAAGGAGAAGTCGAGAAAAGTGCAATAGTGGTCTATTTTTCTAGGTGAGCATGATATTTCTTTCAAGAAAAAGGTCTCAGAAAAAAGTTAAGCCGTAGCTGATTTCTTGGCTAATTTTCTAGTCTGGGACCCCAACGGGGAGGAACATGATGACAAAATTCCCGATGAGAAACTTACTCCCCTCGATCCATGGATCCAATGCACCAGATAATGACTATTCACATATATATCTGTGGGACCCAATGGATCACGAATCGAAATAGTATTGGTCACCCCCTCAAATGACAGAAAGCACTAAAATTTGGTTTTGAATGCACAAACAAAAAAGTTGAATACGAAGCCTTAATTCATGGGCTCGATATGGCTCTCAGCCTCGGCGTCCATTAACTATCTATTTTTACCAATTTACAGCTTGTCGAGCGGCATTACTCTGGAGAGAACAACACCAACGGACGTATGACCTCTTACATTCAAGCTGTCCGAGATCGTATGGAGTTATTCCCCAAAAAATCAACCATTATCCATTTCCCTCTCAGAGAAAATAAACACATTGATGCTTTAGCTTATATAATGGCCATGTTCGGCCGATCAGAGCCACGACAGCTTAGCATCGAAGTACTCTACTATCCTACAATCAATAATATGCAAGTTACCCATATTCAAATAGCCTTCACCACAGTATACACCAAGGATGGACGAACACCATTTTTACAATATTTTAACAGTAAAATTCTTCCAGATGACCTTAAGGCGCGATGCTCTATCATCGAGAACTACAAAAGATTCTCGATCCAAAGGGCATGCTCCATAAGCGGGAAGAAAACAGTGTCTACCAGCGCTGCCTATCCGATATCGATACCCAGGATACCTGGAAGGAACTTCACGGGGAAACTTTCAGGTCATACATAGCTGGTCGATCACTTGCCGCCCGAGCCATCAACCAAGGATTTTTTTGGCCACGCATACTGTAGGGGCCTATCCCTCAATCTGACCTAAATTCGAGTTGTCCCCAATTCGAATTACATCTATATCAGGCTCACGCATTCTCCACACGACTTCTCCAGTCAACAGTATCACATAATCCACAAACTGATGAAGAACGTGGGTCGAGCTCAAACCAAAAAACTTGAACAAGTCAAAACCACCTACTTCACACAAACTCAACAGTTACTCAGTCAATAGCCACTAACCACATTGTTCGGAGGACGTGCTTCAGTACGATGAAGAACTGTAGAAGAGGCCTATATAAAGAAAAAGTTCGAGAAGAGACAAAAAAACCAGAAAAAGATACGATAAATTACCAAGAAGTCTTTATCTTCTAAGATTTTCCACACTCCAAACTTCTTATTCACAAGATCAAACATTTTTAAGTCTAGAAATAACTTGTAATACGATATCATCAGCCTCAAGAAATATAAGTCACTATTACAAAACCCTCAACACGAGGTCGTGGTTTTTAACCTATTTAAAGGTTTTCCACGATAAATACTTGTATCATTTCTTGTTTACTAGATTGTAGTCACAGGCACATTGGTGTAGGGACTAATTCCAGGCCACGTCGAGCTCACAGAATTTAGCCATTATATTTAGCGTCGTCTGTGGGAAAGAAAGTCTTTCTATGGTATCCTAAGATATTCAATCACTCTACTACAGCATTTTAACCATGGTCACATCTAAGTGACCAACTACTGGAGTTCCGCTCAGCCTTTCAATCGAGTCGAAATACTTTTCAGAGCTCTGAGCGAATCTCAACACTGAAATGGAGAAGCATAACGAGCTCGAAGAATAATTAACTCACGACCGAGAGCTCCGTGGGAAAGAGCTCGAGGCCGAAAGACAAGCTCGCTTGACAGCGCTCAAACGACACAAAGACCAAATGGTAGCAATGCAGACTACCTTGTAAGCTCTGCAAAACATTCAGCAGGTTCCCAGATAACTGTGCGAGAAAGATTGGGACCTCAAGGTGCCACCAGTAAGGCTATTCCCAGACATATTCAAAATGAACCTCAACCTTCCATTTATTTGGGATGGGAGATTTAATATGAAATCAGCCGAGGTCACCGATGTTCTATCCGTCAAGATGAAGAAATAAGACCTTCGCCTCAAGTTCCAGCGTGAGATTATTAGAGTGAAGGGACCGGTATACATAATCCACAACTTCATCATCAAGCCGCTCAACCGATCCGTCACTATGTCACACAAGAGCATATAGACCACCGTATTAAGGAGTTGATCGAAGCACAAGTTTTGCGCACTACCGACGACCTTACCAAGTTACAGGGAAGTTCAATTGCCAAAAATCTATTCGATATGGATATTTTAAAAGGTTTCCATACTCCAAAAATTTGCAAATACAAAGGTACAGATCCCAAGGAGCACATTCAACAGTACCGTAATTTATTGGGGTTGTATTCTAATCTCAACCACATTCTCTGTCATCTGTTCGCCACAAGTCTGCAAGAGGAACCATCCTGATGGTTCCATTCTCTGCCAGAAGATTCCATATACACATTCGACCAGATGCAGAAACAATTTATCAAGACATATGCTCACAACAGAGACAAAGAAGAAAATTTGTATTCTCTTATCAGTCTCAAACAATCCAACGGAGAGAAGCTCGAGGCATTTGCAAAAAAGTTCTTGGAGCTCGCGCTTAAAGTGGACAATCTTGATTAGAAAACTGTTGTTACCGCTTTTACCAACGCACTCCAGCTGGACTACAAAGCCAAGAAGTACCTCTTCCTCAACAAACCTGCGACCTTAGAGGATATGATCACCAAGGTCAATAATTATGTCGACCTAGAAAGGATGATGTCCAAAAGGCATAAAACTACTAAATCCATCCTTACCACGAAAGGTCCCTCTACATATCAAAACGTAAAACCAAAGGAGGACCAGGGTGACCATAAATGCGCCAAGGGAAATACTGGCAACCCTCGGAAAAGCAGACCGCAAGTCAAACCGGTCCTCCCAAAAATGAATGTTTAAATCTCCATGATTTTTCTAATCCTCACAAAGGATAAACTCTACCGTCTCTCCCAACCATTGGAACCAATTGACAGCCGACCGTATTGCATGCACCATAAGGTAAAACACCATTCTACTGACAATTTCTTTGCCTTACAGAGGTTGCTCGAATACATTTTCAAGCAGGGACGGATGCTCAAATATATTATCGACCTGGAATCATGCAAGGATGGCAGCTATAAAAAGTAGCTTGAAGTTATCCAGGTTGAAAATCAACCTGAGGAGAAGCATCATTACCATATGCGCCACAACAACATGATTGAGATCAATCAGCTCACCAACTCTAACAAATTCAAGTGCATGAGATTGTCAGAATGCTGCGATCTCACACCTCAAGATAAAGAAGCCAAACTTTTGCCTGAGTCGAGCAATCGCCGGCTCAAAATATCATTCAAAGATTACGATACTAGCCATGTTATATTTCCACATCATGATGTGTTAGTCATAATGCTCAAGATGAAAAAGTTTGTCATGCACACAATGATGATCGATACTGGCAGTGGTATTGAGATCATCTTTTAGAGCACTATCTGCCAAATGGGATTGGCTGATCAAGTTATTCAAAGCGATACCGATATTAGTAGATTTAATGGTTCTAAAGAAGAGCGAGCAGGGAAGATCATCTTACCTATTACCGCAGGACCTACCACTATCGACCTTGTCTTTTATGTGATCAATGCCAAATTTCGTTATCTCGAGATTATGGGACGTTGTGGATTCATAATATGGAAGCAATCGCTTCCACCTATCATCAAGCACTCTGCTTCAAACACGATGATAGTATCTATGAAATTAGGGGTAGTCAAAAACTTTCTCGAGCTTATAAAAATACCGTCTCTGTAATTCTAGATACCTCCGAAAAATATGTTGCATAACAATTACAGCAAGCTGATCACCCCAATAATCTGCCTTCTATGAAGGAGCCCACCGAATACGTCAACATCGATGAACCAAGCAGATGAACTTTCATCGGTACTAAGCTGGTTCAACACGAAAATGACACTCTCATCCAGTTCTTACGACTAAATAGAAGCATTTTTGCATGGTCTTTCGAAGAAATGCCTAGGGTCAATCTGGCCAAGGCATGTAACAAATTGGCAATCAACATCAATGTCACCGCAGTCAAACAGAAATAGTAACGCCTATCACCACGACTTCGAGATGAAGTTAGCATGAAGACCAAGAAATTGATCAAAATGGGATTCATTCGAGAAGCCAAGTATCCAAATTGAATATCCAATATCGTTGTTATCCCAAAGAAGAATGGAAAGGTCTGCGTTTGTGTAGATTTTACCGATTTCAACAAACATACTTCAAAGGACAGTTTTCCCCTTCCCAACATTCATCTGATCCTTGATTCTATAATAGGTCATGAACTCCTATCTATGATGGACGCTGCTTTGGGATATAATCAGATTCTACTCTTGAGTGAAGATCAAGAAAAGACCACTTTTATCACTAAAAGAGGACTTTATTACTACAAAGTCATGCCCTTCAGACTCAAGAACGTAGGTATAACTTATCAGGGATTGATGACTACTATGTTCAAAGCACATCTCCGTAGAAGTCTACATTGACGATCTCTTGTGCAAGAACGCACAATTCATCAATCATATTTTAGATCTCAACACAATTTCCAACCTACTTCGATCTTACAGGATGCGTCTCAATCCTGATAAGAATCAATTCGGAGTGCATTCAGGTCAATTTCTAGGCTACCTCGTTAGCAAGAAGGGGATTGAAGCCGATCCAGATCAGATTCAAGCTCTCCTTGACATGTCATCTCCTAAAACAACAAAAAATGTTAAGAAACTTTCTGGCAAGATTACCGCTATCAACCGTTTCGTTTTAAAATCTTCAGACCACTATCGTTGGTTGTTCATATTACTCTGCGGTTGTACCATACGAGGAAAAGTTTAACCGAATACAGGGGTTCAATAGACAGTAGAATGTGAGGCCGTTTTTCAAGATCTCAAAACCTATTTGGGGAAGTCTCCCATCATGAGCACCCCAATAGATAATGAGGAACTGGTTATCTACCTCGCTGTTATAGATACTTTACTTAGCACGGTTCTTATTTGACTTGAGAGGAAAATCGAGAAACCAGTCTACTTCATCAGGAAAACCTTCACTTCAACAGAAACGAAATACACTAAAATCAAGAAACTCCAAAAAGAAAAATCAAGAAGAGTGCAACAATGGTCACTCAGCTTGGGAGAACATGATATCAAGTTTGAACAATGTCATTCCGAAAAAGGGCAGGCCATGACAATTTTCCTCGCGGATTTTCCAGTGGAAGATCCCGAGTGGGAGGAGCACGATCCTGACCTTTCAGAGGAAGTTACAGAAGATTCACCCCCTAAAACATTTGACGAGTGAGCTGAATGGATTATAAGGAAGGGGTGGAGACTTTTTACAGATGGATCAGTAGGGCCCGCAGGGTCAGGAATTAGAATCATACTGATTACTCCTTCCAACGACAGAATTAAAAAATCAATTCGCTTGGTCTTTGAGGCCATAAATAATGTCACCAAGTACGAAGCTCTCATTCACGGACTCGACCTCACCTTCGAGCTCGGCATCCTTGAACTTTCTGTTTATACAAATTCATTGCACATCGTCTACTATTACTCTAAGCAATACAAGAAGAATGGCAAGATGATCGAATACGCAACCCTCATTGCATATAGGATGAGCAAGTTTGCGCAAGCAACTCTTGATTATCTTCCTCGATTCGAAAGCAGACACGTCGATTCCTTAGCATATCTAGCCAGGGTTTTGGGCACAAAAGATCGATATCTCTAGATCAAAGTGATTTCAACCATTAGCATTGATCGCATTTTTATATGCACGATCAACACTGGGAGCGATAAAGGGAGAGACGATGATTGGCGAAAGCCTTTCTTAGTTTATCCCGGTATCAACAGCAAATGCAAAGGACTACTTCCAGCAGATCCGAAAGAGAGCCGATAGCTGATAGATAACTCTAAGCGCTACACCTATCAAAATGGTACCTTGTACCGCCGTTCAGTCATAGGGCCTTACCTTAAGTGCCTCTCTTAATTGAAAGTGGATGAGATGCTCTGCTATTTACATGAACGGATTTGTGGTTCTCACGCCGCAGGTCGATTTCTAGCAAATGGAACAATTATACAAGGAATATTTTGGCCCGGTATGCGCAAGCAAGCAGAAGAGTACTCGTGCAAATGTGATGCATGTTAGCGACATGGAAAGATGATGCGCACCCCTGCGCTCGAACTGCATGCAAGCAATGTGTTTTGGCCATTCAAAAGATGGGCACTCGATCTCTTCGGCGAATTTCCTAATTCTCCAGGTAACCCCACCACCTTCTTGTAACTACCGATTATTTTACAAAATGGGTAGAAGCAGTTCCACTCTATCGATCCAGAGAAGAAGGGGTCATCTCTTTTATCTGGGAGGACATCATCACTTGATTTGGGTGCCCCCACTTAATTCGTATCGATAATGAGCCCTAATTTGTTGGAGAAAAGGTTATAATTTTTCTCAACCAACACAACATCATTCACTCACCATCCAATCCCTACTAACCTCAAGGCAATGGCCAAGCTGAAATTGCCAACAAAACCATCGTAGATGGGCTCAAAAAAAGGCTACACTCTTAGATAAAAGGGAATTAGGTTCATGAACTCCCTCATGTCTTATAGACATATCGTACAACTCTACGATAGTCAATAGGCTGTACCCCATTCCTCCTTGTCTATGGTACTATAGCCATCATTCCTTCTGAATATCATCACCCAGTCAAAGATCACAAGCTATCTGACGAGGAAAATAAGTTTGAATTGGCCTGCTACCTCAATTGGATCGATGAAACCAGGTAACGCGCCATCGCTGACCTAGATCAATATCACCATATGCTAGCCAGTTCGTACAACAAACGAGTCAGAAGCCATATCTTCCAAATCAATGATCTCATCCTCAGAGAAATACCTCAACACCGCAAATAATCTCATGCTGGGAAACTAACAAACAATTAGGAGGGTCCATTCCTTATCACAGGTCTCTCAGGCCTGGGATCATATTACCCCATGACAGAAGAGGGCGTCCACATCTCGAGTTCATGGAATACTAGGTGACAGAAATGATATTATCGTTAGATCCCTCACTAATCCATTTCAGTTTCTCGTTTTTCATTCCAAAAGTGAAATTTCTATCTCCATCCAATGTACATCATTTTTCTAAAATCAATTAAACTTATAAGTTTTCTTCATATATCTCTCTACTTTGTAGACAATACATAGATAATACTAACTTTTAATCGGCATCATACCAGTTAAATCAAGAATATACTTGGTTTGGCTAACTCTACTAAATCTCCTGTAATTAGAGTAAGGTAACACTTGTTTTCAATCAATGAACTCTACCAGACATAAGATAAAGCAAATACAATACTAGCTTTCATCTTTTCAATATGTCTATGACATCATACCAGTTAAATTAAGAATACATTTGGTTTAGCTGACCCTACTAAATCTCCTACGGTTAGAACAAGGTAGAACTTGTTTTCACTCAATGGACTCTACCAGACATAAGATAAAGCAAAGGTAAAACTAGTTTTATCTCTTTTAATATGTCTGCAACATTCTATTAGTTTGGTCAAGGTTACGCTTGATCAACTGACTCAACTCAACTCCTAGATTGAAATAAAGGTGATACTAGTTTTTAATCGAAGAGATCAGCCAGACATAAGATATAGCAAAAGTGATACTAGCTTTCATCTTTCAACATGTCTGCAACACATATTATTTCTTTTTTAGGTTTATATACATCCACTACAATACTGTTTTTTTATTCTAAAGATGTCAGCTTCGCTTACCCCTACAACAGGAGGTCGACTAGCCATGAATTCTCAAGCTCGAGCTATTACAATAATCCTGCCCTCCTCTATCAACTCAGCAATTCGAGGGCCCAAATCCGTTCCCATGGAGCTAGTGTAATTTCCTCGATCTATATCAACCTTGCAGAAATATTCCCTTTTTGACATACAGTCAAACAAGGTATCTCTCTCTAACTCAATTCTCTTAACTTCTTCTTCAAAATAAGCAATCACAGACCTCAGCAAGTCTGAATGCAAGGCCTGAGTTACAACTGAGTGGGACCAAGCCGTCTTTGCCCTTTGAAGGCGATCTTCTAACCTTTTGTACTTAGCCTTTTGACTCTCCATTCCTCTGTCTACCAAATCTGTAAAGGTAATGTTCTCTGCAGAATTTTTATCAGCTTTTGCTGATTCAGCTCGATTAGTCGCCTCCAATTCAACAACTTGAGCACGAAGTACCTCAATTTCTTTCTTCAGTTCGTCCACCTCTGGCATTTTCTTTAGTAATTTTACTTTGTCCTATTTCACAATCTCCTTCGATCCGATAACACTCTCTAACTCTCTCTCCCTGGTGAGGGCGACATCCAATTTTTTCTCACACTCCCGTAATTTCTCTACCCCTTTGTACACATACCCTTGAATCCGAGCAACATCCCCCTCCAACTCCCTTATTATAACTGATAAGCTAACAACATCGCCTTGAACATGAGAGACTCTGCCATCATTTTTCTTCCCCTTTGAGCGCTCCCCAACCTCAGTATTCCTAGCACGCAAGTTGACATGACCCAATTCAGCCTTCAGGTGTACCACCCTTTCATTTAACTCATTACATCTTTGTTATACTGTCCAAAATACCATATCCTTTGCTGTAAAAGTTGTAGTCAGTTGCTCAGCTACCAATTCAGACGCAGTTAGATCATCTCGAGCTCCCTTTATGTCATTATCTTTATCAACTAGTTTCTTCTTCAATCGGCCCAGTTCGCTCCTGTTATTCGCCAAATAAGTTCGAATGCGCTCTTGATTATTTCTTTCTTTAGACAGATTATTTCTCAAACCAGCCACCAACTGATTTAAATTTCCTCCGATCCTTCTAATGCCTGTATACGGTAACGGGCCATGTTTACCTCTTTGCTCTTTACCAACAGTACGTTATTCTAGTTTTTGAGTTTCACTGCATGTTCTTTTAACTCCTCAAACTCTTTTTGCCCTTTCTAAATTTCAGTATCCTTCTCATCGATCTGCCGAGTTAGGGCGACGACTGGCTACGTTGCCTCGACGAGCTTGAAGAGTACCTTCACATGTTGGTCTTTCCTATCCTCACTCATTTCTCTCATCCTATCAAACTCCTGGCTACATTGGAGAGCTTCATCTTCGCGTAGGTGAGCTGACTCCAATTCGACTTGCACATTACAAATATATTATATCAGTTCGATTTAGAACGTCCATCACTACATTTCTCGTTTTCTAATGAGATATCTATTTTTTGACATTCACTGTGTAAAACTACTTCTGAACTTAAGGTCGTAGTATAAATCTCGGATAGATGCTCCATAACATATATTCGCAAATCTAATATACGCATTCTCTATACTTGAGTATGCCAAAATCTAAATTCTTTTATGTCTAACACCACTCCAGTGTCGTTCGCCCCTAGATTGGTAATGGGTTGTTGGTTTGTCTCTACATTCTATTCATTACTTTATAGCTCTATACTAATGAAGCATACGAATCAAAATTTCTTGCTGTATTCTAACCTGCAGCTCCGCTTACGGAGATTGCAGGGACACTGAGGTCTCTTTCTCCTTAGCAAGCTCAACCTTTAAGTATTTTATTCTGAAGCGTAGGTCCTTCAGTTCCTATAACAAGGTTTACAAAAAGTGACTTAGTCTACAAAATTCTATCCAAAATATATCAAACTAATTTATAAACATCCCAAAGTATTCATACAATCACAGTACAATCATACCATCCAGCCCAACAGCCACTCCAGCAATATCACCTTCAAACTCTCCATCATCTTCTTCCATAAAGGTGTTGGCCCTAATGTCATCCACCTCATCATTAGAGTATCCTTTGAACATAAGGTGATGCCTCAGCCTATCACGCTCAGCTTCTTCCTCCTCCCAGTCAACTTTCGCCTCCGCTTGTAGCCTGCTAATCTCAACAACTTGGGAAACCTTCAGAGCCTCCAGCCGCTTCTCCTCATTGCACAAATCATTTTTCAATCGAGCTACGTTCGTTTCGAGCTCGATCGTCATCTTCTTCAACTCAGCTCTCTCCTCCTCAACCCCGAGGCATATTCTCTTCATCAATCGAGCAGCCTGTAAAATAATGAATCGACCTTATTGATTAGCTCAAATCATAATACGAAATTCATCATAAACAAATAATCGGACATATGAGCCTACCATTTTGCTCATCTCCCCCTCTCTACGGAGAGCTTCTAACCTGGCCTTCTCATCTACCTCTTTCCAATCATCCTCCATGACAGCTTGATTTTCAACGACCTTCCCACCAGACACTTCAAAAGATTCAACCCTTCTCTTATTTGCCTATTCTGCAGATGTACCACTTCTCGAGGTCCCAGCAATAGCAGCACGCTTTTGTGGTTTCCTTTTAGGGAATGTTCGAGCTAATTTGCTCGACGTAATGAACTTAGGTAATCCTTTATCCATTCAAGGGGTCTTCAGCAAGCTAGCTTTCTTTTCCCCATCAATTCCTTTCTTTTTGTTGTTGTCAGCGCTTGTCATCAGCCTAGTCGACTGAGATTTCAAAACTTTTTCAACTCTGCTATTAACACTTTTCTTCATGCTAATGCCAAGATCTTCTAGTACAGCCTCAAGCTCAGTCTCCTCTAGAGTGACTTTATCCAACAATGACTATTTTCTCTACACCTGTGATTTGGGACCTGTCATACACACAACATGAACATCAACAAACATTGTACAATTTTAACTATCAATCTTATACATTATTCATTGTTATACTTATGTTGTTTTACAGTTATAAACAGAAGTTCTAAGGGTTATTTATCATCTCTCTGAAAGCAGCCACCCTTCACCCATATCGTATTATTGTTCCAAGTTTGACCTGCTGAGTTCAGATTGAAGAAGAAAAGTTGAGTTGCCTTTGTGCAAAAATAAGCCCTTCCACTATCCATGTCAGATGTCTTACACCTTTTCGGTACAAACGTCTTTCCATCATTACCCTTTTTCTTATATTTTAATATATTTTTATCTCTTTCTTCCAAATCTCCCTCTGACCTTACCCCACTCATAATTACTTACGCTTTACACGCAACTGAGTTTTTACAACTTTTTACAAGGGTCAAAATCAAAACCTCCATGCTTTTCTGTACGTGCTTCTTCTTCTACTCTTATAGAAACCATGACATTATTTCCAAAACTACAATAATAGTGTTTCAAAAAAATTCAAATTCATTGTTACCAACAGTCATAATCAACATTCATAAAAATAAAGTATTTATTCAACAAATTATTTCAGATTATTCAAACTCAAAGCAATCTTATTTTGTCACCCTATTTTACATCCGCTCCATGGACCTCACATATAATTACATCAAAAACAGCCTTGGTCACATGGAAACCACATCCAACCGGTCAGCCTACAGCAATTCTCATATCCTTAAATTTGATCTCCACCTCAACAATCAATCTAACCACCTATTCTCGATCTACAGGATCCCTCACCAGTTCACAAAAAAATCCCTCAAAGAAAATTTGGGCATATTCAAGTTCCCTACCCCTTGAATCTAATCCTTCGAGCTGACACTCCCTCACTGGCAACTCAGCATCATAACCCAACAACCCGAAAATTTGCTCCCGCACTTTTGCGATCTTTATGGCCAATCGCCCTTTAGCGGTACTATAAATCCTCTGGGATTGAGTGCGTACCATTCCTATCCCTTCCCCCATAGTCAGAGCTCTTTCTACCTTATTTATATATTTCTTTATTACCGATTCCACTCAAAAATTGCTAAAATCCTTTTATCTCGTAACAATAACACCAAAATCTTTCAGGAATTATTTCCACTTATCAGTTACCCTCAAACTCAAACATTCCACATCTTTTGAAGTTAAAATTATTCTTTCTAGATTTTTATTACTCGTTGAGGTCGAATCCTCATTTTTTTTAAATCCTATAATTTTTTCCCTCCACATTTCCTGCATACAGGTCGAATCATAAACAAACATTTTCACATGTATATCTCAGTTTGAAGTTACAAGTATTTGTACTTCTTGTAATCATACTTGTCATTTCATACATTATTCAGATCATACAGCTCGATTTTTAGAGATATCCTATATCTATATCAGCTCGAAAATTGGATTACAAATTGTATTCATGTCAAAACAGATTACAAGTACTTTTACAGATAACAAGTCTTTCAAGTACTCAACAACAAGTACTTTACAAATAATTAGTTTTTCAATGCTTTTACAAGTAATAGGTCATTCAGGCACTTTACACATCAAGTCTTTCAGTTCGTCTTGCTTCAGTGATTTTTCACCCTGATGCAAAGCAGAAATTGGAAACAACAAAAAGCCTTCCTCACATGAGTTTGGTCAAAGTCTAGTCGAACTTCAAATAGAAACTATGCAAGCAGTAAACTCAGTGTTGGGGACAACTCTTAAAACTGAAGGTCTTCTTAGCACAAAAAAATGATGGAAATGCAGAAGCAGACTTCCATTGTTCATCTCCCTCCTTTACTACCATCGCCGCCTTTTCTAAAACCACCACCTCCGCAGAGTTGGCAGAGATGAAGAGGGCCCAACCTTCGAGTCCATTGAGATACAATAAATCGGCACAACTGCCCTGCAGTCACGTCTATCCTGGCATCCATCTCCCCAGCCTTGTCCTCCGCTAGAATACGGAGACAAACCCAACATTGCTCGCCTATTAAGACAATGTGGTAAAATCTCCATTTATAGTAAAACTGCTCCTCAACTTCAGCCGCTTTATCTGCCGACTTCTCTTTATACGTCGGAGGATCCCCCAAAGAGTGGTCCCCGAAAAATCTCAACTTCAACCTCTGCATCTTTGAAGTAATTCGTTCTTCAAAAACCATCTTACGAGTCTTCACCATCTTCAAAACTTACAAAAAAATTTATAACAGACCACAACGCAGTTTATGACAACCCACGCTACAGGTACCCTTTATATAACCCTACATTTATTGTGTAGGTACATTTCCCCAAGCGTCATCATTCAGTAAGACGTAACTCCTCAAATCCTAACCGTCATGTCCATCAATTCCCATCAACATTTAATGCACATACTTCTTCCTTTGACACGCGTATTTTCTATGCAGACAACACACATCATTACTTCTTTCACAATTTAAATTTATAACCTGAATACCCTTATATCCAAATCCTTTCTCAGCCAAAGCTACTCATGACTTCGGTTGTGAGGGGGTGATTGTAGGGGCCAATCCCTCAATCTGACCTAAAATCAAGCTGTCCCCAGTTCAAATTACCTCTATATCAGGCTCACACCTTCTCCACACGACTTCTCCAATCAACAGTGCCACATACTCCACGAACTGATGAAAAACGTGGGTCAAGCTCAAACCAAAATACTTGAACAAATCAAAACCACCTATTTCTCACGAACTCAACAGTTACTTAGTCAATAGCCACTAACCACATTATTCGGAGGACGTGCTCCAGTACTATGAAGAACTACGAAAAATGCCTATATAAAGAAAAAGTTCCAGAAGAGAAAAAAAAAGACCATAAAAAGATACGATAAATCACCAAGAAGACTTTATCTTCTGAAATTTTCCATACTCCAAACTTCTTATTCATAAGATTAAACATTTCTAAGTCTAGAAATAACTTGTAATAAGATATCATCCGCCACAAGCAATAAAAGTCACTATTACAAAACCCTGAACACGAGGTCGTGATTTTTAACCTATTCAAAAGTTTTTGCACAAAATACCTATGTTATTTCTTATTTACTAGATTGTAGTCACAAGTATAATGGTGTAAGGAATAATTCCAAGCCACGTCGAGCTCACAAAATTTGGCCATTACACATATAATAATAAGCTGAAGAGTATGCCCGATGTTGTGACAAGTATCAATGTCATGCCCATAACATCTGAAGCCCCTCCCACGAATTGTACCATAGTCAGGTTTATTAGCCCTTCAAGAGGTTTGTAATCGACCTAATCAGACATTTTCCTAAAGTGGCAGGCAAGTGAGATCATGTTTTGGTCACCCAAAATACTTTACTAAATGGGTCAAAGCCACCTCTTTATGTAAAACTCGAGAATAAGAGGTCATCAAGTTTCACTAGGAAAATATCATAATTAGGTTTGGATGCTCACACATGATTCGTTGCGACAATGCCCCCCAGTTGGTTGGGCCAAGATCCATAATTTTCTATAAGATCACAACATCATCCTTTCACCATCAACCCTGTACTACCCACAGGGAAACGACCAGGTCGAGGTCATCAACAAAACAATCATTGACGGTCTCACGAAGCGAGTCGAAGACAAAAAGGGCGAGGGGCCCAAGAACTTCAACATGTTCTGTGGGAGTATCGAACAACCCCTGGATAGTTGACAGGTTGCACACCTTTTTTACTAGCATATAGGACTGAGGCTATACTACCTACGCAATTCCAAATGCCTACTCACGACCCTGATCTACCCGACGAAGAAAACGAGTATCAGCTAGCCTGCAATATCAAATAGATCGAGGAAACACACGTCATAGCCATTGTACAACTCGGTCGATATTATTATTCCTTATAGCAGTCCTAGAACAGGAAAATTTGACCAAGATAATTTGAGATCGGAGACTTAGTTCTCAAATGAGCAACCCCATCCACCAGGATTAGGAATGATAGAAAACTAGCAGATTCATGGGAGGGTTCGTACATCGTATATGAAAACACCACACATGATTTATACTACCTGATAACTGAGGACGATTAACCTTTAATACATCCTTGGAACACAATGCATCTCTTGGAATACCGTCAATAGAATAGCCAATATAAAAGAATTTTGTACCAGGAACTTTATCAATACAAGTTTTTCATGATATCCCACATACATACATCTTACATACAAAAACCCCAAGTATTGGATTCAGCCATTCGACTTAAACCATATTTGGGGGTGAGCTCTTTCCTCGAGCCATATATATATTTATTACATACAAAAACCCCAAGTATTGGATTCAGCTATTCGACTTGAACCATATTTAGGGGCGAGCTCTTTCCTCGAGCCGCATATATACTTATTACATAAAATAACACTAAGTATTAAATTGAACCATTCGACTTGAACCATATTTGGGGGTGAGCTCTTTCCTCGAGCCACATATACACTTATTACATAGAAAAAACCTAACTATTGGATTTGGCCATTTGATTTCAACAATGCTTGGGGGCGAACTCTTTTTTCGAGCCACATATATACATATTATATATCCCGAGTATTGGATTCAGCCATTCGACTTAAACCAATCAAAGGAAAATACTCAAATAGCCCTGTCTAGGAATATATCACAAATTTGGTAATAAAAATGACGCCGTAACAGTTAGGGAATGAAAAATATCACAATTTCTAAAACAATATTTGATTACAAACTACAATTTTGAACATAGGCTGATCCCTATGTATCCCAATCTCCATCGTCAACATCTAGCGGTCCCCATCTCTTCGTGCTTGGTAATAAAGTCGGTCGTGGCGTACAACCAATCCTCATTGTTTTTTACCCTAACTTTATGGATCATTAGCAAATGAAGGTAACTGGTATGTGAATTGACAAGCATGGAAACCTTCAAATAAAGCTTTGTCAAACCGTCCTCAAGATTTTGGAGTGCGTTGGCAACGTCTTTCATATTAAGTTTTTCGAAATTATCATTTAACTCATTCATCTTCTTCATATCCTCATTTGCCAAAGAAAAATTTCATTTGTTTTAGAGTTTGGTTTAAGCAAGTATTAAATAGTGGGGGTGGGTAATTTTAAGTATGGGATGAACAATACAGATTACTGTGGGTCTTATATAGTGGAAGGGGAGGACTTAGAGATACATAAATCAGTACATAAAATACATTGATTGTTGTGGGCCTTCAATGCAACGATTAAAATGTTTAATGCGTTTCCAAGTAAATGTAGAGCTAAAATTAACAAATGACAAGAACCTATTGGATAAAGCTCAAATTGTATAATACAAGTGACATATTACTAAGTTATAACTGACATATTGCTAAAATATTAAAAAATGAAGCATCATAAATTTTAAGTTATAGGCAAGATACTGAGAACTTAAACTGCATTAGAATAGTATAAAACCAAATTGAAGCTCACTCTGACCAAAGACAAACTTTTATGATTGCGGGATTTTTAGCTTAAGTGTCATTGATGGTCTACTAAAAGAGAGGCGAAGATATTGGCAGTTCGATTCATTGTGGCCATGTTTAGAGGTTTTTTGGGTATTATTGTTTGAAGTTTTTTGGAATAATTTGTGATTTGTGTGTTGGGAATTTGCATTTTGTAATTGATTTTTTTGCAAACAATGTATTTTTATCATTTGTTACATCTGTAATTATATTTTCCTATCATCTGTCTCTTCCGTTTCTTTATGATTACACTATTTCATAACAAAATGATAAAATCACAGGTAATCTCGTGACTGGTATATTGTGTTATCACATGTACCGCATTTTGAAATCGGTAGTTTAATTAGTTTTGGTGATAAACGTTCACACCTCTTGATTATTTTATGATTTTTGTCATTCGAGGAAAATCTAACGCTTTGCAAATATCTGACAAAAAACCTATATATTGATGACAGTCCTCAACCATATAACTGATAACTTAAGCAGTACTCCTCAACGATTCAAAACCTGTATTTTAACATCCAAAAATCAGACTTCCTTGCGATTGGATTCAGTATATCAAGACTTTATTGGATATTTTGTTGGGTAATTTTTGTTTTATTTACTTGTGCTTACAACTTACTTGAGCAAAATACTTTTTTAGAAGCAATGTCAGAAGGCCTTTATATAGTTGTGTCTCAATTACAATTGAGGGAAAGAGAACAAAACATTCAGAAAAGGAATGACAAAAATGAAAAACAAAAATTATAGTATATACCCGGGGAATGGTTGTACATATTCTTCTGCAAACTTTCCGACCTAGAGAGAGAAGATCTTCAAAATAGTTGCTTGTTAAACTTAATACAGATATATAAGATATGAATAATAACCACTTTTTGGGTGGAAATCTTTGAACATCATGGTGGTGGCATGGAGTTTGACTTGGGAAGCGTCACAGTTCTGTGTAAACCCCTCGACATTGTATTGATTTTGGGTCTTCATACCGCTCATATATACTCCAATTTTTATTCTCACAATTATGATCATGTAATTTTATTCAGAGGTAGGCACTTTCTAAAGAATAGGAATACTTACGGTGTCAATGATATACAAGAAGCTAGAGAGATGGCAAAATCCTAGGCAATTCAAAAGGACAATAAAGACAAATGGGGTGAGATTCCTAATCATTAATGGTTGTTATGTAATATATGTTTATTTATCATTAGTTTATTGGTTATTTATCACCTTTATAATGGGTTGCTTATATTCATTGACAGATGATGTTCTACTCCTAAATCTTCACGATCTTCTTCTGTCCTTCCTTGCTCCCTCAAAGGGGAGAAACAATACATTAATTTGGCTAATGATCTTGACAAATTCAATGATTTTCCATGAGGCACGGTAGTGCATGACTTTTTACTCTACCAAACAGAGAGTTATCCAGTGTACATGGATACTATTGGCAAAGAGTCAAAAAATGTACTGCAAATGCATGGTTGTACTTGGTTTATAATGATATGGGCATTTCTTTGTATTCCTATACTGGGACCTGTACTAGATATTGGGAGGAGATTATTGTTTCCAAAGTTATAGGCATGGAGAATGAATTCAATTAAGAAAAAAAAACTATATACAACTTAGACAATGTACAAGAGACACCCACAAGATTTTTGAAGCCAATTGAAATAGATCTTACTTTCCCACTTGTCACTTAAGCTTTGGTAAGAAGGTTTATAAAACTGTCATTTGTTAAAAAAGTATTTGGCATTTGTGATCTTTGCTCTAACTATATATGCAATATAAGTATAATTAACTGTTTTATGTGCTAGTCTTATAACAAGGTCAGAGAGATAACCATCCACAAGGAGGCATTGAGAAAGATGAAGCGGAATAAGATTAAATAAAATGATGCAATAATTGAATTACTTTCTGAAGTATGTTAAAAACTTACTTATTTGGCAATTTTTAGTTTTTAGCAGGTGCATACTCACTGAAAACCTAATATTGTTTTCTCTACTACAGTTAAATAGTAAGATTAACATGCAAGGGGAACTATTGGAACATCTGACAAAAAAGAAATTCGAAAGTAACGAGTTAAGGCAATGGACTCCATATGCTAGTTCTCATCCAATTAAAAGAATCCTATTTTAGAGTACTCAAAAAATGAGGGTTTCCAAACAAAAATCCTTAAAAAGGAAGTCATACCCAATCTAAAAAATACATAATCAGCGGACATGGCAAAGAGAATCATGGAAACAAAAAGAATTTCAATGAAGATAGGCAGAAAGTTAAGAAGGAGAAGGTTGAGAATGAAGAAAATATCCAAGAGAAGGGTGAGGAATTTGAAGACCAAGTACCACTAAGTCTTATTGTGCCAAAACAAAGGATTGGCGCGAGAGGAAGTAAGGGTGTGGAGTTTGAAAACCAACTGCAACTAAGTCTTATTATACCAAAATGAAAGAGGTGCGAGAAGGAGTAAGAAGATAGAAACAAGTGAAGAAAGAGATAGTTTTGGAGCCTAGGAGGCTATTACATGAAAATGATAATACTGGTATACCATCTAACACGGTCATGTGTCTCTCCACAGAATACAGTGGTGACTATCCTGAGCTTGAGGTATAATTTGTTATTATTACGATAATATAATCTGATATTATTCACATATCTGATATCTTGTTACTCTTTAAATTTCAGGTAGAGGATTATAATTTATCACCTATCGTAGTAGCGGAACAAAAGATCCAAGATAATTTAGAAGGAAATAAGTTAGTTAGTAATCAATTGGATGGGGTCAAAGGCAAGGTGGAAGTGCACAAGAAATTAGAGGAAAGTGTGTTTTTGGAAGAGAAGGGTCAAGTGCAAGAGAAAATAGAGGAAACTGTGTGTGTTGAAAAGAAGGGTGAAGTACAAGGGACAATAGAAGAAACTGTGTGTGGTGAAGACAAGGTGGAAGTGTAATAGAAATTGGAGGAAACTGTGTGTGATGAAGACAAGGTAGAAATACAAGGGAAATATGAAGGAACTGTATGTTGAAGACAATAGAGGAAACTGTGTATTGAGGAAGGGAAATAGAAATTGGTGGAAACTATGTGTGTTGAAGACAATGTTGAAATGCAAGGGAAATATGAAGGAATTGCATGTTTTAATGAAAAGAGTCAACTGCAAAAGAAATTATAAGAAATTGTCTCTGTGGAAGGTACTAAAATAGTGGATGACAATTTCGAAAAAATGGTGATGGTAAAGACGAGGTTACTGTCGGAGGTAAATAAGGGGATAGTTAATCTTCTCTATCACTCCCCAACAACCAATAATAAGAATAATGATTAAAACATGGACAACCAGGGCGTGCAGGTCGGGGAATTCAACCGATTTGCCCCACAAACGGCCGAGCCATAGACAAGTTCAGGCTCATCATTCAAATAAGTATCACAGAGCAAAACAAGAACAAAGCGGAAGCAAAAGATATATATAAACATCAAGCTAAAAATATATAAATACAAGATCTTAAATGATATACAGCGTCAAAAGCTAAGATCGAACAAGAGATACTATAATAAGAACAAAACCTGCAACAGCCAACCAGGCTCCAACACAGCTGAAATCCTCAGTAAAACCTGTAACAACCCTGCCACTGAATGGGGGATGCGAGAGTGAGAAAAACATTGGCTCACTAAATAACCCAATAGAGCTAAACAACCTACAAATATAACAGTTGCGGAGAAAGAGGAAAAGGTGCATGAGATAAGGATGTAAAAGTACAGTAAAATATAAGTGCAGAATAAAGGGAAAGGACAAGGGGAAGGAACAATGAAGTACTGCGATGAGATGATATGATGAACTAGGATAATCCCATAATTATCCCAAATGCTAGATAGTATGATATAATGTGATGCGATGACGTGATGACCTGATATATGATATGGTGATGATATGATATGATATGATATGATATGATAATCCCATAATTATCCCAGATGCTGGATGATATGATATGATCTCTTAAAGCCCTAAAGTGAATGATCATGTTGAGATGAAACCAAAGGACTAGACCAAATAAATCAATATATATATATATTGGGCTGATCAGCCGCTAATGCATAATAACCTTAAAGAGGCATTAGATGGATATAATGGGTGCGATTTTTGTCAAGCTCAACCATGCTCAAGGATTTATCACTTGATCAGAGTGTTCCGGGCTTTGCAACCCACGGATCTAATGCCCAAACTTTATTTCACTTATTCTGAGGACTTTCAACCTCATGGAGGATAAGACGGGTACCTGAGGAAACTGTCTCATGCCATCACACACTCTCGAAGGGTAATAAATATGATAGTGCCCAGCCCGAACTTCACCTAATTATTTCAACCCGATGTAGGAATCCCAAGACCTATCAAGGGTTAGCCGATGTAGAGGTTTGTTATGTATCCGACCCCGTTAATGTTAAAAGAATTCAAAACCCACTGAAGAAAATGAATCCCAAGGATCAAAGCACCATAGCCACCAACCCGGCCAACAGACACATAGGATACCCACCCTGCCCCAGAGAATGGTTAATAATTCTAACACAATAGCCAAAACATGGCTAACACACACATAGGATACCCACCCTGCCTCAGAGAATGGTAAACAATCCTAACACAACAACCACAACATGGCCAGCACACACTTAGGTTAACCACCTGCCTCAGTGAGTGGTAAACAATCCTAACACAGGTGCAAACAGTGACTAATTAACTGGTCACGACATCTAAACACCTCAGTCTCTGAAAGACTGGAACCCATAAATCAAGGACAATGTCACATGGATGCCACATTAATGCACAACCTCCAAAAAGACAAGGAGAAATACCCACCATATGCCTGACAAAAGAAACAAGCACAGAGGAAATCCAAACTATACTAAATCACATGCACCTCAATGCCAAATGCACACACTCTAACTAACACAGGTTAACTAGTAAAGGAATTTAGCAAAGAAGAGTCACTCGCCTGATATACCAAATTTGATAATAACGAACCCGGTAGAAAATATCCAAACAGCACCCCAGCGGTAATGTGCTTCGCGAATCAAATTCCGGAACCCGAATGAGTCGCCGAAAGGAACAGGAACACCACAACACCAACCACTACCAAGGCCCAGAACCCAATCATAAATCCAACAAGGGATTCTCGCCCGAAACTGAATTCAAATCAGCACCACACCCAAATAAGTAACACAAACTCTAAAAAACCGACAATCTACCACGCTACGCTACACTAATCTGATCACCCACAATCACATTAGGATACAACAACTTTAAACCCACCGAATTAGCCATTCAATAGTCACAAACCTGGTGATCGAAGAGGGTAAAAATAGCCCTCTCTCTACCCTTAGAACAACAGCAACTAGGGCAACAATAACTGAATCAAAACAGCAATAACTACTATCTAAAATAGCCACCACAAGGTCTGCAGCAACTGAACCTCAACTCCCAGCCACACTAAACCCCAATAACCACCACCGAACAGCTATAAGGAAAACCCAACCTCCAACAATCAAACAAGCACCACCAACCCACACCTACGAGAAACCAATATCTACCACTACAGGTTCAACAATCAAACCCAATTCACCAATAATCACAACCCTAGAAGCCCAATACAACATCAACCCATAGCTCAATCATACCCCAATCACCAACAAAGAAACCCAACAATCACAGCCGCAAGATAAGGAAAAGGAAGCGGGGAAATTACCTACCGCGAAAAAGGAGCGGTTGAGCTCGGAAAGGAGCGACGGCAGATCAGCGATCAAAGATGGAAAAACATCTCTCTCTCCACTCCGGAGAATAGCAACACCTCTCTCTAATATCTAGAACTATAATTGGGTAGTAGGAGATGATCAACCCAACCCAAATCAAACAAGGAAGGAGAAGGAAGAAAAAGAGAGTGAAGGATTTCCAAGTTAGGGTTAAGTTGGTTAAAGAGAGATGAGAGAGAAATGTGAGGAGAGAGATAAAGAGTTAAGATATAAATACTATGACAACTCGTTTGAACGACACACGAACTCGTTCGAACGACAATTGCCACAGGGCCAAACGTCCAGGGAACATGATGGTTCGTTCGAACGACAATCAATCTTGTTCGAATGAGAACTAGAAAAATTCCAAAAAGTCACTCTGAGATCCTCCTAAACCACACCAAACACCAAGATCCTCAGAAGACAGGAACAACCCGAAGCAACAAACACAACCCTATTAGAGACCAACCACGGCTCCTAAAATCATAACTCAACCTCCTCTGCCCAACAATAGCAGAACCCACAGAACTAATGGAGCACTACACACAATAATAGAAAATAAAATATGGATGCATATTAGTAGATAGTAATAATACTAAGAAAAATCTGGGTTACTACATTCTACCCTCCTTAAAGGGAATTTTGTCCCGAAATTAAACACCAACCTCAAACATACCTCAAACAACGAAGATACCAAAAAATCCATAAGTGAATCGCCAAACTAGATTACACATCAAAACCACTGCAACGGTATCCATAACAAAATCCAAACGATGCAAGATCACAAACCTATAATCAAAGCCTGATACCCACACTGAACATGGAAACCCATCATCTCTAGCAGCCACCAACTAGATTACCTTCCCAACATACAGTTCACATCTAACATGGTGTTGACCTACGTTACTAACCCATAACCACATCCACAGGGTTAAAAGAAGAATGCCATATAATCATCATAAATGAACTACTACAAAATCAGGACCCAACCTGAAGTTCTAAGATTTTCAATCCAAAGAGGAGAATCAATTCCTATAACAATAATCCACCAAAATCCAGCACCATAATAAATCAGCCACTACTCCGAGGTTATAAGATAAACATCTTTATTCCTCAAAATCTACGGCAAAAGCCCAAACGCATCAGGTCTCAAGAGATCAACTATAAAACCAAACGAGCGATAAAAGACACAGGATACCAAGAAATCATTCTTACTCGATCAAAGAATTACTCAACCTATGAGTGCAAGAACTGAGATAGGGGTTAATCTAGAGCTCTGATACCATTTTTGTCACTCCCCAAAATCCAATAATCAAAATAATGATTAAAACATGGATAACCAGGGCGTGCAAGTCGGGGAATCCAACTAATTTGCCCCACAAACGACCGAGCCATAGACAAGTTCAGGCTCAGTCATTCAAATAAGCATCACAGAGCAAAACAAGAACAAAGCAGAAGCAAAAAATATATATAAACATCAAACTGAAAATATATAAATACAAGATCTCAAATGATAAACAGCGTCAAAAGCTAAGATCGAACAAGAGATACTATAATGAGAACAAAATCTGCAACAGCCAACTAGGCTCCAACACAGCTTAAATTCTCAGCAAAACCTACAATAACCCTACCACTGAATGAGGGATGCGAGAGTGAGAAAAACCACGGCTCACTAAATAATCCAACAAAGCTAAATAACCTTTAATATAACAGTTGCAGAGAAAGTGGAAAAGGTGCATGAGATAAGGATGTTAAAAGTACAGTAAAATATAAGTACAGAATAAAGGGGAAGGAACAATGAAGTACTGCGATGATATGATAATATGAACTAGGATAATCCCATAATTATCCCAAATGCTAGATGAAATTATATAATGTGATGCGATGACGTGATGACCTGATATATGATATGATATGATATGATATGATGACTTGGATAATCCCATAATTATCCCAGATGCTGGATGATATGATATGATCTCTTAAAGCCCTAAAGTGAATGATCATGTTGAGATGAAACCAAAGGACTAGACCCAATAAATCAATATATAGCTGATCAGCCGCTAATGCATAATAACCTTAAAGAGCCCTCAGATGGATACAATGGGTACAATTTTTGTCAAGCTCGATCACGCTTAAGGATTTTTCACTTGATTAGAGTGTTCCGAGCTTTGCAACCCACAGATCCAATGTCTGAACTTTATTTTACTTATTCTGAGGACTTTCAACCTCACGGAGGATAAGACGGGTACCTGAGGAAACTGTCTCATGCCATCCCACACTCCTGAAGGGTAATAGATATGATAGTGTCCAGCCCGAACTTTGCCTAATTATTTCAACCCGATGTAGGAATCCCAAGATCTATCGAGGGTTAGCCGATGTAGAGCTTTGTTATGTATCCGACCCCATTAAGCTAAAAGAATACAAAGCCCACTGAAGAAAATGGATCCCAAGGATCAAAGCACCACAGCCGCCAACCTGGCCAACAGACACATATGATACTCACCCTGCCTTAGAGAATGGTAAATAATCATAACAAAACAGCTAAAACATGGCCAACACACACATAAGATACCCACCCTACCTCAGAGAATGGTAAACAATCCTAACACAACAGCCATAACATGGCCAACACACACCTAGGTTAACCACCTGCCTCAGAGAGTGGTAAACAATCCTAACACAGGTACAAACAGTGAGTAATTAACCAGTCACGACATCTAAACACCTCAGTCTATGAAAGACTAGAACCCATAAATCAAGGACAATACCGCAGGAATACCACACTAATGCACAACCTCCAAAAAGACAAGGAGAAACACCCACCATATGCTTGACAAAGGAAACAAGCACAGAGGAAGTCTAAACTATACTAAACCACATGCACCTCAATGCCAAATGCACACACTCTAACTAACACAGGTTACCTAGTAAAGGAATTTGTAAAGAAGGGTTACTCACCTGATATACCAAATTTGATAATAACGAACCCGGTAAAAAATATCCAAATAGCACCCCAACGGTAATGTGCTCCTCGAATCGACTTCTGGAACCCGAATGAGTCGCCGAAAGGAACAGGAACACCAGAACACCAACCACTATCAAGGCCCAGAACCCAATCATAAATCCAACAAGGGATTCTCACCCGAAACTGAATTCAAATCAACACCATACCCGTATCAGCGACAAAAACTGCGATAAAACCCACAATCCATCACGTCACGCTACACTACTCAGATCACCCACAATTACATTAGGATGCACCAACT
The DNA here is from genome assembly GCA_014058105.1 of Kingdonia uniflora. Taxonomy (NCBI): domain Eukaryota; kingdom Viridiplantae; phylum Streptophyta; class Magnoliopsida; order Ranunculales; family Circaeasteraceae; genus Kingdonia; species Kingdonia uniflora. The sequence continues at coordinate 2,163,885 of JACGCM010001471.1, forward strand.
TTAAACCCACCGAATTAACCATCTAATAGTCACGAATTTGGTGATCGAAGAGGGTAAAAACAACACTCTCTCTACCCTTAAAACAATAACAACTAGGGCAGCAATAACTGAATCAAAACAGCAACAACTGCTATCTAGAACAGCCACCACAAGGTCTGCAGCAACTGAACCTCAACTCCCAACCACACTAAACCCCAATCACCACCACCGAACAGCTGCAAGAAAAACCCAACCTCCAACAGTTAAACAAGCACCACCAACCCACATCTGCGAGAAACCAAAATTTGTCACCACAGGTTCAACAATTAAACCCAATTCACCAATAATCACAACCCTAGAAACCCAATACAACACCAACCCACAAATCAATCATACCCCAATCACTAACAAAGAAACCCAGCAATCACAACTGCAAGATGAGGAGAAGGAAGCAGGGAAATTACCTACCGCGAAAAGGGAGCGGCTGAGCTCGGAAAGGAGCGATGGCAGATCAGCGATCAGAGATGAAAAAAAAGCTCTCTCTCTCTCCACTCTGGATAATAGCAATACCTCTCACTATAATCTAGAGCCAGAATTGGGTAGTAGGAGATGATAAACCCATCCCAAATCAAACAAGGAAGGAGAAGGAAGAGAAGGAGAGTGAAGGATTTCTAAGTTAGGGTTAAGTCGGTTAGAGAGAGAGGTAAGAGAAATGTGAGGAGAGAGAAAAAGAGTTGAGATATAAATACTACGACAAGTTGTTTGAACGGCACAAGAACTCATTCGAACGACAATTGCTACAAGGCCAAACGTCCAGGGGACATGAAGGTTCGTTCGAACGACAATCAACCTTGTTCGAACGAGAACTGGAAATACTCCAAAAAATCACTCTGAGATCCTCCTAAACCACACCAAACACCAAGATCCTCAGAAGATAGGAATAACCCGAAGCAACAAACACAACCCTATCAAAGAACAACCACGGCTCCTAAAATCATTACTCTACCTCCTCTGCCCAACAGCAGCAGAACCCACAAAACTAATGGAACACCACACACGATAATTGAAAATAAAATATGGATGCATAATAGTAGATAGTAATAATACTAAGAAAAATCTGGGTCACTACATTTTCATACTGTGTTGCAACTAATTGTTATATTGTAATTTGTCTTTACATTACTATGTCATTTGTTTACTGTGTTTGTTGATCTAAATAGTATGCTTTGTTATACATTTTGTTGCAGATGGCGACAACTGAGAAGAAATTCATGCCGCAAAATAAAGAGCTCGAGATATATAGTGATCTAACATTGTTGATGTTGTTAAGAGAGAGTGATACATCAGTTAAGGAAAAGAAAGATGAATCAAATATTATGGCATATGGTAACATGGATTTGGAGATGGTATGAGCTGTTAATGAGGAAGCAGTTTTTATCCAAGAGAAATCGTCTAAAAATCATTACTTTGAATGTTCTCGAGGTTGTTAATTTGGGAACTGGGAGAAAGAAAAGGTTTCATCAAGCAACCCCCTATGATCAGGAAGCTAAATTGATGAATCTCTATATGCAAATGTCACAATTCACCAATGACTTGGACCATAGACTTTCGAATGTGTTCTTTAAATCATTCATAGGAAGACCTACTAATGGACCACAACAGGATACAGTTATAAGTGAATGGATAATGTATAAAATATAAGTGACTAAGGAAGACAGAGATTTTAATAACGTTGGTTGGTAATGAAGTCCTTATATTTAATGCTTTTACATCTCTTCAACCGCAAGCTTGGGTAGACAGTGAGGTTAATCATTTATTTTTATGGTTCTTGTTATGTTTTAGTAATTGTTTTGTCATTTATAAATATCCATTTATGTGTTTCATATTTTTCATTTTTGCAGGCTATCAACGTTTATTCGAAAGTACTATTTTGATATTGCATTCTCAAAAATCTTAAAACCGAAGTGAAAGATCAAAAACATTTTATGGACGTGTACGCATTAGAATTCTTGTTGAAGGATTACAAGACCTATAAGAAAATTATAGTTATCCGAGAATTTAGATGACTACCGCTGTGGTGAAAATTATTGAAAATTAAGTGGGGCTTAAAGCCTTATGGTGTACTTCCGACAGGAATACAATCTGTTCAACATCAACAAAATTATTTTTACGTAGAGTATGGATATAAATCATTGGGTACTGGTGACTGTTAATTGTAAGGTGAGGACAATTTCTTTCTACGACTCCATACTACCTAAAGAGAAGAACAACGAAAGCGTCCAAAAATACAAAGTCGTCAGAGCAATTCTAGCACATATAGAACTCATATTGTGTTTCATTTGCGAGTTAAAGAAGAATAATATGGTAGTTGAAGGTAAGTATCAGCTCCACGAAAAGTGGACAGTAAAATTGTATCATGTTACACAGCAACCTAATTCCTCCGACTGTGGTATTTATTGTCTTACTTTTTTGGACTGCATTCTCAACAATACAAACATTCTTAAAATAATCTATGACAATAGTTGTCATTTCACTGTAGCACATAATCTACTATGCTTAGGATTGCCCGATGATCACTATTGATGGTTTAAGAATATAATCCATGCCTACTCTTTTGTAACATCTATAATTTTGTAGACAGACAATAATTTTGTATGAATCTATATCTGATACCATGAGGCACTACGTTATCAGGTGTTTATAAAACTTTAGACATAGTCCTTATCATATACAAATAGTTTCATCACTTTATAACATCTATAACTGTAGAGCGATGTCATTGGTAATGTTTGCTGGAAATATAACTAAGCAAGAACTTGCTAGAGTTTCAAAGAAGATAACTAAGTTAATAGGTTTGAAGTGAAATGAAGGATGATGTGAACGTTGAGATTTATTTATAGTGAAATATAGTGTGCTTAGGTTCACGGACCCATTTTTGTTTAATGCAAAGGTTAGTAACACGAAGAACATAAATTATTTAATTCTATTAAAATGGTTAAATACTATGGGGAATAGATGAAGCGACAGGAATTCGAGTTCAAACTTACAAAATATAATTGACAATAACCATGAAAACAAATGACAGATTGGAGGAGGATATGACAAAAATATATTAAAATTGAAGGTTCTTTTGCTTTTTCATAAACTTTTTTTAACATCTTTGCCTTTTTCTTTGCAACTTTCTGATTTGTATAGGTTTCGTTCCTTGTCTCTAACAGCGATTGTTGGCTTTAACTGCCTACTTCTCTACAACGTTCCATACCATCATTTTCTTCACTATATTTAGCTTTTGAGTCCTCCCTAAACCAATAAAGGAAGTTGTACTCAGCTTTCGGGTAACGATCTACATTAGGTCCAGTATACCCTCTGAGCAATTTGCAAGTGAGGACACAGTTACAAGTTCTTATCTCATCCAACCAAGCCCAAAAACCACACCCATCCTTTCTGCGTGGGCATTGACAAAACACCCGGTTAGGGTTTAGTTTAATTTGCGAGACTCTGATGTTAGACATTTTGCCACAATAACAGTTGTAGTTTACCATTTGCTTTACAAATTATGTGTATGGCATACTGTTGGTGATGAGCTTAGTATATTTTTAAGAACATAGATTTCAAAACAAATGGAAAATGACAATAGATCATAGTAAGTTCAATTAACCACAACTACCAATAAGCTCAGTACGGACGTAAGGGTGTTGTATTTTCCTTCTACGCATGCTCAAGAATCTGTTGAGAGAAGATTTTAAAATAATGATACCCACCATGCGTCTTCTTTTATATTGTCAGTTGTCATGTTCTACTTTATCATAAATTTCTTGTTACACTGCATGGTTAATATTTTCGTAGTATTCATCACTATAAAAGTATGTATAATGAGGCCCATACCCACACTAAAATGCTATAGGAATAAGGCTAGGAATAAGGCCACCCTAAGGCTATAGGAATCCGAAGGGCCCACCCCCACGCTAAAATGCTATAGGAATAAGGCTAGGAATAAGGCCACCCTAGGCTATAAGAATCCGAAGGCGATAGGAATAAGGTCACTTTTAAGTTTTATGGACATAACACAATCTACCAAAATATAATCCCATGGTATCCTTAGTGTCATGTTCATCTGACAAGTGCTATCATGTTGAATGACATAAGTCACTGTGAAGTGTTGGTAATAATGAGAAAGTTACACTATACTTGAGAAAGAACTCATTAATTATGGCAGGAATTGGAGTGAGGAAAAAGGATAAACCTTTATCTGACAAATGATAAATTCATATAACATACATGAAAAGTAGGTTATTCTCACTATTTAACAAACCTTTTTCATGATTGCCATGATTCTCATGTATAAACCATGAATCATCAAATTTCGACCTACATTGACTTTGAATATGACCTGCATCCTCTTAATTTTCCCCTTCCTCTACCTCTAGTAAAAGGAGGAATAACTATTGATTTCTTCAGTTTTAGCAGTTCTTGCTAAACGACCTATTCCGCTTCCTCGATTAAAATTTCCTCTTCCTCTAAAAGTACTTCCCCTAGAAGTTGATTGAGTTTTAAAAACTTGTTCGAGTGAAGTAGAAGAAGAATCAAATTGCTTCATATGAAGTTCATGTCATTTGACTCTACAATCACCACTACAACATATTCGAACTTTTGGATCATACTTCTTAGAATTTTCTCAACCAAACTTTGGTCTTTAATCTTCTATCCATTCACACGTAATTGATTCACAATGGTGATAACCCGATTGTGAAACTCTTCAACTGACTCTGAATCTTTCATGCGCAACATATCAAACTCACTTCTAAGAGCTTGAACTCTCACAATTTTACCTTTATCTTCTCCTTTATAGTTCGCTACAAGAATTTTTCATGCCTACTTCTGCTGACATCGCCATTGAAATTCTTTTAAAAAAAACTTCATCAACCGCTTAATAAATGAAGTATACCGCTTTCTCGTCCTTCATGCAGTTTGCTTTCAACTCAGTGGTTTGTTTTGTAGAAAGTGTTGTTGGGTCTTCCAGCTCTACAACTACATCTTTAACGATCTCCCACAAATCTTAAGAAACATAGAACACCTTTATTTGTATAATCCATTGGTAAAAATTTAAACTTGTAAATCAGGGTAATGGAGGCTGCAACATATTCCTGTTTGAACTCATATCGATGATGTAATTTGAAGCGTTCTGATACTAATATCAAGGAATTGGAGAGGGGACATATGATGAACTTGTATCAGGAAAATGACAAATTTAGATAACATACATGGTTAGAAATTCTTTGTCAGTATTTAACACACCCCACACAAACTTTTTTAACTTCTTCTCTATCTCACAACTCCTTACATTCAGCACACACTATGTTTTATTTATAGCCTTTGCATAATAACCTAAATATACAAAACAGCATGGACTTTGTAACTACAAAATAACTCTTTGGCTTTCACAACTAATCTTATGAATAAATCCACATCAATTCCAACAAGTCTATGCTGATGTTCAACTAAATCTTTTAATGTATCTTCTTTTCTAGTAATAAATCTATTTCAACCACGTAGTTGAAAACATTAAATGTGTTTCCAACCAAATCTCATATTACACATCAATGTCGGACTGGTTTAAAAAAATAGGAGAGAAAAAATGAGTACAGGTTCTTCAATTTGAACATATTTCTAAGGTAACCAGATGTGGTAATCGACGAGGCAACAACATTTCAACTTTGGCTTGTTTATGCCAACTTCTGATAGATTACAAAGAGGAAATTGCAGATCTTTATTTAGGGGAGATGGAAATGCTTTATACTAGGGCTAAGTCAGAGGTAAGCCAAAATCACGTTTGAGATACTTTGGACATTTATTTTGGCAGATCATTTTATATAATATATGACAATGTCTTTGTTTATTATATCACGCACGTTTGCCATGTATTTAGGCTATTCGTATCATATGTTAGTGATAATGTTGTCGTATGTTTGTTTACTACTCGGATATCCTATCATATGCTAATGATAGTGTTTTTCATCAATTGTGTCATGTATTTCCGCAGATCGTATCATATGTTAATGATAAGATTTCAATTTATAAATGAAGTAAAAACTAGTATTATATGCTAGTTGCATATCACAAATGCATTTTTAAAATTAGTACTAGTTACAACAATTTACAAAAGTTAGTAACAATTACAACAATTTACAAAATTTTAGATCTAAACTTCATTGTCAGTAGGGATACCAAAATAATTAATTCACTACCTTTCAGATATCAAAAGTTGGCTCAGAAGGTCTTCAACACACACTTGTTGCTACATAATTTTGTTTCATTGGTTAAAAAAAGAGAATCATTGCGGGATCATCGTTCAATAAAAATATTGGAGCCATTGTCGGATGATTATGATCATCATTTGGAAGTGGCGGAACCCTACATTACCTACGGTTGTGACCTCGTTGTCTGTACACATCGCAAAACCTTGCTTTCACGGGTAAACCTGGCATTACTTTCTTTTTTAATCAACGGGTTCTTGGACGACTGAACGAAACCTTAGGAATTGGAGCAAGAATTCGTGGGTCCTTAAAATCAAATTTCCACTGTTCAAAACCTTTTACTAGAACCCAAATGGGCTCATAGACTACCCAAGGCCATTCATTTATGTAATATGGACACACAAATGTTGTTAGATCAACTCTAGCCCTATCCATTGCACGAAATACGTGCTCACAAAGTATTTTTATCGCTTGCCACCACCGGCAGGTATAAGTATGTTATTTGAGATTTAAAACATCAGTTTTGCCGCTACCGGTTATCTAAAAAATGGCTTGACCTGAATGAACTCTAACGTCCAATTTAAATGCTATAGCTCTTCTGTCTACTAAATGGTGTTCTACCCATATAGTACAACGAGCTTCAGACATTATTGCCTCCCTCCCCTCGAACGAATAACCCGTACATATTTTATGCATTTCCTCAATAAATACATGAATTGGGAGATTTTTAATATTGAGAATCACTGCGTTCCAACTCTCAACGTGATTAGTATATCAAATACCATACCTGCATGACAAAAAAAAGTGACAAGTAACAATGGATAACATCAGAAAAGACAAAGTTCTTTGTAATCTACATGTTCAATGGTATATACACATTTGCCCAACTCTCCTTAGGAATACCTTGTACGTATTTGTACCCCTCTTAGTCCAAAGCTCTGATTCCATTTATGATCCTTTCAAACTCAGTTACAATGAGAGATTCAACTGCCAATATAAAGGAAATCCTTGTATCATTTATTTTGGTCTTGATGTTGTTTGAGATGTGGAAGGCATAAAATGTATGGACAACCTTCGGGAACACTTTGGGAAAAGCATTCAGGAGTTCGAGATTTCTATCAGAGATTACAACAAATGGAGTATCAAATCCATAAAAATTGGAGCCAAACATCACAAAGAAGTAAGTCCAGCTTTAGATGTTTTCTGATTCGACTACTGGGAATGCTAGAGGAAAGAGCTTATTGCAGGGGTCAACACCAAAGGTTGTGAGTAGAGTTCCATGGTATCTCCCTTTTATAAAAGTATTATGGATTACGATAATCGATCTTAGTAGACTATATGATCTTTTAGTTGGCCCAAAACACCTTTGAAACCTATTCCCCCTCAATCTTTACGTCATAAATAAAATTTGGGTCGACTGTCTTAACCTCGTGAAAGTAAGTTATAAGGAGTTGATAAGAGTGGTTGAAACTTCCACGCATCTGAAAGTGAATAGGACAGATGGTAAGTACAAAGAAAATAAATGACATGGTAACATAATACCACTGACGAGTAAACATATTACAATTAGCAAGATCATACTATATCCAAAAAATGGGAAGGTGTACATGACAGGTACAAGGGGGACACATTACAAATGGGAATGGGACAAATACAAATGACAAGGTTGCATAAAAAACTAACAATTAAACATATTACAATAACAAGATCTTACTATATCAAGAAATGGGAAGATGCACATTATAAGTGACAAGGGGACACAAGACAAATGGCAATGGGGCAAATACAAATGACAAGGTATAACTATATTTTTCTATGTTCACTTACCTCGGCTAATACTTTATTTTTAGCATTCCAACCAATCTGGTATGCTATCTCTACTCCATATCGGTCATGCATATCACCAACAATTGCATATGGCTTATAGTTTGGGTTCTTTCTTAGTTTTGCCTTCATTAAGGATGAAACCCATTTACAAGACGCCACTTTGAAAGACATTCCAACTACTCATTCTATAGGGCGGCATGTGTGAGTGGAATAATGCGTCATAATTTCATATATGGATCATGTACTGCGTACTAGTGCAGTGTAGATCTGCCAAGTGCAGCCCACAACTTTACATTGCATAATGATTTTTGGCTGGTTGCTCAAACGTGTATCACGTTGAATTTATGTCCAGCAACATAAGATCTTATGTGGTTCTTAAATATGTTCCGGTTATGAAATAAATCACCTACGACTAAACTTCAATTGATGTCATAGGTGTTCTCGGTATAAGATGAGGACATGACTGTGAAACCCATGAGTTCTTACACGGCTGATAAAGGAACTTTATTGATTAATACAACAAATGAAAAGATATATCAAAATCGTGATAGATTATTAAATAAATGATTGACAAATTAAGAAGGAAGACATTGTAGTTGTGCATACCCACCTACGGGTATAGTTGAAATAAAAGCATTGACGCTTATGGTTTCTGAAGGAGCAATTGTGAGAGGAACATCGCCTATGGTTTCTAAAGGAGCATTTGTGAGAGTAAAATCATCTACCATGGGTTTTGATAGAACAGCTATGGGAGGCGATACATCGTCAACATTGGGTTCTAAAGGTACGTTTAGATCAAAATCATTATCGATAGTTTTTCCACTGCCTATTTTGCGATAGGTAGGTAGTGTTGTTAACATTAAAACATAACATAAACATAGATGAAGGATCTCACTGTGTTAAAATACCCTTTGAGAGTCAAGCCCTCTACCATGGGTTTCTGGATAACCCCCGACGCGCAGTTTCCAGTTCAGGAAATGAGACATTTCGTGATGCCAAATTTTGTGATGGCAACTCTGTTCCCAGTCTACATGTTGAACCAATGTTTTGAGAAGGAAATTTGGTGTCAAAATCCATTGTGTCTTTCCCAAGTTTACCCACTCGTGGAGCAGTACCCAATTCCACTATCATCCATATGTGAATGGGAGTTTTTAGATAAATTGATGCTTGCATATTAATCATTACAGTGTAGTCATTCTCAGATAAAATTTCACATCGAGAACCAAAGACCAAATTTTATAAAGAGGCTGCCACATAAATTTTGACTGTTCCCTATAAAATTTGTACAAAATTCATTATAACTGGTAATAGATCCGTTTCTAGATAGTACAATTGTACCCCCAAATTGAACGATAACATACAATTTCACCAGTGAAGACATTATGACGATTGTGTAATAGCTGAAAAGTAAATGACAAGTTTCTTATAAATAAATGATTGATGAAAAATAAATGAAAAAACAGACTGAAATATATGATGAGAAAACACATAAAAATAAATGACAAAACAACACATGAGGTATTCAAAGCTTTTTTTATATTTAGAAGAAGAGAAACTTTTGTACCTAGGAAGAGTAGAAAGCATTTTGATGGAGGATAGCTGACAAACAAACTGAAATATATGATGAGAAAATATATTGAAATAAATGACAAAATAAACTGAAATATATGATGAGAAAATATATTGAAATAAATGACAAAACAACACCTGGGGTATTCAAAGCTTTTGTTAGATTTGGAAGAAGATAAGCTTTCGCACCTAGCATTAAGCAATTACATCATTTGGAAGAAGGGAAGGATTAGTTTGGAAGCTTTCCTTTGGAAGGATTTAATTGGGGGGAAAGTAGCTTCTGTTTGGGGGGGGGGGGGGGGGGGGGGGGGCACAATTATATTGCGGGTATTACCCACTGGTTAAGAAAATAATAATGTAGCACCTATCATTTAATGCACTGTCATCTGTTCATTGTTCACTAATATATATTAAATTTCAAATTTTGGGTTGTAGGTGTGTAAGACTATGGGAGTAGGTGTCAGAGTATTCTTTTGGTAAACAAAGTATTTTAAAAGGGATGGTATGGCGAAAGTATCGATTTACGTAAGATTATATCATAAAACATTTTGTTGGGTAATTTCCGTATAAATATACTTCACATAATTTCATTAAAATTTCTATTAATTCCAAAGTTATTATTAAGGTGAACAAATGGAGTATATACAATACCATCTACATAAAACAAGATCAACTAAAAGTAATTCCACTCCACTTACTTTGCTCCATTCTCTTCGATAATTTTTCAAATTCTATTAGGCTGCTCTATTTTTCAAAATATGTTACATGATATATTTTATACAATAGAAACATTTGTTCAGTAACAAAAAGAAAATAAATGAAAAGGAAATTGAAAATAACTGATAATTGAGGCTTGCAGTCGCTGCCATTTTCTTAAGACAGATTTTACCTTGCGTATGGTGCTTCATAGTTAATGGCGCATATCTCCCAAGATATAACGATTGAATCGTACAGACTTGAAGCACTAAAGTCGATACGCTTGTCAAACTATCTACGGTATTACTCTCAATAAAGAAGCATAAAAAAATGTAAAAGATTTGGATATTTTTCTATGTTTCAAATAATACAGAAATGAGTTATTTATAGAGAAAAAGGTGACTTATCAAAGTACCTATTGGCATGGTTGTGCCCCAAGATACACCTCTGTGAAGAGTTGTAACTTTTGGAGAGAGTACCAACTCCTGAATAAACACCCCAAAAATAGATATGAAAAAAGACTAAGTGTAAACTAGAAATCCCCATGAGCCCCAAGGCCGAATCATAAACTTATAAATAGTCTAGGTGGTGGGTCATGGGTCATGGGTCACCTCACACATATAACAATCTTTCACACACTCGCCTCACACACGCGTGAGGGTACCACCTACTTACAAATACTACATATGACAGTAGTGTGCAACCCATAATAAAGTAAAAATATTTTTTTTTCACTTATCTAATGTGGGACTAAATAAAAACACCAAGTTTAATATTCAAATCAACTAAAACATGTGGGGTTTTTCCCCCCAACATATACATCATGACCCAGAGACATGCTTCAATTACTTGATTGAAGAAGTATGCTTAAAACATCTCTATAGCACAATGGATTGATTTCAAAACTTACCTTATGGTTGACATTTAGTGTTAGCTTGGTGAAACTTTTGTAAGAGTTGCATCTTAGCAGCATAAAGACTCAACATATTTAAAAAATCTCACTTAATCTTTGTCCCCCTCTCTCCAAGTTATCTATAGAAGTCTCAAACCTTTGAAAAACAAGTATGATATTTTACATTTTATCCATTTTTCGTTACAATGTCTTGCTAATTTGTTAAAATGAAATGTGACTAGGTAGCATTCTTTTGAGGACTATTAACATGTAAGAGTTTCACTGAGCAAATAGTGCATCGTAGCAGGTAAGTGGATTTGATATTTATGGAAAATTATAGTTTTGAGTAATATTCGTATGCATATATTTAAATTAATAAATAAATCACTAAGCCTAAAGGCATGCTCGTCTTAAAGGTTGGGGCCCCATACCCTAGTTGTAATGTTCACTTTACATACACAGTTTTTGTTGTTGCTCAACTGAACATTAGGTACTTACTCAGTTAGGCAAGATGGATAAAAGTAGAACTGTGTTTTGTTTGGCAAAAAAGTTATGAATCATTTTATTTTTAGCCCAAAAAAGCATATCACATTAAGCTATCCAAAAAAAACGTTTACAGTACAGGAGGAGGTGTGTAATTCAATTAGGAATACCATCAACTTCAAAAGATTGGGGGTGGGAACCTCCCAATGGCAACAAGCTCACGAGCAAGCCTGTTACTAAATTATTTAAAATGAAAGAAAAAGGCACTAGAGCTATTACAATCTTCCTTAGCAAACTGGAGAGAGGCTAAGGTCTCCCATGAGGTGTCTGGAACAGTCCCCTGGAGAAAATCAATGCAGTTTTTGTTGTTAGCCACACACAATTTTATTTTATTTTTATGTTCTTGCCCTTTAAGAGCTGGAAGGCCCTAGCTTCTTCAACTCCTCTTGCCTTTTTTTTTTTTTTTTTTTCACCTCCTACATAGACACAATTTAAAAAAGGATCAAGGATGACAATACAATTCTAGTCTATTGATGTTCATTACTCCAAGCTGCATCAGTCAACCACATAGTGATTTGTTGTTTAATAATGGATAGAGGGAAGAGTGTTTGGTTTTATCATGGCAGGCTTTGTCTTGTTGTACTAATGAGAGCTGGGAGCTTTTGATGAGAATATGTTGTTGTGTTAAGAGCTTTGTGTTGAATATATGGTTGTTCCTACCATTGGGAGGTTGCCATTGGGGGGTGGAACCTCTCAATGGCAGCAAGCTCATCAGTTATGAATCATCATGATCAATACTTGGCTGCAATTTTACATGATACATAAAATTTACTTAACCAACACATCAAAATGCTTCCAATTTATCGATTTTGGGCTATCGATACTTATTGTTTTCCATGGGGGACTCCGATATATATTTGCCAAAGTTCATATTTTCACCTTATGTTATACGCAAAGTGAAGCACATGTCAACCAAAGAAAACTTTTGTCGTGATCAACGGTCAGGATCATTCCATCAAACATCATACTCTCTCGCGCCATAACACACTCCTACCTACACCTTTCAAAAGCACTTTACTCTGTTCTCTTTCTAGAAATTCTCTCTCTCAAAACCCTAAATCTCATTTCGTTTTGGGGAACAATTGATTGAGGTAAACTCTAATCTTCTCATCCACTTCATCGTTTTCCCCTTTAATTTGAGCTTAATTTTGGACATATTTCGTAAAATTGATGAAATGAGACCTCATTAATTTGTATCAGTATGTTAAGGAACACCCATGCTCAAGTATTACACGCATGCAAGTTTTGGGGTTTCTGAAATGTTGGGTTGGTGATTTTATATGTTATTTGGGTTTTAGGTCTGTGATTTTGACATACCCAAACTCAAAAAGGGCTAGACCGCTAGAGCAAAGTGGAGCAGGTTTAGTTGTTTGTACAGATACCCTTGAGATCCTCTGTTTAGGATCTATGATGTGTTTATCTTATTAGTTTAGTAGAGTTTATTAATGGAAGTCTAAATTACTCATTATAAGATATTACTGTTTTCAAAAGAGTACATCAAAGGGTGAATGGACGAGGACATTATGGCCGTTTGCAAAATAGTCGACCTTCCTACTGGAAGTATTGATTCGTGCTTAATAGTGAGTTCTAGGCTTTTCAAAGAACATATATGAACCTTGTAAAGTGTTTTTTACAACATGATTTGATATGAGTTATGATCGCATATTTAGAAGAAACAAAGATGTTTGGACTGGTTATAGGATAAATGCCATGCTCATTTCCTAAATATCTTCGCATAATGGGTGTTGTAATGCTTTGTAGCTATGTTTTTTAAGATACAATTTACTCCACCTTCTGTGGTTGTAACATTGCAACTTATTAATTGTTTTTGCCCAGAGCTAGAAATTTGATTTTACTGAGTGTACTGTGCAAGGTGGTGACCACACTCTTTAAACGATGAGATGTTTGATTTGTGTTTTAAATATTGTGTAGGGTCTTCTTGGAATTGTTCAATGGGTCACAGTTCTGAAGATGAAGATGATACTGATTTCAGCGAGTCCGAGTAGACGAATATGAGGATAAATTTTATGAAGAATGAAGAATGGGAAGCACAAAGTGAAGATATCAGATGAGGTCTTTAAATGCCCATTCTGCATAGGCAAGAAGAAAACTTATTTTATCTATAAGGACATTCTACAACATGCTTATGGGGTCGGAAACGGTTCACATAGTAGGGGTGTAAGACACCAGGCGAACCATCTTGCATGGCTAAGTATTTGGAAACAGACTTGGCCCCTCTTGGTATTCACTCATTATCTATGACTGGTAGAGAAACTCCAGCCATGCGTGAGAGTGAAGTATTATTGGTTTGGCATGGGTAGGCATCATTGTTAACGTCCTTACTGAACGGGGCAGGCGATACATATACCGAGTTACAAGAATAAGCTTCTAGAATATTTGGGCAGAGAAAGGATTTAACCCTGTGAAGGTTCATACTTTGTCGTCTCATAAGGGTTATAAGGATATGCCGTTGTAGAAATTCACACAAGACTGGTCAGGATTCTACAATGCTATCTCAAGGAGAAGTATTTTGCAGCTGATCACCGAGGCAAAAAAGATTGCATTCAAAGATTGATAGTGGGTCCCGTGTATATGGATGGGTTGCACGAGATGATGACTACAACTTTGGTGATCCTGTTGGGAACCTTCTTCGTATATATGGGGATTTAAAAACATGTGCTGAATTGGTAGCTGAAGAAAAACTCTGAGAACAAGCAAATTTGTGGAAAACCTGACAATGTCATCGAGTCAAAGAATGAACTTATGAAGGATTTGAGTGCAAACTCGAAGGACCCAAGCGATCGCTCAAAAGTTTGGTGGATGGAAATGATGGGCAACACCTGCCTTTAAAGAAGGTAAAATATTGTATAGGATCCAAATTGAGGTTTCTAAGATACTTAATTTTTTTATCTTACATAAATGAATAGATCGGA
>JACGCM010002007.1:0-24513 GCA_014058105.1 Kingdonia uniflora
TTTAGAACCAAATCCTAAAACTGACCATTTCGATTAAGAAACCGAAATAATTCGCAGTTTCTTCATAAGAAGAACCGACAAAAACCAAACCGAACCAAAAATAAATATATTAGTAAAGAAATGCCAAAATATAGTATAATGTAAACCGAAAAACTAAACCATACCAATTTCGATTCCTCCTATTTATTTCAGTTCGGTTTTACTATAGTCGGTTTTGATTTCAGTTCTGATATTAGGAACCGAAGTTTTCAACCGACCCATGCTCACCACTAAATGCAACATTAGATAGAAGAATATTTTATGTTTTTCTTTCACATTGTGGTAAAATAAATAAATAGACATGGTTGGTTTCGGATCAAGAACTGAGCTATTGTATGCATGAGTGTTATAGTGGAAGCAAACATAATTGAAAACACCAGTGCATAAACTGGATGACAATAAAGATTTCTCATTCATATAACCACTGTAGAGTTAAAACAGACGACAACTAAGATGCCCAATAAAATCAAAACATGGACAAGCCATTGCTTCAATTACCAAAAGATGATTAAAAGACATACCCACAATGGAGGTCACCAAAAAACAAACTCAAAATCCTCATTCTCACTTAGTACCTGTAGGATGGAGGCTTGTAGGGTCCCTCAACTGGGATGCTGACGTACGCAGACTGCTCTGGGTAAGTTTGGTCAGCTTAGCTCCGAGCTTTCCAAGGTGAAGGGCAGCAACCTTCTCATCAAGATGCTTAGGAAGAACATAAACCTTCTTCTCATACTTTCCAGTTGTTCTCTCGTTCCAAAGTTCAAGTTGAGCAATCACTTGATTCGTGAATGAACAAGACATGACAAAACTGGGATGACCAGTAGCACAACCAAGGTTCATGAGGCGCCCCTCGGCAAGAACGATAATGCCTGAGTTAGTCTCAGGGAAGACCAGCGGTCAGTCTGGGGCTTGATTGTGATCCGTTTCACACCAGGGAATGTCTCAAGCCCTTGCATGTCAATCTCATTATCGAAATGCCCGATGTTGCAAACAATAGCATTGTTCTTCATCTTCCTCATGTGATCAACCATGATGATATCCTTGTTTCCAGTGGTGGTCACAAAGATGTCAGCCTCTGAGACAACATCTTCTAGGGTCTGGACTGGGATTCCTTCCATAAGTGCCTGAAGAGCACAGATGGGATCAATCTCGGTCACAATAACACGCGCTCCCGCCTGCTTCATGGCAGATGCACAGCCCTTCCCCACATCTCCATAACCACAAAACAACAGCAATCTTGCCAGCAATCATGATATCAGTGGCCCTCATCAGACCATCAGGAAGAGAGTGGCGACATCCATACAAGTTATCAAACTGTATGTAAACATAGCAAATGTCAGGAGTGACACAAAACCAATTGATTTCCACAGGCAGTACCACAATAGTAAGAAACTTATAGATCTAAAACACAACTTTTTTTCGAGAATGTATCGAATACACCATATGGCTAAAAATCAGTAATCACTTGGGCAAGAGGAATCCAATAGCTGTTAAATTAGATAGTGAGATGCAATATAATTGAATTTATATTCACGATCTAACATACAATAACTTCGGTGAAGTTTGTATACTTTTTGCCACCATATTATGCAGTCTTAGCACCATATCGTGGAGTATTAACCATATGTTTCTTAGGACACATTTCAACAAAACGTACTTAGAATTATCGTCACAAATATAATTAGGCATGTTCAACTATGAGTATACTAAAGCAATTCATGATACACATGTCGAACACTAAGAGCAACTCCAACAGAAGAGTATGTTGTTAAGCTTTTCCCATACTTTTGCAAAAAAACCCATCCAACATGGGTATGGGTTCAGTATACTCACCCCAATACAATACCCCTCCAAAGTATGCGAAACCTGAACTTGGCGAGGAGTATTTGCATACTGTTGGAGGTGCTCTAAATATAGAAAACCCCACGTAAAAGCATCAATATATCTACAACTTAGAACATTTAAAGGGTAGATTTTATTACCTTGCTCTTAGTGACAGAGTCATTAACATTGATAGCAGGGAACAACAAACTCCCATTAGCTTGCATCTGATACAACCTCTTAACTCCCGTAGTCGTCTCCTCGGAAACTCCAACCAATCTATCCTCATCTTATGATACTTCTTAGGATCCTCCTTCAAACCATCTCTAATAATACCCAACACAATCTGAAACTCCACATTATCCGTCGACGTCGGATCCGGAATCTTCCCACTCTTCTCAAACTCCTCCTCTGCCTTCACTCCCTCGTGAATCAACAATGTCGCATCACCACCATCGTCAACAATCATATCTGGTCCTCCACCTGGACCCCAATCCAATGCCCTCTCCGTGCACCACCAGTACTCCTGAAGTGTCTCACCTGAACCAATATATCACGATATTTTCAATCATTATATCACGATATTCATTTTTTTTTAAAACTGTTTCACCAATAAAACAAATACCATCGTAAATATATCGTGATACTTTGAACAAATATAATTACATGCACGATATTTTGAAAAAAAATCCTAAAACTGACCTTTCCAGGCGAAGACAGCAGCACTGTCACGTGCGATGGCAGCCGCGGCGTGATCTTGAGTCGAGAAGATGTTGCAAGAGCACCAGCGAACTTCGGCGCCGAGAGAAGTTAGGGTTTCGATGAGAACCGCGGTTTGAATCGTCATGTGGAGTGATCCAGTGATTCGCGCTCCTTTGAAGGGTTGAGATGGACCGAACTCGGATCGGCAGGACATGAGACCGGGCATTTCGACTTCGGCTAATTCGAGTTCGAGTCGACCGAAGTCGGCTTGAGACATATCTTTTACTTTGTATTCTCGGCCTGATGAGGTTTTCTCGACTATGAGAGCCATGGCTCGGCGCGCTTGATCAAGAGAGTGAGAGTGAAGGCGGAGCAGAGAGAATTTTTAGGGTATAGGTGAAAACTATCTTTATATATGACATAGGGTCTCGTGGATTTCATCTTGACCGTTGATTTAAATCAGATCTGGTTCCGCCTTCCAAGGGCTCATTTCTCTCTCTCTCTCTTGACATGAGCCTAAGAGCATCTCCAATTGTTTATTAGAGTATAGGCATAGGCTGTGCTTAGTTCACTAAGCCCGGTTGCAAATTCACGGGGTTGCAATGGATCGGGACTCTAGTGATTTGTTAACCTGTGTTTGAACTAGAGCGTACTAAACCATCATTTGAGTTAGAGCATGTCAAACCCTTTTCGCCTTAGGAACCTCCTTCGACAAACGAACACGGACAAAATTTTACATCGTTGAATGGTGCGTATTTAGTCTAACATGGAAATCTAAAGGGAATCTTTTATTAAATGATGCATATTTAGTCTAACATGGAAAAGAGTTACATCGTTGAATTGACCTATGCCATATGTCCAATGTGGGATCATTGACCATAAGCATCAACACACCAAAGTTGCATCTAGGGTTCACCCTTTTTAAGGCTCATCAAATGGCCTTTCTTCGGAGACAAACTTGGTTCATGAGAAGGATGATTATATGAACAAGGGTTGTGTGGTGTGTGCGTTTGCATAAGTGACATTTTACGCTTTTAAGCCTTTATACTCGTATCGAAATATTAATGTTGTTTCGGAAACTCACAAATTGTAAGATAAAAGATTATGCCATTGATTACATTTTGATATAAAAAAAAATCAAATTAAAGAGTTAAGAACACCAAAACAATTCACTCATTAGACCAAATAGGCCATGATACATAAGCAAATGTTGGTTCTCAAATCAAATATATAAAACAATCAATTAAACTCTAATGCACCTCAGAAGAAAAAGAAGGTACCAACGATCACGGCAACACCAGCAACCGCAGACACCTTTAATCCACATGCATTGTTGTTGGTGCCGGGCATGGTTCCCACGGGCATTGTTAATGTTGAAGGCCCCTCAATAAGGGGAACGTAACCATCACCGCTTGTCATTTCACCAACAGGTCCCTCAGCCGCAACATCACTAGAAACATCACCGGTGGGCCCCAAACCACCAGCATCGGCACCCATGTCTACCCCAGGAGCCGTACTAGAGGATGGTGATTGTGCAGACACAAAACCGACGACGACAAAGAAGATTAGAGCGATAACTACGATTTGGCGGGCCATATTAGCGAAGACGATAAATTTCACGGATTTGGATATGACGAATGCAGCACTTCTCTAGGTACAAAATGTGTATATAGAGAAACACTACAAGTAGAATAAATTGTTGGAGGAGTTGTCTTTATATAGGTTGGTGAATAGGGATGATCGTTGGTTTTCCAAAATTCAAGGGGAACTCATAAGATGGTTTATTTATATTTATTTTTTGGGTTAAAACGGTTATGGTTTATTTTTTGGGGATTTAGATTTTTCCTTAATATAGGACGGACCTATACTTAGCTATTCATTTTCCAATATATGTCCATTGAGTTGCATCGAGGATATAAAATAATATAGTCCGGCCCAAATTATAATCCAATTCACAATCTATACTTGTGCATCGGGAAGGGATGCACGCTCTGGGTGGGTTTTACTCGACTAACCCGCGATCAATCTGAACTTTGCTCGGTTACGGTCAAAACTTTGGAAGTTCGGGTTAGTCATGGACAATAATTTCTAAAGTTTGGTTTGGATGGTCACGGGCAATACCACCAAAGTTACAGTCAGGATTGGTCACTTTTTGAAACCCGCCCCAACATGCACCCTTTACCCTTTACCCTTCACCCTTCACCTATGGGTGTCAGCTAGAATGGGCACAATAGGTTGGAGGCCTAAGCTAGAAATTTGGACAAGGCTGCTCCTTATGGACTGCGTTGTTTTGTTTGTATGAACGTGAATGCATAAATTCAACCATATCTTAGGGACCGATATATTACCCGTGACATTAGACATTTGTACCTGAAAAGATATATTCAATGTGCACGAGTCATTTGGAAGTACATATTTATACATGGGGACACAAATTTGCTTGTAATTAATCGTCACCTACAAGAAACATATACATTACGTTAAGTAATCATAGAAACTGTAATGACCTGTTTTCTAGCAGGTCGAAATCACGTCTTACACCAGTGTTAGGAACAGATATTATGCAAGTACGAGAGTAAATGACACAATATCTTGCGTGGAAAACCTTTCAATAGGTTAAAAACCGCGACCTCTAGTGAGGATTTTGAAAAGAGAGAGTGTTGTATTACGATTAACTAGTTATTACAGAGAGAAAGTTGAGTGATTACAGAAAGTGTAAGTGACAGAGAGAAAGTTGAGTGATTACAGAAAGTGCAAGTGTAATCTTCTCTAAGTTTGTCATGCGTAAGAACTAGCCATCGATCCCCTCTAGGTCTCCTTTCTAAGTAACTATTTATAGGTCTTATAATACGACCGCTGGGTACATTTAATGATGAACGCTATGGTCGTCTGAACTTGATGAGCTTTGATGAGATTTCCTGTAACGTCCTGATATTTGATAAACGTTATGGTCGTCTGAACTTGATGAGCTTTCCTGTAACGTCTTGATATTTAATATTTGCTGATCTGTAACGGCCTTCTTAATTGCACTTCAGACCGTTTGGAGAAGATACGATTTCTTGTGGAGTTCGCATGTATGCGAGCTATTTGATGAATAGAGGAGTATCTTCTGCAGTGTGAGTTTAGAAAATGCTTCAAAGTCTCTGAACTGTAGGCGAGGTCGTTTTCATCAGGACTTTATATTCTTAGGTCTTGGATTGTTGTTGATCCGAGCTATATTAGTTCGGATACCGTACTGAGTACGGAGTTTAGAAATAAGTCCATTACATATGCCCCTCTCAGCCAATAGCAGGAAGTACATGATGTGTTGCGAGTGTTGTTGGGTGAGAAGTTTTTCCGTCGCCATAAATGCTTCATTGAATGGTTCCATGAATCTGGAGAAAAAATGACTTTGACTGTTGGGGTTTTGAAAAGTCGGCTTGAGGCGCGCGCTGCAGTTTAAATTTCATGGGAAGTTGCAATGTGCATTAAATGCTTCTGATATAAAAATGTTAACGTGGCGTGTCACTGTTCATCCTTCTTCTCCTGTCAGTCGCTTGTACTGCTTGGAAAAGGACTGATGGTGAGAACTCGTCGTCAAGCCAAAAGATTAGGGTGCAAAATAAGATGAATATTTTGCAAGAAAGATATTTGGTAAGCAATCGCTCTCTCTGCCTACTCCTATTCCTGTTCCTCCCACCTTCCATGGTATGACGTGGGATGAAATGGTGTAGGCAGAAAAGATTATGATAACATGTGGCGCTTCCACCATGTCGTTGTGCTGGCAAGTGACCGTCTGTCCTGTCTTCGGATATTGGCCGAAGATGCCGTGGAAGCGGACGATGAGAAGGCTGGGGTGACTCCTGGAAAGTACTGCCGATACCCCGCTGAAGATTGGGTAGTGTAAACGGTAGAGGTGCGTCGTCTTTGTCACCTGCGGAGGCAGTTGTATCGGATTCACTGTCTTGTCTGCTCCTGTACTCCACTGCTGTGCTGGATGATACGGGGCAGCACGAAAACTTTGGTTTAAGTGTTGCACTGTCATCTTCTGAAGAACACAGTAGATCGTCTTGCAATAGAACGAATAGTATGTAAAAATATTATGTTGTAATCGGAATTCCGAACTAAATGAAAACTTCTTATTTGCTGACTTTTCTTCTATCTTGTCTGCTGAAGTGTGTTTTTTTACTGTATCCGAATTGTTTGTATGAAATAAACTTGTCGTCGGAAATATTTTTTTTGTACTCTTCGAACTAGTCCCTTGTAGAGTAGGTCGCTAGTACATAGTTTGCATTCTTCGGAGTCAGAGAATATCCTTGAGGATATAGACATTGAATTGTAGAATCATTGCTGGTGTCGAACTGTATACGTGCTCCTTGTGCAGCTTTATTGTTGCCATATCTATTGAAAAGTTATTACGCATAATAATCTCTTCGTGCTATATGCCCGTTCCGTTGGAATGGTATCTCCATAGTTGTCAGGAGCGGCTGTGATCCTGATGAGATCTCGGATGCAATGGGTGAAGTATGATAGAGGAAGTAGAACTGTCTTGTTGCTGAACCATACGAAGTGATAGTTCGGTAGATGATGCCTGAAAAATAGATTGTAGAGGACGAGAGTATTGTTGAAGATCATTCTTTGTAAATTTTGTAGGGTCGGATTCTCGACCATAATAAAATGATTTCTTTGATATTCTCTTGTCCCGAATTAATCGGATGCAATATTGTTGCATGATTTTCTGCTTGTGTAGATCCAGAATAGGGTGAGTGACAGCTGTGATAAATGTATTAGGGTTTTAACACAAGCTATATATAACGAGGCAAGGTCGTGTGACTGCAGACATTGTTGTTGTACGTAAATAACTGTACTACTGCTGATTTTCTTAGGCAGTGAACCTTGCTTAAAATAATAGTAGATAGGCGTGTAGACAAGGCGGTTATAAAGCCAAGGGTCAGACGTGATAACAGAGCACGTAACCCCAATCATAATGATGAGGGCAAACGAAAAGACGTGCCTGTTGCGAGGGTGGATGCTGACGCGTGTCATCTTGAATCGAGGGGTGGTAATAAAAGTCGTCTCTCTTCCTCCCACAATACTCATTTGTTTGCAGAGAAAGAAAGGGATACTTATAGAGAGAGAAAGTCTTGTAACTTTGAACGTGGTCCGCCATTGCCATCTGAGTTGCCCCGGATAAACAAAGTTCTGTCGTCTGGAGTGAGAGTGTCTGCTGGCGTTACAGACTGTTGCTCTTCTAGTACAGTTTAGTGTTGTTTTCTTTGATTCTTTGAATGGCTTGATATAGTTCAACTGTGATAGTTGTATTTTGAACTGTGTTGTCTCGTCTGAGGGAGGAGCCCTGAGGTTTGAAGCATTCTGAAAAAGGCTCTTGTTGTTGTATTTATTTTTAGATGTGTTCTAAAAATATTAAGCCCAGTAGTAAAATAGTGATGTCTGCCGAGACTATGGAGTCTTGGTCGTCGGAAAATCCTTCCTTTGATAGGACCGTAGACGATGCAGAGGTTAGAGATGTCCCTGCTATAGATGTGTCTGCCACTGAGATGGAGACTGGGGAATTCTTTTATTGTCCCGGACCTGGTAATGAAGTCAAGTGGTTCTCTAAGTATAGACGATGCTTAGATGGGAGTTGGGGGCGTTATCTCAGTCATGGAAGTAAATGATTTAGAACCATTGTGAGGGATAATGGTGATATAGAGCATTATGAGGTGCCCTCCTTGAAGAAGTGGAAAAAGGGGAAGGGTATAGGACATGACGTAGAAGTTTCGTACTATAACGGGACTGGTGAGGAGGTCGTGGAAGAGGGGTTCCTCTGTTACCTCGGCCAGTTCGAATACGGCTTGAGAGTTCCCCTGATTTTTTCCAGAAGGGGTGATGAATTTATTGCATTGTTACCCTGCTCAATTAAATAGCAATGTGTACGAGATGATGAGGGTCTGCGAAGCTCTCAACCACCAATGGCGAACTGGTGATATTGACAAACAGTTCGTTGCTGAAGATGTCTTGAAATTTTATAAATTCAAGTATCTAAAACTTCCCGCAGTGGATATCTGTATAGTGATTCGACAAGGTCGAAATTTTTTGATTTTGAATCGTCGGGGAAACCTTGGCGCGACCATCTTGTGATGGTAAGGGGTGATTGTATGCAAGTGGTCGGGGAACCAGCGCTCGAGTTGATTCACATGAATTTTTGTGAGAGTAAGTGTTTTCTTATTGCTTCGGCTTTATTATAATTTATGATGAACTTCTAACATCACTCCATGTTGATCATTGCAGAGCCCAAACCGAAGTGTGCTGCTTATACGTCAAGTCTATTTGACGTTGTAGGTCGAGAGGGAACCGAGCTAAATCAAGTACTTGGTGAGCTAGGCATCCGTCGGGAGAAGAGGTTGAATTCCTCAATGGTTAAAATACAGCGGGGTCACCAAAACAGAGCTATGGCCACTCCGAGCTCTCTTTTTAAAGCTGCAACTGCTGTCCCTGATCCGGTGGGGGTTTCTGACAATGCTCTGAAGCGGGGAGGGAAAGGCTCTAAAATTTGGCTGAGATTGTTACTCCTGAGCCACCATCCCCTATTACAAAAGATGTGGTCGACCTTCCTGGGCGTGATGCTCCGCTTTCAAACAGGCAAAAACGATCTGTGTCGTGGAGCCGAGCTCTTTTCATAAGGTGGATGTGAAGGCCGTTGCGAAAGAATATGCCGACCGAATGAGGCGTGATCATAGCCTTTTGAGTGTGAAGATTCAGTCGAGCATCTCCCATGTATATATGGATGACTTTTTTGTACCCTTTTTCTTTGACAATAATGCGATCTAAAATTTTGTACTGTCTTTTTTGTGGTGCAGTTGGCTGCTTCTTGTCAGGGAGTGTTTGAAGTGTTGATGTCGGCTCATTCTGAGCGTGCTGTGGCTGAGGCAGAAACTGTGGTATTGATTCAGCAGTTAAAAGACCAAAACGTACAACTCGAGAAGGAGAAAATTCAGCTCGAGGGAGAGAAGCTTCTGGAGATAGAACAATTCGAGGCTGTTCTTGCTAAACAGAGAGCCGAACTGATTGAAGCGGGTCAGCAGGCTGTTGCTGAAGTGGTGGAAGGTCGGAACCATCTAGTTAATGGATGCTACCACTGGGGTTTGTCTGCCGAGGAAGTAGAGCTATCTATTGCTGGTGGTTATGAAAAGGTCAATCCCTTCGGAGATGATGCATCCCCAGCTGCTGATCCAACCGTTATTCCTGAGAAAACTCTTGTCCCTTCTTCGACTAATGCATCGAACTTGGAGGTAGCTTGAAGTTTAATCTTTGATTTTGTACTCCGTTGTAGTTCGCTTGGTTGGAAACCTTGTCTTTGCATTGATAATACTACTGTTCTGTTGGTTTGAGAATTTGAATAGTTCGCTGGTGTTGTTTGATCTTGACTTGCATCTTGTACTTGTAGGAGATAGTTTGGTTGAGAGGACGAGTGAGCGAGTTGGAGAAGTCTCTGAGTCGAGCGAGGGATAGCATCACTCGTACCCAACAGGTACAAAATAAACTTGAATATGAGTGACGTCTTCATAAATCAAATTATAATAAAACCTTTAGTGAGCTAATCGAGCTCCAATGTAGGTATGGAAAAATAAAAACGGAGAGAAATGAAGTTTTGCGAAAGGAGTACACTAGGTATCTTAAATTTCGTAAAACTGTGAGAGATACTCTATTTGTCCATGAGAGTTGTAAGTTTAGGTGTCAAGAATTACTATCAGTCTTGACACTGTATTTGGAGGCCGAAGGAGATAGTGAGCGTGGCTTGAAATCGGCCTATTTAGAGCTTTTAACTGAGAGGGGTATAGTGACCGACCCATTTGCTAGTTTCAGTAATTTTATTTAAGATAATTAATTATAAAACAAACAAAAATACCAAATTGAAAAACACCTAATTATTTACCTTCATCACCATAAACCAAATAGTGGTCCACTCGAAGATGATGATGATGATGATGACCTTTTTCCGATTTTGTGTTTTGTTGCATTTGATTACAATGACGACCCCGATTCCCTTTCTCATTAACTAAATTCTCAATGTCTCAGTTTAAATCCCCTCACAAAGTAATGATTTATCATGTTTTGGGTTCAGCTTGATAATCAAAATCAACCCCAAAGGAAGAAGTATAAATTAGGTCACTCTTCAAAATCGACCCCATAAAACAAGAAAGTGATAAGTGTCATTCAAAGATGGGTTATCCAAAACCCTTCTTGAACTTTTAGTGTTGCAGAGAATAGTGTTTTCCTTAATAATAATGGTGGTGATTTGAGTTAAGGGTAATTGCCTAGTTGATAAGAATCATGAGTTCTAAGCCATTACAAACACTTGAAGATGTCTTTCGAAATCCTTCATTACTAACATAAACTGCAACATGAACACCATTTTGAGGGAGGGTTTGGATAAGTATATGAGTGATGGAGGAACTTTAATTTTTTATGAGTGTGTAAAAATTTGACGAATAATCATTCTCTAACAAATTTGTTTTCAACAATTCCTTATTTTCTTTGCGGTATCGAAGGTTTTGTAAGAATTTGGGACACGACAGGGTTGTGCGAGTTTAATTATGATATGTAGATTTCACATTTTCATTATTTTTTATTTTGTTATGTTTATAATTATTGAAGTTTAAAAAATTGAAAGTAACAAAAGATCGAAAGAAGATTAGAGATGGACACATGTCACTTGATTTAATGAAGGAGTAGAGAAGGGTGGAGATGATCCATACTCATAAAATAACTAGCCACATAGTCAACTTGCTTGCGCGTGGATTATATTTTCAAAACAGTTAATAGGTGGGAAGTGTTTGAAAGAGAAAAAACTCCTATAACCAATAAAATTTTTTTTTTAGCCTGTGTTCAAAAATTGGCAGTATCAAAAACAAGTTAAAGAGATTAGAAAGAAATTAAAACACTTATCGGGATATGATCGAGTCTAGTGCATGCATACTATCTCCTTAAGACATATTTTTCTCTATTAAAAATGACTCAAGAAAACTCATAAAAAAATTAATTATTAAAAAATAAAAACGAAGAATTGGGTTATATAGACTATAGGTGACTCTTTACCAAGAGGTCACACCTCAAGTTAGTGCCTTCATTAAAGGTCACACCTCATGTTACGACTCTTCACCAAAGGTCACACATTAAGACACGACTCTTCACTAAGGGTCATACCTTAAGACACACCTCATGATGTGTTTGTTGGAGACAACTCAAATCACGCATATTACAACTCATAAGTAAACTCTTACTTATAATCTAGAGTTGTGTAACCTACATACCCAATGTAGTACAAAATAAACCACTTAGATATTAACCATTCAAACTAAGGATAAAGCCACAAGGTTTTTTTTAACATTTTTTACAGGAGACCTCTAGAGAGAGAGAGAGAGTGATTTTCAGGAAGGAGGTTTATAGTAAGAGAAAGTAGATCTGGAAAAATTTCTTAACCGACCTCTAGGGTTGCGATTCCCTTTATCCTTACCACACCACCATCATCTCATATCATCTCATCTCATCTCATCATTCCTCCTGTCCTCCATATCTTAGGTGTTGTGTAGCGATCTGTTTTCGATTTTTTGGTTGGGCTGGAGAGCCGGTTCTCCGTAGATCCTTTAGTGGTTGTGATGGAGTCTATGTGACCCTTATAATCACCGTGGTCTTAGCGTGATCTGTATCACGATTCCCTCTGTGTTTCTTTTCGATCTAATGTGCTTTTGTTTCGATCCCCTACTTTGTTTGAGTTGATTTCTTTGTTGTGTGCTTAAACCTGCAGGTGCGACGACGACGAAATCGGGCGACAGGAATAGACTGGAAT
Source organism: Kingdonia uniflora (assembly GCA_014058105.1). NCBI lineage: Eukaryota > Viridiplantae > Streptophyta > Magnoliopsida > Ranunculales > Circaeasteraceae > Kingdonia > Kingdonia uniflora. The sequence continues at coordinate 12,392 of JACGCM010002007.1, forward strand.
GGTACGGAGGCAACGGGGAGAACCGGATTCAGGGGATCGGGAACTGGTAGAGTGTGTATATTGACAACTGGTAGTTGAAGGGGACGAAGGAGGGTTAGAAGAGCATTAGGGTCCAAAAAAATAAAATAAAAATGAAAAAAAATATGTGCGGGGTCAGGTGAGTTTGTTTACTTTGATTGGTGGTCTATGGACTGACCTACTGTAGGAAGCGTGGTTAATTGGGTCTGAATCAGTCTAGAAATATACTTGCGAGCTGGGCTGTCGAATCATAGTTGGGCTTGGGCTTTGAACCTACTTGCGAGCTGGGCTGTGAATGGTAAATCGTATTTCCTATTCAATTTTCGATCGGCTTACGATAAGAATTTTGCGTTACTAAATCAACCTTGGAATCCTTATGGCCACACGATTATTATTATGCCATATGAGGCGCAAGCACCTATTGAACCAATGATTTTCAAGCTGGTTCCGTTCTGGGTAAAATTCAAGATTGATGATCCTTTTTTTAGCACTCCCATTTTCCTATTTGAGTTTGGCCAGAGCGTAGAACAAGTATTAATGACGAAACCCAATTAAGAGAACATACAGGTAAGTAAAAATTGGTACAGAGCTCGAGTGGTCAAGGACATTTACGGGACCTTTCCCCAAGCGGTATGGGCAGAAGGTGATAGCAATCCGATTATTATTGACACTCGTTATGAAGGAACCCCTGTAAATTTTTGCGAGCTTTGTTTCAAGATGGGTCACAAAGCAACGGTATGCACGATTATTCCTGAGGATGACGAAGAGGATATAAGGGAAAGGGAAAGAGGGGGAATCTTGCTTATTGCGGAGTTGCCTCGCCGGTTACGAGTCTGGTACAGACGGTTCCGGAACCGGTCCTCCCTCGTTCACAACCTATTACTGGGTCAGACGTGGGAGATTAGTACCAAGATATTACTCTGCAGCCATCCCAAATGAGCAGACATGGTAAAGGTAAAGGACGGATGACTAGGGGAATTTTGATCCAACAATCTCAGGCAATGTTTAGGGGAGGAACGGTGGAAAGTGACTCCTAGGACGATCCGTCAGAAGGGACCTTGATTCGGGATGTTGAGGGGTTCTCAGAGTTAGAAGGGCTACAAGAGTTAGATGGAACTGGTGCTTTGGGGAACCAAATATTGGGTTGGGAAGGAGAGGAAGATCGGGATACATTGGCTAATCTGGTTGGAGGACACCCCGTGGGGCATGTGATGATGGAGGAGGAGAGGCTGATGGTTCAGGTTGAGATAGATAGATACCTATGGAGGTGCGGGGGGCAGTTTGGAGGGTAACAGTTTTGGGTGTTATATCAGAAACCATAATGATTTATGGGGGCAAGTATTGAAAGCTAAATATTTTATGAATTACGATGTTTTGCAGGCCCCCAAGAAAGCTGACTCATCCTAGACTTGGTGTAGCGTTCAATCGTCAATAGCTGCTATCAATGCTCATTTTATGTGGCAAGTTCGGACTGGAAATAAGGTGCATTTTTTGATGGAATCTTGGATTCTTCTTGATGGGGGGATAAAACCTACTCCGCGGGCAGGTGTTAGCCTAGAGGATCATCCCCAATGGGTAAGCTATTTTATTAATCCGATTCAGAGGGTTTGGCGGAGAGAGGAACTTTTTACCTGGTGTGATGATGCCTCAACGACCCTCATTTCTCCATTTTCATTCCTCGCGAAGGAAACCTGGATGAATTGCGGTGGAATCCCTCCAAAGATGGCAAATTCTTCATCAAATCTACTTATTGTGTTCTTATGTCTGATATCCATGTAGAGCTCGTGATGGGCACCCCGTCCTTTATCTTGGTGTAGATATTCGTTAATTTGGAAAGCACGATATGCCTGGACTTTTCAAAACATAAGACTTGATCCCTTACAGATTGCTCAGACCATTAATAAATTAATTGCCAATGAACCTGTTTTTAAAAATGAACGGATATCTATCAAGGTTCCTTGGGGTATTTCGGCTTCTGGCTGGAAGAAAATAAATGTTTGTCTCATTTTGCAAAAATAAATGTTTCAATTGCATTGGTATAGTTATCCGTGACTCTAACAATGTTTTTGATCCAGCCCGGGTCTCCACTCACAAATTTGCATCTTCAGAAAGAGGGCGATGCGATAACAGTCTTGGAAGGAGTCCGCTGGGCAAGAGTACTCGAGACGGATGCTGAAACTATCTACTCATTTTGCAGAAATGGAGGTACTAATATCGTTTGGTCTACCAAGGCTATTATGCAGGATTATTTAGCCCTTATTGATCTTGGTGTAGATATTCGTATATGTTATGCACCGCGAAGTGCTAATGTTGTAGCCCATACTATTGCCAAAAGGCCTATGGGTGTTATGTATGTTTGGACTTGGTATGATTCTCCTCCAGAATGGTTGCATCCATCCCTAGAGGCGGATAATACAACTTTTGTAAGTGATTTTGCTTATTAATTTACGGTTTACCAATAAAATAAATAAATAAATATAGATTTTTTTACCCATCAACACCTTTGTAGTTAGTTATTCTGAGGAGTTTGTTTTCTCTGTCCACGTCAATCTCCTGACCATAAAATAGCTAGACTATTGTGGATGATCTAAGGTATTGGAAATATCTTTCTCGCGGCGGACGGGTCGCTACGAAATTAATGATAACAACCAACAACACTGATAACTCTATATTTAACATTGGAGATAGGATGACTAAAGCTAAAAAAAAGAACCCATTTGGAGAATCTGAAAAGGCTAAGTTAGCATGTTTGTCTCTAAAATAGCTTTAGAAAGGTTGATTACAGCATCCACAACAGCCTCGGTAAAGCTATTGTGGTAAAGCTAGTTTAGAGAGGCAAAAACACAATTATTTGTGTGTGTTTTTATATTTTATTTTATAGTTTTAGCCACTCTCTTTCCTCAAACATAGCTAGAGTCTAGATGATAAAATAAAATAACTAGCCGTATAGGCAAATTGCTTGCTAGATATTCTATCTTCAAAACCAATGTGAAAAATGTAAGGAAATTAAAAAACTCTAACCAATAAATTATTTACACATCACCACCTTTGTAGTCAGTTATTTTGAGGAGTTTGCTTTCTCAAATAAATTCAATGCTCTCTGTCAACAACGTCAATCTCCTGACCATAAAATAGCTACGCTATTGTGGATGATCTAAAAACACCCACAGCAGCTAGGTACACTCTTACGTGGCGGGTGGATTTTCAAATCCACCATCTTTTCCACCCAAATCGTCTCCCAGCAGCTAGGTGAATCGGTGACGCGGCAGGAGAAAAATCCATCAAATGGTGGATTTTGGTGGAAAATCCACCCTGAGGGTGGATTGAGGGTGAATTCACGCCGCACGGTTCAGAAGTGCGCGACAATACATAACCTTTAAGATTAAAACACGTAGCTCCCATCCAACGGCTCCCATTAAACGCACTTCAGAACTGCGCGTATATATATAAACCAAGTTTGTCGCGCGGTTTAGAAGTACGCTGGGATTTTGATGGCTCAGATTAAAACACGTGGATGCATCTGGGACGTCCATTTCAAGCGCGCGGTTCAGAACTGCGCTAAGGTGAATTCACCTTGGGGTGAATTTCAAACTGTTGTGGGGTGGATTGAGGTGGATTTGATTTACCTTCAAATTCATCCAATCCACCCTTTTTACTGCTGTGGATGCTCTAATGCATTGGAAATATATTTCTCACGACGGACAGATCGCTATCACATTAATGATAACAACCAACAACACTGATAACTCTATATTAAAACAAATATCTTCTCGGAGTCGATATTTGATTTTCAAAACCGATTAATAGGGGAAAAATGTCCCGGAAAGAAAAAAAACTCCTCTAACCAATAAATTATTTACACATCACCACCTTTGTACTGAATTATTTTGAGGAGTTCATTTTCTCAAAAAATTCAAAGCTCCATGTCCCCGTCAATCTCCTGGCCATAAAATATCGGCTACTGTGGATGATCCAAGGCATTGGAAATATCTTTCGCGCGGCGGACGCTACCAAATTAATGATAACAGCCAACAACACTAATAACTCTATTTTCAAAACCAATTAATAGGTGAAAAATGTTCCGGAAAGAAAAAAAAACTCCTATAACCAATAGATTATTTACGCATCACCACCTTTGTCTTTCTCAAAAAATTCAAAGCTCTCTGTCCACGTCAATCTCCTGGCAATGGCTAAGCTACTGTGGATGATCTAAGACATTGGAAATATCTTTCTTGCAGCGGACGGATCGCTACCAAATTAATGATAACAACCACGACACTGGTAACTCTATATTAAAACAAATATCTTCGCGTTTTCATTTTTTTGTAATTGGGTCGAATATGGATATTGTTAGATAGTATTCCTGTCGTTGTTCTTCATTACGCAAGATATGATTGGTGGAAAGATTAGGAGGATGAGTTGGTGACATGTCCGTATAGCCGCAAGAGCCACACGAGCGAGTTATATGAGCGTTTGTGCTTCACCAAGAGCCGTTTATTGTTGTAAACCGGCCTTTGCTCATCGCTGACAGGGCAACATTATCTTATCGGAGGCCAGCTAAGTTGTTATCATGTACTTACTTGTGTTGCGAACTTTTGTGTCAAGTGGGGAATCAATTGGGTCATATTGGACTGGAACGACTTTTTTATTTAGTCAGTCACAATCTGATGTAACAAACGCTAATACTACGATGATCATTATCTCGACTTTGATTAATTAAAAACTAATCAACAAATTGCGTAATTTTGGGATCAGTTTAACTACTGTAACACATCGATTTAGTTTGATGATTTGGATGAAAGTCCATTTCTAGTCTAACTGGGTAGGGCGAGCTCGAACCCCGACCCTGTTCTTTCGAGCTCCGTGTGAATAAATGTAGGGTGCCTATGTTGATTGGCACGATGACTATCAAACTGGCATTCTACGTCTACCTGACATACATTCTATATAGGCTCCCGCTTAGTACACTAGAAATGTATGTGATAAGAAAAAAAACTTGCAATAATTTTGACATACTGCATTATATGAGATAACACAGTATGTCAAAATTATTGAATGTTTTTTTTTCTAATCACAAACGTTTCTGGTGTACCAAGCGGCACAATAATGGGGCACACCTTTTTTTTTGAGGAGGCAGCTGGGGTTGAGGCAAACACCCACCAGACTTTATTGACTGTACAAAAATTATATTATATCCCAAGATATATTTTACAATAGATATCTATTATACAAAGAATTACAAGTTGGGACGGAAACAACAAGGAAAAAAGACATAATCTTCGTGAATATCTATTTCTGTAGTATAGGACACACCTTCATGGGGGCTTACATTTCTTTTTAGTTAAGTATTCCGATTTTTTAGAAATTCTAGAATTAGTCCAAAATGAATAAATTAGAGTCCAACATGGGACTAACTTCATATGGAAAACATGGGAAATTATTATTATTATTATTATTTGAACATTATCTTACGTTTTATGGTTTGTCTATAAATATGGGACATACATTTTCATACCAAACCAACTCAAACACAAGCCTCTCAATTGGGTCTACAATACTAAAAATCCCAAACTTGGCTCTCCGATTAATATGTCGACGAATATCGAATTGTTAAACGATCTTTTCTCGGACGAAACAGCAATACCCGATGTTCGAATTCTCACTTCCGGTGGTCTAACCATCCCCGCGCATTCTGCTATTCTGGTACTTTAAAGTTTCTTGCCCTTAAAAGCTTTGTAGTGTTTGTAGTTCTAAAGGTCTAAGCTCACGTTCACTTCTTTTTTGCTGTTGTTGTTGTTATAGCGTTCGGGTTCGAAAGTGCTGGAAAAGATCATAAACCGGCCTCGTAAGAGCCGGAGTTCATATAGGACAATCCCCATTTTAGGCGTCCCTTGCAACGCAGTTGTCGCTTTTCTTCGGTTTATGTATTCGTCAAGGTACATTTCTTATTACTTAATAAACACATACACATACATAACTTGTACGATACGAGATACGACCACAACGCTTATTAAAGAGTGGTCGTGTATATATATATATTTGCAGATGTGAAGACGAGGAAATTGAAGCGTACGGTATTACTTTACTGGCATTGTCACATTTGTTCTCGGTGCCTCAATTGAAGGAAAGGTGCGCGAAAGGGTTAGCCGGGCGATTAACGACGGAGAACATTGTGGACGTTTTACAGCTCTCGAGACTCTGCGATGCACCGGGCCTTCGCCTCAAATGTATTAAGTTCATGTCTAAGGAGTTCAAACAAGTACAAAAAACCGAAGGATGGAAGTTCTTGCAAGATAATGATCCTTGGCTTGAACTCGAGATACTACAATATCTCGATGAAACGGAGTCAGAGAACAAGCGAAGACGGAAAAACAGAGAGGCACACGGTTTGTATACGCAACTGAGTGACGCAATGGAGTGCCTCCACCACATATGCACCGAGGGGTGCACCAGCGTCGGGCCATTCGACGTAGACCCTAAGGTCCACAAGGGCCCTTGTACAAAGTACTCTACGTGTCAAGGTGTCCAACATTCCATTCGACATTTTGCCACGTGTAAGAAAAGAGTCGGTGGAGGGTGTCGAACCTGCAAGCGGACGTGGCAATTACTCCGACTACATTCCTCATTATGCGATCAGAGCCACTCCTGCGCCGTTCCCATGTGCAGGTACAAATTCGACTCTATAGTCTATAATAACCAATTCTGCCCCGCCCCCTAGTGGCTGCTCGAGGGCGTTTTTATTTTTTATTTTTATTTTCGTTCAATTATAGTAGCTTAAGGCGGCTTTCGTGTGTTATTCAACGACAGGCAATTCAAATTGAAAGCGCAACTGGAGAAAAGGAAAGATGACGGTAGGTGGAAGCTACTCGCGAGGAGGGTGGCATCGGCTAAAGTTGCGTCGTCTTTGTCTTTACCGAAACAAAAAGAAAGCGGATTAAAGCTTTGCTAATGATGATCAACCGCAACCGCAATTAAGCTAATTCTTTAGCTATTATTATGGACCGGTCAGGCGTAATTTAAAATTAGTCATGAGAATGAGAATTATTGATTCCTTTGTAATTATAGTTATGTATGGTCAAGTATAAATGTAAAATGTACATGTTATATTTATTTTTACCATTGCATTTATATCATTTCGGAGAAAATTATTGGGAAATTAAATTTAAACGACTCCGAAGGTTATATATGAAAATTTTAATAAATATATCAAAATAAGTGTATATCGTAGGAGGACTAAACCACGTCTAATGATCATTTCCATGCCTTTCTTCCGCGAAACTGTTTGCCGGACACTCGTTGCTTCTTATTTTTCTCTTGCTGGGACCTTGCAACTGTGGCTCTCTTAGCACCCAGAGGCATTGCCTTGTTGTGCTGCTTTTGCCGATTTCTCGTGCCACCAGTCTGTAACGTACAAAAGAAATCGCTAAACTTGAAACGCTGGATTTGCAGATGTGATGATTTATTACAGTTCAAGTGAATTTACCTTTTTATGTTTTCGACCAGTTTTCGATCCAAACTTATCTCTGTCCTCTCTCCCTGATTTAATTAATGCTAGTTTTTCCTCCTTGGTTATCTTTCTTTTTATGTTAACCTGCCAAGCGAAAGCACAAGCATTTGTGTTAAAATTTAGAACCATGGTAATAAAACTCACAAATCATGGGTTACATATGGCATCGTTAATACTGAATATATCGTTGAAAAGCCATTACTAGAAGATGGAACTCACCTCTAGTTGAGCAGGATCCACTTGCATTCTGCTTAATTGAACGGAAGTGGTAATCTTTAGAGTTGTTGGCTTTGCATCGGAAACTTTTCTAAACAGCCTGAGCTTAATCAAAAGACGTCTTGCTTCTTCCGCTTTCTGAAGTGGCAAACAATGGAAAATTTAGTAGAAGTAAACTGAATCACTTCACTATTTACGGTGAATTCACGTTTTTAGTTTTTACCAACAGCAAGACTAACTGGTAATGGTATGTTCCAACTCTAAATATTTTTTTTAGTAAATACCTTGCGTTCTCTAATCCGCTGGAAATCTTCATTTGAAAGTATACCATCATCACTTATGGGCGGCAATACATGCTCAGTCTTGACTCGTGCTAATTTCTTCAGAGCCTGAAGACTTGTTTCTGCAGCGTCAAGTTGTCCATCAGAGCCATAAAACTTTCTCTTACGTGATTTAGAATAAGCAATGAACGAGAGGCCGTAGAAACTGCTTTCTCATGCGACTTCCTATACAAGACAAGGTCTTGCAGCAGATCCTCTGTCATCAACTAATTGACAGGAAATGGAAAGTTAGAAACAATTGCTACGTGAGCACAATTATTAAGTAGAACAATTTTAATTAAGATAAGAACAAAAAAAATGATTTGGACTAAGTTGTTCGGATAAACGCCGTTGCTGCCATTCCATTTTGTGCTTCACACGCTTTAATTTGCCTTCCTTTTTCTTGTTGCTGGATTTTGTACCATTGTTTTTAGCCTAAAAAATATATAAATTAGTTACAAAGATTTAATGGAATGTGTAATCTTCGATTGGAGGCTGTGTTTTATGCTACACTAGACAGCAAAATAATGTAATCTTATTGACTCTAGTAACACATATCAATGGTGTTTAGTATACTGAAAAGAATGTCCCAACTGAATGTAGTCTCAATTACACAACTTACAAGTGTGTATTTTTTCTTTAACACGCCGTAATTATACTTGTGTAGAGAAATATTGATGAATGGACGATTTATGTTCTGCCTCTTCTCTTTCAATTTGATATTACTTCACAACTTACATAGTTCTTTTATGCTCCTAAAAGAACACGTACTACTTCTAAGAACTGGAGTATATGTTTAATGCCAGTGTTTTAGCATATCTTTGATATAAATACATTGCGTGAATAACACAAAATATTCAAGAACATTGGTCTAAAGATGAATAACTCTACATTGGAAAACCAACTGTTACAGTGGTTATAGGATCCATTTTGATGTGCCCACATCTTCACTCTAACACCTACTTAGCCAAACTCTATAAACAACATCCTTAGGAAATCCACTAAAAACGGCTAAACTAACTAAAAAGTAAGAAATTGACCTTGTATACAGCCTCCCTACTAAGCACAACTTGAGATTTTTGAGGAGTCATGTCATCTTCACTACTTGAATCATCACTACAATTTGGGTCCTTCAACTCCTCATATTTAAGAAGAAATGACAATGCGGATTTCATGATCCTAAAAAGTTGTAAATTAGTTTAGGAAGGTTTGATAGCTTGCAAGACTTCAAAAAATTGATAGTTTTATTACTCCTTGAACATGAAAAAGATACCAGTGGAAAAATCTAAGAGAGAATTCTTTTTTCTGTGGTTTGATAGCTTTCCAATATTTGCGTTTTAGATACGTTAAGTTTGATTTTCGAAAAAAAGATACCTGGAAGAGGGATGTAAACATGCTCTGCATATTGCATTTGCTGTTCTATCATCAAACCACACTTGTCCCTTGTGCAAATTGCAAAGGACGCTCAAAGCCGTTTTAGCTTTTATTTCATCCTCTTCCTGATGAAATAGTCAGTTTTCTTAAATTAGTTCATGAAGTAGTGATATTCATAACATCAAAAAAAAATCTGCCAACAAAATACAAGGATATTCGTTTTTATGAGCAGTACAAATTATATCATGTAACCTACGATACATCATCAAATTAACAGATTTAGTGTGCTATATCAAAGTGATTGATTTTTGCTTTTAAAAAACTCATCCAACCTACGTATATCCTACCTACGACTCCCCGAAATATATCAGTTCAACAACTATACATATGTATTTGAACCATGATATAACATGTACAAATTTAGAATAACATGAAAAGTTGTCAAGCCAACCTGTAGCATAGAAAAGAGGATATTCTGAAGTCCTCGATTATCAGCTTCATTTTTATGCTTTTGATTCATGCGCCCAATACTGTTAACTATATGAGAGAAGGCTAATTTCCTTAACTCCGTATCGTCGAAAGTTTGAAATGCTAGGCTCTCTCGAAGATCAACTACCTAAAGAAGAGCAAACATGTGTGTCAGGTTGCAGCCTGAAGACTTGTAAATTATTTTACAACAGAAAACTTGTGTAGGAAGAACATCCTCAAACTAAACCCTTTTTAACTCTAAAAGTATGAGAGAATTTATAAACCTTTCTGTTGACAAGGAGTCTCAACGCTTTAGCGAGATCACACCGAAGAGACGAGGGCATCGACCGAGCAGAAGAACGTAGTAAATCCGATAACTTTCGTGGGAAATCAGAGAGATGGTCTGTAGCGCCCCGTTTTTTTTGTATTTCACGTTGTGGCCGTAGTTTGTAGTTTAACTTGATTTCATCTTGTAGTATGGAATCCTAACTTTTGAGTTACAAACCCATTCAAAACCCACCACCAAAATATTTTCCCCGATTCTCTCCATCTCCCTATTTCTCCTCCATTTCAAATACAATTGAAAACCCAACCCTAATTCCTAAACCCCAGCCCCAAATTCATAACCTCTCTTCTCCTTGCATTCTAGAGAGAGAAACAAACCCAAATCCCTAATTCGAAAACCTTCAACCCATCTCCTAACTCAACTTCACCATTGCTAGCCGTTTTGAACCAGAAAATCAGATTGTTGGAGCATTGAGAGCAGAGTTCTCCTTTCGTATTAAACCACGGATTTGTCGATTTAAGGCAAGTATCATTATTGCTTGTCATTGTCCATTGTAGATTAGATATGTTATACCATGTTTAGTAAAATTACCATAACTCTAGTATGATCCTTAATGTTCTAGAAACCTTGAGTAATTAAATATGCCTTATCTTGAATTCAAAGAATTAGGGAATTGTATAGGTCTTTTGAAGATGTAAATTTAGTATAGTTAGATGCATACCTTAGTGTTATAAACTCATGTATTAAATTTCCCTTTTACTCAAGCATACTACTGTGAGAGTTTGAATACTAGAATGGGAAGAAGATATGGACTTGCTAGAAATTAAACTCAATATAACTATGAGTTGCTTCTGTTAGTAGTTATATAAGGCTATATTATTTTCCTTTCATCCAAATAGTAACAGATACATTATAACTCAAGACTCATCAAGTATATCCTAGAATAAAACTTGATTAATTTGAACAACACCATATCATACTCAGATCATATATATATGTTTGTGGAATGTATAAAGTAACTTGTAATGATATAATAAGCCCATGGCTATATTGTTAGCATTAATAGTAATTAATTGGTGCCCTCATATGCAACCCTTAACCATAGTACATGTTGTAGCTTAATGTTCAATCTAAGGAGTACTAGTATAAGCTTATATAAGGTCATCGACAGAGTCCCCACTTGTATATTTGTGAGGGTAGAAAAGTCGTTGAGCATAAGATCGCCAATCATATGATATAGTCTCATTGCCTATAGAGCAAAGACAGATAGGTCATTTTGATTGAGTGTCGGTCTCTTAAATCATTCATGCATAGGATAACTTAGAGTCGTGTACACAGCAGGGCTATGATGTCAGGGTCCTTGGGTTCGATTCCCTAAACAAAAGATTAGGTGACTGTTTATCAGTGTTCCAGGGTTGTAAGCCCCTAAAACTCTTCCCCAGTTACATATCGGCTTTGTTATTCTTTGTGAATACTCCCCGTGGGCATAGATCCCTGAAAGTGAAAATAAATCAGGCTTTAGACCTGTAGGTTGAAACTCCTTGAGCACCTTGATCCGGTGATTTCCCCGCTAATTCCTAGCTCACTAAAAAGGAATCCGCCAATCCCTGGCTCGACAATAAGGGATACGCTTCTGTTGAGGACAGAAGGGTGCGAGAGTGTGGTCCCACTGAATTAAAGTGACCCTGTGTACATCGTCTGTTAGTATCTCCACACCTAATAATAATAATATAATAATAATACTCTATAATTATTTATAATACTGGTTGGCGCTGACGCTTAAAAACAATATTAATAATTGAGCCTCACTTCCTCAATGCATTGCATCATTTTATATATATATAATATTATATCCACTAGTACTTTTGTATAATAGATCGGCTGTCATGTTCAGTGACCGTAACAATTGTGCTTGCTTGACGCCTGTGCGCTA
>JACGCM010000317.1:0-41360 GCA_014058105.1 Kingdonia uniflora
TTACAATCTCAAACTAATTTGATGTTTCTCAAAGTTTTTTCTCTCCAAGAATTCCTCACAAATAGATCTCACTTAAAAGTGGCTTATAAAATCCGTAAGTCTCCCTTATATACTTGGGAGACCTATTACAATCGACACCGATCTCGAGACAAACCAATGACTTCAAACAATACTCAAAATAAAGTTTTCCCTATGTATATAAACAAAGGGGCCATCTATCTGATTTGTTCGAATACACATAAAATCTATTTGAACAACTATGTTATGTTAGAAACAAAATTGAGTCTATTCGAACAAAAATAGGAGCAACCTCTATAGATACAGAGGGAATATTCATCTCCTCAAATATGAATCAGACCTTTTCTTCTTTCTTTTTCTAAAATGAAGACTTTTCTTCTTCTTTATTTCATATTTTAAATGGTTACTTCTTTTTCATTCTTCTTTTGTGTACTTTGACTTTTCCACATGATATATTACAAATATATAAGTGTACCATTTTTCATTCAGATTCAAGCCTTCACTAGGCCAAAACAATAGACTTGAAATCATCATCCAATTGCTTCTCTTCATGCTTCATCTCTATAGTTTAAAAAAAAAAACTAGATAGAGAGAAATCCATAATTCAAAACTTTCAATATAAAGTTTTTGGTCTCTGTCTCTCCATTTATTCTTTCTCCATGGGTTCGCCAGGAAAGTTGGTCATAATCTTTCTTTGCTTTTCCTTACTATAACCACAGCCAAAACACCATTAGGTTTGAGTATAGATCATTCAACGCAAATATCCAGATACACTGCGGTTTACTGGAAACGCAGCACCCGGTACAGGAGCCCTTCAAATCACCCCAGATACTTCAAGCATTTAGACCGACCGTTTCCAAAACAAGTCTGGAAGAGTAGTTTACAAAACACCATTCAAACTATGGGAAGGAGACGTTAATTCTACTGCTGGAAAGATTGCTTCCTTCAATACTTCCTTCGACGTTAACATCTATCGTCACGTCAATACTACTCCAGGTGAAGGATTGGCATTCATCATCGCGCTCCTGACTTAGATATTCCAGCTCAAAGCTATGGTCAATATTTGGGATTGACCAATGCCTCCACAGATGGAAACTGGACAAACCATTTGATCGCTATTGAGCTTGATACACTCAAGCAGGAGTTTGATCCAGATGACAACCATATGGGTTTGAACATTAACAGCATTAAATCTAACAAGGTCGTCTCATTGGCTAGTCAAGGTATAGAAATTGCTCCTGTGGATGCCACAATTTACACGGTTTGGATCGAATATATGGCACGCAGAAGGTCATCAAAGTTTACATGGCAGTACAAGGTCAACTCAGGCCCAAAAACCCACTGTTAAATGAGAGTTTGAACATTGGGTTGTACTTGAATCAACACTCGTATTTCGGGTTTGCTGCTTCGACGGGGAATCTGACTGAGCTGAATTGTGTGTTGAAATGGAACTTAACAGTAGAAAAACTTCCAGAAGAGAATAACAAAACTTCGCTGAAGATTGGTCTTGGTGCTGGTATTCCTGGATTGGCATTGTTGCTAGTTACTGCAGTTGGGTTCTATTATTTTTTGCATAAGAGAAGACCCGTTAATGACCCAACGATAATGGGTGCATTGAAGATTTTGCCAGGAACACCAAGGGAGTTCATGTTTAAGGATCTGAAAAGGGCAACTAATAACTTTGATGAGAAGATGAAGTTAGGGCAAGGTGGATTCGGAATTGTTTATAAAGGGGTTTTAGCGAAAGAAAATAATATGGAGATAGCTGTGAAGAAATTCTCAAGGGAGAATATCCAAGGTAAAGATGATTTCTTGGCAGAGCTTACAATCATAAATCGTCTCCGGCACAAACATCTTGTTCGTTTAGTTGGTGAGTTCAATTTAACTTGTCCATTTTATTTACTCCATTTAAAATTAAACTTGATCTAGAACTAAGTAGGCATTAGTATTGGTTAGGCAGTCTGAGGCTTGCAAAATTACGTAGTTGGGTAATTCAAAAAGACGCTAGGGTGTTGCATTTCGGTGGCCTTTCATAGGCCATCAAAAACAAATGAGCTGGTTTCTCACTTACTCGTAGGAACTGAATTTATTGCTTGAGCATCTTTCTCTCAGGTTTTTCGAATTTTTTGGTTAAAACTCATCTTAGTGGCATAAAAGTAAACCCTTTAGGATGGCGTACGTGATCAGTTTACATAATAATCTAGAGAAGTGGGTCTTGTGTTTAGAATTAGGATGGTGATTTCGTGGTAGTTAGGCAGCCTAGACTAAGAATTGCGTAGAATATTCTGGTCATGATGTCCAGGCGACAACTTTCAACAGCAGCATCCAATATGATTTCATAACTGGATCATGACACATGCCTTAGCTAAGCTATACTATCGATTTTTCATTTATTTCGGGTAATCTATCTATGTTGTCACATCTTTTACAAAAAGATAAGAGATGATAATTACCACAATGTTAATTCAATGTTGATGAAAATGTTAATATGCTTAGTCTTTCTTAACAACTGGTGATATCTCTTTTTCTTATCCAACAAATGTTTTTTTCTCTTTGCAGGTTGGTGTCATAAAAATGGGATGTTGCTTTTGGTATACGAGTACATGCCAAATGGTAGTCTCGATAACCACTTATTTGGGGAACAAGAAGAGATACTCAGTTGGGACCGTAGATACAATATCATATCTGGGGTAGCATCCGCGATTAACTATCTCCATAATGAGTATGATCAGAAAGTGGTTCATCGAGACCTCAAAGCAAGCAACATTATGCTCGATTCCGACTACAATGCGCGATTGGGTGACTTTGGTCTTGCACGAGCCTTGGAAAATGAAAAAACATCTTATGCAGACATTGGAGGCCTTCCTGGTACAATAGGGTACATTGCACCAGAATGTTTCCATACTGGTAAAGCTACACGGGAGTCCGACGTGTATGGTTTTGGTGCAGTTGTGCTCGAGGTTGTATGTGGTAAACGCCCTTGGACAAAGATAGCAGGGTTCCAATGTGTGGCTGATTGGGTATGGACGTTACATCGTGAGAATCGTATTTTAGAAGCAGTAGACGAGAGGTTGGGGGATGATTTTAATACAGAGGAAGCTGAACGTCTTATACTTCTTGGACTTGCGTGTTCACATCCTATATCAGGCGAGCGACCCAAGCCACAAACCATTGTTCAGATAATCTCAGGATCTGTGCCAGCGCCTTATATCCCACCGTTCAAACCGGCATTTGTTTGGCCCATGACGGAACCAACAGGGGACAGTAGTATGACCAACACACAATATACAACACCAATGCCATCATCGTATTATGGTGCCAGTCAAGAGAGTAACACTGGGTACAGTGACTTGTATACGGTTTAGGTTTTGTGAATAATTAATGGCATAGCTGGTAATGAATTTAATTATCGTTTGAGCAAGATCCTGGATTTAATTATTTTTCATTACCTAGGTCCATTTAAGCTTCTCTTGGCTGTTAATTTAGTGCTTTTAAAAAGGATTTGGAATTTAGTCCGTTGTTAAAGGACTCTTCCTCTTGCTATTTTAACTTGGAGCAAAGGCTATTATGACTTGGTGGGCATTGAAGACAGGTTGGAATGAAAATGAATGTCAACTGATAAGAGCACCTCCAACCAAAAATTACGTTTTTTTTTCCCTCGGGCGCTTAACGGTTCAGTGCCTAACATAATAAAGGCAAATAATTTATAATTTTAGTTGGGCACTGAACAGAAAAGCGCTTATCATATGTTAATAAATTTTGGTTCATTCTCCTCTCTTTGACAGTTGTATTTAAAAGTTGATGGCACTGAACGGTTCAGCACCTAGGCAGTATGTAGATACTCCTCTTTTAAGTTCAGGTTTCGCATACTTTGAAGGGGTATGGGGGTGATTATGTTGAACCCCATACCCCTGTTGAATGGGTTTTTTGCAAAAGTATGGGAAAACGTTAACAACATACTCTTCTGTTTCTGTTGGAGGTGGTCTAATTTATAAGCGATCTACATGATTCATTAAACTCTAGTTAAAATTATTTGGGAAAGGTTTTGCTTAGATGTCTTTATATATAGGAAAATTAACAGCTAACCCACTCATTCTGATTGGTCCAATAAGGCAAGGACAACTTGAAGACTTGTTCTCTCAGTTTTTTATTTTCGTTTCTCTCTTATTATTTTTTATTTATTTATTTATTTTATTTTATTTTGCAAAAGGTAAACAAATATATGGAAGAAATAATAAGAGATTACAGATAACTTTTGTAATTCTCCAAATAATAGCAAGGGTTATAAAATTTTTGTGATTATATATTTAAATAACATTTTAATATATAGTCAAACATGGGAGGAGCACCTCGTGCATATACGCAAAGTGTTGGGCGCATTGCGATCACAACAACTTTTTCTTAATGGGAAAAAGTGCGAGTTTGGGAAGAAAGAGCTAATATACTTGGGATTCATTATTGGTGGCGGTGAATTTAAGATCGATCCAAAGAAGACATGCATCATTACAAATTGGCCTAGAACCCGCAGAGTAATGGAAGTGAGAAGCTTTATGGGTTCTTGTCAGTATTTATGAAAGTTTATTCAGCATTTTTTACAGATAGCCGCACTGTTGTATTTCTTGACAAAGGCTGGTGTAAAGTTTGTATGGGAACATCACCATGAGAAGAATTGTTAATTAGTTGCTGAAGCGTAAGATTATAGATGCACCAGTATTAGCGTTGCCCAATTTGCAGTAGCCTTTTGAGATCAAAATAGATGCGTCAGGCTATGCATTATGGGTAATTCTATTGAAGGATGGAAAGCCGACTGTCTACCATTCTGAGATGTTTATAAGAGTAGTACGCAACTATCCTACCTACGATAAGAAGTTTTACATATTATATCAATCAGTGAAGCATTGGCAGAGTTACTTATGGGGAAGGAGGTTGTGGTATATTTAAATCACAAACCATTACAGTTCTTATCTACGCAGTCCAAACTACAGCAAGCTTGCCATATGAAGTGGATGTCGTACCTACAATAGTTCACCTTGATGATCAAGTATAAGAAAGGAGTGCACAACTGGCTGATATGTTATCTCGACCCCCATTACCAACTATTTCCGCTTTGTTGGTAGATATGCAGATACAGCCTATTGTTTTGTCTCAATATGTTGCAGGGTATAACGACGACATGGAGCTCAGTGTGATTCACCAGAAGTTGTTGCAAGGCAAGATATGCGAGTATTTATTGAAGGATGGTTTGATTTACAGGGGCAGTCTACTATGTATTCCTGAGGGTGAAGACCATTTGTATAGGATTAGAGATGCACATTGTTTCTGGGTGGCAGGCTATTTCAAAATTGAGAAGACTCTTTTGAATTTGCGTCGTTATGTCTAATGGCCAGAGATGTAGGTGGATGTTACTCGTGTGGTTCGCTGTTGTATTCTATACAGCACATCGAAGTCTTATAATCGTAAGTTAGGACTGTACTTACCATTACCAGTTCCTAGCTAACCTTGGGAAAGTATTTCGATGGATTTTATGGGTGGTTTGCCCATGACCAACTGTAAGAATGATTAACTATTTGTGGTGGTAGATAAATTAGGCAAGATGATTATTCTTATTTCATGCCAGAAGATGGTCACCGGGGAAGGGGCAGCGCGATTATTTTACAAAGAAGTCTGGAGGTATTTTGGGCTCCCTTCTTCTTTTATTTCTAATAGGGATAACCGCTTTTTGGGGAATTTCTAGAGATCGTTATGGTGGATGATAGACACTAAGTTGAAGAGAAGTATCGTCTTTCATCTGTAGACTGACGGGTAAGCAGAGGTAGTTAATCATATTTTGGTTCATTTACTATGGGGTTTCTATTCTAAGCATCCTAAAACTTGGGATGAGAGCTTACCGTATCTTCAGTTTGCGTTTAACTGGGTGATTCATGGTTCCAGTTTGAAGTCTTCATTTCAAGCTTGTTTGGGGTACTTGCATCAAAGTCCCTTTGATATGGCTTTTAGTCTTGAGGACAAGACGATGTCAGAGAAGAAGAATGTGGATCAAGTTAATGAGGCAAGGTTCATGAGGCAGTTGAAATATAATTGAAGAAGACTTAAGCGAAGTATAAGGCTCAACACGACAAGCATCGGTTTAAGTGTACTTTTCAAGAGGGTTACCTAGTTTGGTTGCATTTGGGTAAGGAACGACTAAAGGGGAAGGTAAGAAACTCAAGCCTATCCGTTATGGTCCATTTACGATAGTCAAGAAGATTGGTGACAACGCATTCTAATTGGATTTGCGATCTTTCTTGAAAATGTATTCGGTGATTAATGTCGAGCATTTGAAGTTGTTTGAGCCGTCTCTTTTGGATGTAGACTTTACAATCAACACTCGCCTACCGTCAATTAATAACTTATGGATGGAGCGAGAAGATTATTTGCAAGAGGATAATATTCTAGAGAGGAAAGTTCTTGCAATAAGACGGGGTAGAATCGAGTTATTCCAAGTAAGGAAGAGAGGTCAACTACCTAGCACGTCGAAGTGATATAATAGGGAAATGAGCACAGCTGCATTCCCATATCTCTAGTTCTAGCTTGAGTAGGAGCTCAAGGCTCCTAAAGGGGGGGAGCCATGATCTAGAAGGATCTGAAGATCGAACCCCTTCAAATGATGCCAACTCGTTGGAACAAGCCTCGGGGACGTTCGAACGAAATATGAGGGAAAACAAGCCAAATTCGAAATGCCTCAAATTTTAGGCAAAAATAGGCAAGTCGTTCGAACGACCTGAATTTCCCATAAGACAAATTCGTGCTGAATCTATTTTTAGAAAAAAAAATAGGCAAGTCGTTTTAAAGACCTGGAGATCCCAGAAGACCAATTCAAACTTCCTTTATTTTAGCCAAAGAAAATAATGTGGAAATAGCTGTGAAGAAATTCTTAAGGGAAAATATCAAGGGAAGGAGTAATTTTTTGGCTGAGCTCACAATCATAAACTATCTTCTGCACAAACACCTCGTTCGTTTAGTTGGTGAGTCCAATTTTAATTATCCATTAGTTTTCCGTATAACATAAATTTGCTCTAAATCTAAGTATGCATTAGTGTTTTTGAGGCAGTCCTTATGAAAAGTTGTTGTACCACAATGGCAATGCCATTGATACACATGTGCATATGATATTTCTAAAGTTCGAAAAGGTGTCTAAACCTATCTATAATAACAAAAAAACAACCCAACTTATTTCTTGGATTTGAGCCGTCAATTCTATTGACGCGAATAATGATGCGTGCTTTGGATGGTTTGGATTATTTCCATGGTACTTTTGTACCGTAGAAATCATCTTGGACGTCCAACTCTAAATTGCCGAATTGAATGGCATTTTTGGGTTTCTATCTCCTTCTTCTCGATGTTGTAGATCTAGGTTTAAGGTATAAGGGCTTGGGCATTGCCGTTGCAGCAAAACCAACGATTTGAACTTCAACCCTAACTCTCCTACTATTTCTTCATCATCTCAGTGTTTCAGTCCAATCATGGAAGAAGAAAGAAATTTGAACTTGTATTGAAACCCCCGTTTGCATACGAACTCGATCTCCAACGGAAATTCCCAATGAAAATTCACACAACGAGCTTTGTCAACGTACTAATTTTTAGATTATTAGACTAAGTCAGTCATATAAAAAAGTTCGTATAAAAATTCCGGAGTTGTAATTAATGTATCAAATAACATTCAAATACTCTAAGGGGTTAGTAGCAGGGGGTCCTTCTCAGTCCTTTGTTTTTTGTTCTACAAGTTACAAGTGGACAAGTGAGCACTCCAATTGACATCTTATAGCTATTTTTGGTTTGATTTTGTACATGAGGGTACTTTCATAAAACCAAATTGTTATAGCACCTAAACTGTGAAATCTAAGCATGGGACTTAGTTCACAATTGGATCATAGACTACTTCTCAAAGAAGCGGTCCTTTTAGATGTATAGAATGATGTTGCTAAGTTAATAATGATGGCAAGAATGAAGTTGCTAAGTTAACTATGTCATCTGGAATTACATCCTTCCTCCTCATCCCAATCTCCGGCATGTTTACTACATTTTCAACCACTACACTACTCTCTCGCGCATACATCATCGTGGGATGCGACATTGCTGCCATTGATCCATCATAGTTGCCATAATTACCACAATTACTACTCTAAGTTGCATGATTCTCATAATGTTCATTGCCCTATACTACTGGTTCAACTATACTTGTCAACATCATAGCTTACCCATCGTAATTACCGCTATTACTCTCGTAATTCACATAAGATCCAAAAAATTTACCTTTATAACTTCCCAAACCCTCAGTATCAACATCGCTTTGCTTCACTGAATCGACCCCAATCGAAAATCACAGTCGCTCTAGAATCGTTGAGAAAGCGTAGATGAAGATGAAAAGACCGAAGTTCGCCATATAATTTAGCTTTAAAGCTTAAAACAAATGTTGGTTAACTGAAAATATATTGATCCGAGCGGCCTAATTAATCCTCGACTCACGAGAGATAGGTAACGAGCGGCTGAGATCGATAAATGGATGATGAGTTATTCCCTTAGGTGTATAGAATAGATAGATAGATCAAAAAATTACACTCAAACCCAATTTAAATTTTAAAAATATTTCTTAAATTCACCCCAAAAATTAAAGAATATTTTTCAAAGATGCACTTAGTCATTCTAGAAACTGCTGGGCAATTATTTGGAAAATTTCCGCACTTCGTTTCAAGCTAGACTTTAGAATATCTATTTAGCAAAGCAACAAAAATTAATGAAATACATGTATAGGTCCAATTGATAAGAAGAGCAGACTAAAAACTGCTCTCTATCTTTCTCTGGCCAATCTAAAAGAAGTCATCATCCAATTGCTTCTGGTTCATTTATTCTTTATAGTTCTACCAGTGTTCATGTATGGGTTTAGCAGGAAAGCTCGTTATAATCTTTCTTCTGCTTTTCCTAACTATAACCACAGCCAAAAAACCTTTCAAGTTCGACTACGAATCATTTAACAAAACATATCCAGCCCCAGGTACACTGAGCTTTACAGGTGACGCGGGTTTCACTCGAGGAGCCCTTCAAATCACCCCAGATACTTCAAACAGTTTAATCTACAAACAAAACAAGTCTGGAAGAGTTGTTTTCCAAACACCATTCAAACTATGGGAAGGAAACGTTAATTCTACTGCTGGAAAGATTGCTTCCTTCAATACTTCCTTCGACGTTAATATCGACCGTCAAGAAAATACTACTCCAGGTGAAGGATTCGCATTCATCATCGCTCCTGACTTGAATATTCCAGCTCAAAGCTATGGTCAATATCTGGGATTGACCAATGCCTCCACAGATGGAAACTGGACAAACCATTTGATCGCTATTGAGCTTGATACAGTGAGGCAGGAGTTTTATCCAGATGACAACCACATGGGTTTGAACATTAACAGCATCAAATCTAACAAGGTCGTCTCATTGGCTAGTCAAGGTATAGAAATTGCTCCTGTGGATGCCAGAAATTACACGGTATGGATACAATACAACGGCACGCAGAAGGTCATCAAAGTTTACATGGCGTTGCAAGGTAAACCCATGCCCAAAGTCCCAGTGTTAAATGAGAGTTTGAACATAAGGTCGACCTTGAATCAACACTCGTATTTTGGGTTTAGTGCTTCCACGGGGAATCTGATTCAGCTGAACTGTGTGTTGAGATGGGATCTATCAGTAGAAACTCTTCCAGAACACAATGACAAAACTTGCTTGAAGATTGGTCTTGGTGCTGGTATTTCTGGATTGGCATTGTTGCTAGTTGCTGCAGTTGGGTTCTATTATTTTTTGCATAAGGGAAGACCCGTTAATGACCCAAGGATAATGGGGGCATTGAGGAGTTTGCCAGGAACACCAAGGGAGTTCAGTTTTAAGGATCTGAGAAGGGCAACTAATAATTTTGATGAAAAGCTGAAGTTGGGACAAGGTGGATTCGGAATTGTTTATAAAGGGGTTTTAGCGAAAGAAAATAATATGGAGATAGCTCTCAAGGGAGAATATCCAGGGTAAAGATGATTTCTTGGCAGAGCTTATAATCATAAATCGTCTCCGGCACAAACATCTTGTCCGTTTAGTTGGTGAGTTCAATTTAACTTATCCATTTTGTTTAATTAGGATAGTGATTCTATGGCAGTTAGAAAACCTATACTAGAAATTGTTGCTTAACAGACCCAAAATTGTGTAGAATTTTCTGGTCATTATGTCACAGGCGACAAGTCGACAACTAACAACTGTAGCATCCAATATGAATTAATATGGGGACCAGGTTCATAAGTACAATCAACAATTCAACAATTCAACATAGATAGTACTTCTATCTATGTGGTTACATTTAGATACAAACATCTAATAACCCACACGCGAAAGGTATAGTTGGTCTAACACAATAAGCTCTAGTCTATTCCCACCCTCTTGCCGCTAAACACAAAAAAAAAAAAGAAAAAAAAGTTATCTTCACAGCTTTTACTAATAGAGAAGGATGATACTAGAATGTCCCACTCCAAAAAGCTACTTCAATGTTGATGAAAATATTTATATACTTAGCATTTCTGATTAGGCTAAGTGGGTAACAACAATTGCCTTCTTTTTTGCAGGCTGGTGTCATAAAAATGGGATGTTGCTTTTGGTATACGACTACATGCCAAATGGTAGTCTCGATAACCACTTATTTGGGGAACAAGACGAGATACTCAGTTGGGACCGTAGATACAATATCATATCTGGGGTAGCATCCGCGATTAACTATCTCCACAATGAGTATGATCAGAAAGTGGTTCATCGAGACCTCAAAGCAAGCAACATTATGCTCGACGCCAACTACAATGCGCGATTGGGTGACTTTGGTCTTGCACGAGCCTTGGAAAATGAAAAAACATCTTATGCAGACATTGGAGGCCTTCCTGGCACAATTGGGTACATTGCACCAGAGTGTTTCCATACTGGTAAAGCTACACGGGAGTCTGACGTGTATGGTTTTGGTGCAGTTGTGCTCGAGGTTGTATGTGGTAAACGCCCTTGGACAAAGATAGCAGGGTTCCAATGTGTGGCTGATTGGGTATGGACGCTACATCGTGAGAATCGTATTTTAGAAGCAGTAGACGAGAGGTTGGGTATGATTTTAATACAGAGGAAGCTGAACGTCTTATACTTCTTGGACTTGCGTGTTCACATCCTATATCAGGCGAGCGACCCAAGCCACAAACCATTGTTCAGATAATCTCAGGATCTGTGCCAGCGCCTTATATCCCACCGTTCAAACCGGCATTTGTTTGGCCCATGACGGAACCAACAGGGGACAGTAGTATGACCAACACACAATATACAACACCAATGCCATCATCGTATTATGGTGCCAGTCAAGAGAGTAACACTGGGTACAGTGACTTGTATACGGTTTAGGTTTTGTGAATAATTAATGGCATAGCTGGTAATGAATTTAATTATCGTTTGAGCAAGATCCTGGATTTAATTATTTTTCATTACCTAGGTCCATTTAAGCTTCTCTTGGCTGTTAATTTAGTGCTTTTAAAAAGGATTTGGAATTTAGTCCGATGTTAAAGGACTCTTCCTCTTGCTATTTTAACTTGGAGCAAAGGCTATTATGACTTGGTGGGCATTGAAGACAGGTTGGAATGAAAATGAATGTCAACTGATAAGAGCACCTTCAACCAAAAATTACGTTTTTTTTCTTGGGCGCTTAACGGTTCAGTGTCTAGCATAATAAAGGCAAATAATTTATAATTTTAGTTGGGCACTGAACAGAAAAGCGCTTATCATATGTTAATAAATCTTGGTTCATTCTCCTCTCTTTGACAGTTGTAATTAAAAGTTGATGGCACTGAACGGTTCAACGCCTAGGCAGTATGTAGATACTCCTCTTTTAAGTTCAGGTTTCGCATACTTTGAAGGGGTATGGGGGTGATTATGTTGAACCCCATACCCCTGTTGAATGGGTTTTTTGCAAAAGTATGGGAAAACCTTAACAACATACTCTTCTGTTTCTGTTGGAGGTGGTCTAATTTATAAGCGATCTACATGATTCATTAAACTCTAGTTAAAATTTTTTGGGAAAGGTTTTGCTTAGATGTCTTTATATATAGGAAAATTAACAGCTAACCCACTCATTCTGATTGGTCCAATAAGGCAATGACAACTTGAAGACTTGTTCTCTCAGTTTTTTATTTTCGTTTCTCTCTTATTATTTTTTATTTATTTATTTATTTTATTTTATTTTGCAAAAGGTAAACAAATATATTGAAGAAATAATAAGAGATTACAGATAACTTTTGTAATTCTCCAAATAATAGCAAGGGTTATAAAAATTTTGTGATTATATATTTAAATAACATCTTAATATATAGTCAAACATGGGAGGAGCACCTCGTGCATATACGCAAACTGTTGGGCGCATTGCGATCACAACAACTTTTTCTTAATGGGAAAAAGTGCGAGTTTGGGAAGAAAGAGCTAATATACTTGGGATTCATTATTGGTGGAGGTGAATTTAAGATCGATCCAAAGAAGACATGCATCAATGGCGCAATGCCATTGATACACATGTGCATATGATATTTCTAAAGTTCGAAAAGGTGTCTAAACCTATCTATAATAACAAAAAAACAACCCAACTTATTTCTTGGATTTGAGCCGTCAATTCTATTGACGCGAATAATGATGCGTGCTTTGGATGGTTTGGATTATTTCCATGGTACTTTTGTACCGTAGAAATCATCTTGGACGTCCAACTCTAAATTGCCGAATTGAATGGCATTTTTGGGTTTCTATCTCCTTCTTCTCGATGTTGTAGATCTAGGTTTAAGGTATAAGGGCTTGGGCATTGCCGTTGCAGCAAAACCAACGATTTGAACTTCAACCCTAACTCTCCTACTATTTCTTCATCATCTCAGTGTTTCAGTCCAATCATGGAAGAAGAAAGAAATTTGAACTTGTATTGAAACCCCCGTTTGCATACGAACTCGATCTCCAACGGAAATTCCCAATGAAAATTCACACAACGAGCTTTGTCAACGTACTAATTTTTAGATTATTAGACTAAGTCAGTCATATAAAAAAGTTCGTATAAAAATTCCGGAGTTGTAATTAATGTATCAAACAACATTCAAATACTCTAAGGGGTTAGTAGTAGGGGGTCCTTCTCAGTCCTTTGTTTTTTGTTCTACAAGTTACAAGTGGACAAGTGAGCACTCCAATTGACATCTTATAGCTATTTTTGGTTTGATTTTGTACATGAGGGTACTTTCATAAAACCAAATTGTTATAGCACCTAAACTGTGAAATCTAAGCATGGGACTTAGTTCACAATTGGATCATAGACTACTTCTCAAAGAAGCGGTCCTTTTAGATGTATAGAATGATGTTGCTAAGTTAATAATGATGGCAAGAATGAAGTTGCTAAGTTAACTATGTCATCTGGAATTACATCCTTCCTCCTCATCCCAATCTCCGGCATGTTTACTACATTTTCAACCACTACACTACTCTCTCGCGCATACATCATCGTGGGATGCGACATTGCTGCCATTGATCCATCATAGTTGCCATAATTACCACAATTACTACTCTAAGTTGCATGATTCTCATAATGTTCATTGCCCTATACTACTGGTTCAACTATACTTGTCAACATCATAGCTTACCCATCGTAATTACCGCTATTACTCTCGTAATTCACATAAGATCCAAAAAATTTACCTTTATAACTTCCCAAACCCTCAGTATCAACATCGCTTTGCTTCACTGAATCGACCCCAATCGAAAATCACAGTCGCTCTAGAATCGTTGAGAAAGCGTAGATGAAGATGAAAAGACCGAAGTTCGCCATATAATTTAGCTTTAAAGCTTAAAACAAATGTTGGTTAACTGAAAATATATTGATCCGAGCGGCCTAATTAATCCTCGACTCACGAGAGATAGGTAACGAGCGGCTGAGATCGATAAATGGATGATGAGTTATTCCCTTAGGTGTATAGAATAGATAGATAGATCAAAAATTACACTCAAACCCAATTTAAATTTTAAAAATATTTCTTAAATTCACCCCAAAAATTAAAGAATATTTTTCAAAGATGCACTTAGTCATTCTAGAAACTGCTGGGCAATTATTTGGAAAATTTCCGCACTTCGTTTCAAGCTAGACTTTAGAATATCTATTTAGCAAAGCAACAAAAATTAATGAAATACATGTATAGGTCCAATTGATAAGAAGAGCAGACTAAAAACTGCTCTCTATCTTTCTCTGGCCAATCTAAAAGAAGTCATCATCCAATTGCTTCTGGTTCATTTATTCTTTATAGTTCTACCAGTGTTCATGTATGGGTTCAGCAGGAAAGCTCGTTATAATCTTTCTTCTGCTTTTCCTAACTATAACCACAGCCAAAAAACCTTTCAAGTTCGACTACGAATCATTTAACAAAACATATCCAGCCCCAGGTACACTGAACTTTACAGGTGACGCGGGTTTCACTCGAGGTGCCCTTCAAATCACCCCAGATACTTCAAACGATCGAGAAACCTACCTACAAAACAAGTCCGGGAGAGTATTGCTCAAGAAAAGATTCAAACTCTGGGAAGGAGACGCTAATTCCACTACTGGAAAAACAGCTTCCTTCAATACCTCCTTCGACGTTAACATTTTTCGTCTCAAAAATACTAGCCCAGGTGAAGGATTCGCATTCATCATCGCTCCTGACTTGAATATTCCAGCTCAAAGCTATGGTCAATATCTGGGATTGACCAATGCCTCCACAGATGGAAACTGGACAAACCATTTGATCGCTATTGAGCTTGATACAGTGAGGCAGGAGTTTGATCCAGATGACAACCACATGGGTTTGAACATTAACAGCATCAAATCTAACAAGGTCGTCTCATTGGCTAGTCAAGGTATAAATATTGCTCCTCCGAATGGCACAAATTACACGGTATGGATACAATACAACGGCACGCAGAAGGTCATCAAAGTTTACATGGCGTTGCAAGGTAAACCCATGCCCAAAGTCCCAGTGTTAAATGAGAGTTTGAACATTGGGTGGTACTTGAATCAATACTCGTATTTTGGGTTTAGTGCTTCCACGGGGATTCTGACTCAGCTGAACTGTGTGTTGAAATGGAACCTAACAGTAGAAATTCTTCCAGAAGACAATGACCGAACTTGGTTGAAGATTGGTCTTGGTGCTGGTATTCCTGGATTGGCATTGTTGCTAGTTGCTGCAGTTGGGTTCTATTATTTTTTGCATAAGGGAAGACCCGTTAATGACCCAAGGATAATGGGGGCATTGAGGAGTTTGCCAGGAACACCAAGGGAGTTCAGTTTTAAGGATCTGAGAAGGGCAACTAATAATTTTGATGAAAAGCTGAAGTTGGGACAAGGTGGATTCGGAATTGTTTATAAAGGGGTTTTAGCGAAAGAAAATAATATGGAGATAGCTGTGAAGAAATTCTCAAGGGAGAATATCCAGGGTAAAGATGATTTCTTGGCAGAGCTTATAATCATAAATCGTCTCCGGCACAAACATCTTGTCCGTTTAGTTGGTGAGTTCAATTTAACTTATCCATTTTGTTTAATTAACTTGATCTTGAACTAAGTAGGCTTTAGTAATAGTTAGGCAGTCTTTCAAAGAAGCTAAAGCAAGGACCATTTACGTATGTTGTCCAAGGCTTTTTATATACTTGAAAAGCCTATAAGAATGTTCAGGGGTGGACCTATCATTTTAGAGGGGAGCTGGTTGTTAAAATTATATATATCAAATGCCCATTACATGTACTAATACATATCATACGGGGAAGGATCGGGAAGGCTAGGCCGGGCTTCTGGGTTAGCTTTATGTATAGTTTTTTTTTTTTTTTTTTTCTTGTTTATTTTAGGGGTTGTATATATACTATATATAAGGCAAAAAATAGAAAAAATCAAGGGGGACAGTAGCCCCCTTCTAAGCCTATAAATCCGCCCTTGCGAATGTTGCATTTCAATGGACTTCCATAGGCCATCAAAAACTAATGTGCTGGTTTTTCACTTGGTCGTAGTGTAGGAACTGTATTTCATGTTCGAGGAAGTTTCTCTCGGGTTTTTCGGATTTTTTGGCTAAAGCTCACCTTAGTGGCATAAAAGTAAACGCCTATGTTATGGCGTTATCATTTTACATAATAATCTAGAGAAGTTGTGTGGTTCTTGTGTTTGGAATTAGGATAGTGATTCTATGGCAGTTAGAAAACCTATACTAGAAATTGTTGCTTAACAGACCCAAAATTGTGTAGAATTTTCTGGTCATTATGTCACAGGCGACAAGTCGACAACTAACACTGTAGCATCCAATATGAATTAATATGGGGACCAGGTTCATAAGTACAATCAACAATTCAACAATTCAACATAGATAGTACTTCTATCTATGTGGTTACATTTAGATACAAACATCTAATAACCCACACGCGAAAGGTATAGTTGGTCTAACACAATAAGCTCTAGTCTATTCCCACCCTCTTGCCGCTAAACACAAAAAAAAAAAAAAAAAAAGTCATCTTCACAGCTTTTACTAATAGAGAAGGATGATACTAGAATGTCCCACTCCAAAAAGCTACTTCAATGTTGATGAAAATATTTATATACTTAGCATTTCTGATTAGGCTAAGTGGGTAACAACAATTGCCTTCTTTTTTGCAGGCTGGTGTCATAAAAATGGGATGTTGCTTTTGGTATACGACTACATGCCAAATGGTAGTCTCGATAACCACTTATTTGGGGAACAAGACGAGATACTCAGTTGGGACCGTAGATACAATATCATATCTGGGGTAGCATCCGCGATTAACTATCTCCACAATGAGTATGATCAGAAAGTGGTTCATCGAGACCTCAAAGCAAGCAACATTATGCTCGACGCCAACTACAATGCGCGATTGGGCGACTTTGGTCTTGCACGAGCCTTGGAAAATGAAAAAACATCTTATGCAGACATTGGAGGCCTTCCTGGCACAATTGGGTACATTGCACCAGAGTGTTTCCATACTGGTAAAGCTACACGGGAGTCTGACGTGTATGGTTTTGGTGCAGTTGTGCTCGAGGTTGTATGTGGTAAACGCCCTTGGACAAAGATAGCAGGGTTCCAATGTGTGGCTGATTGGGTATGGACGCTACATCGTGAGAATCGTATTTTAGAAGCAGTAGACGAGAGGTTGGGGGATGATTTTAATACAGAGGAAGCTGAACGTCTTATACTTCTTGGACTTGCGTGTTCACATCCTATATCAGGCGAGCGACCCAAGCCACAAACCATTGTTCAGATAATCTCAGGATCTGTGCCAGCGCCTTATATCCCACCGTTCAAACCGGCATTTGTTTGGCCCATGACGGAACCAACAGGGGACAGTAGTATGACCAACACACAAGATACAACACCAATGCCATCATCGTATTATGGTGCCAGTCAAGAGAGTAACACTGGGTACAGTGACTTGTATACGGTTTAGGTTTTGTGAATAATTAATGGCATAGCTGGTAATGAATTTAATTATCGTTTGAGCAAGATCCTGGATTTAATTATTTTTCATTACCTAGGTCCATTTAAGCTTCTCTTGGCTGTTAATTTAGTGCTTTTAAAAAGGATTTGGAATTTAGTCCGTTGTTAAAGGACTCTTCCTCTTGCTATTTTAACTTGGAGCAAAAACTATTATGACTTGGTGGGCATTGAAGACAGGTTGGAATGAAAATGAATGTCAACTGATAAGAGCACCTCCAACCAAAAATTACGTTTTTTTCCCTTGGGCGCTTAACGGTTCAGTGCCTAACATAATAAAGGCAAATAATTTATAATTTTAGTTGGGCACTGAACAGAAAAACGCTTATCATATGTTAATAAATCTTGGTTCATTCTCCTCTCTTTGACAGTTGTAATTAAAAGTTGATGGCACTGAACGGTTCAGCGCCTAGGCAGTATGTAGATACTCCTCTTTAAGTTCAGGTTTCGCATACTTTGAAGGGGTATGGGGGTGATTATGTTGAACCCCATACCCCTGTTGAATGGGTTTTTGGCAAAAGTATGGGAAAACGTTAACAACATACTCTTCTGTTTCTGTTGGAGGTGGTCTAATTTATAAGCGATCTACATGATTCATTAAACTCTAGTTAAAATTATTTGGGAAAGGTTTTGCTTAGATGTCTTTATATATAGGAAAATTAACAGCTAACCCACTCATTCTGATTGGTCCAATAAGGCAAGGACAACTTGAAGACTTGTTCTCTCAGTTTTTATTTTCGTTTCTCTCTTATTATTTTTTATTTATTTATTTATTTTATTTTATTTTGCAAAAGGTAAACAAATATATTGAAGAAATAATAAGAGATTACAAATAACTTTTGTAATTCTCCAAATAATAGCAAGGGTTATAAAATTTTTGTGATTATATATTTAAATAACATTTTAATATATAGTCAAACATGGGAGGAGCACCTCGTGCATATACGCAAAGTGTTGGGCGCATTGCGATCACAACAACTTTTTCTTAATGGGAAAAAGTGCGAGTTTGGGAAGAAAGAGCTAATATACTTGGGATTCATTATTGGTGGCGGTGAATTTAAGATCGATCCAAAGAAGACATGCATCATTACAAATTGGCCTAGAACCCGCAGAGTAATGGAAGTGAGAAGCTTTATGGGTTCTTGTCAGTATTTATGAAAGTTTATTCAGCATTTTTTACAGATAGCCGCACTGTTGTATTTCTTGACAAAGGCTGGTGTAAAGTTTGTGTGGGAAGATCACCATGAGAAGAATTGTTAATTAGTTGCTGAAGCGTAAGATTATAGATGCACCAGTATTAGCGTTGCCCAATTTGCAGTAGCCTTTTGAGATCAAAATAGATGCGTCAGGCTATGCATTATGGGTAATTCTATTGAAGGATGGAAAGCCGACTGTCTACCATTCTGAGATGTTTATAAGAGTAGTACGCAACTATCCTACCTACGATAAGAAGTTTTACATATTATATCAATCAGTGAAGCATTGGCAGAGTTACTTATGGGGAAGGAGGTTGTGGTATATTTCAATCACAAACCATTACAGTTCATATCTACGCAGTCCAAACTACAGCAAGCTTGCCATATGAAGTGGATGTCGTACCTACAATAGTTTACCTTGATGATCAAGTATAAGAAAGGAGTGCACAACTGGCTGATATGTTATCTCGACCCCCATTACCAACTATTTCCGCTTTGTTGGTAGATATGCAGATAAAGCCTATTGTTTTGTCTCAATATGTTGCAGGGTATAACGACGACATGGAGCTCAGTGTGATTCACCAGAAGTTGTTGCAAGGCAAGATATGCGAGTATTTATTGAAGGATGGTTTGATTTACAGGGGCAGTCTACTATGTATTCCTGAGGGTGAAGACCATTTGTATAGGATTAGAGATGCACATTGTTTCTGGGTGGCAGGTTATTTCAAAATTGAGAAGACTCTTTTGAATTTGCGTCGTTATGTCTAATGGCCAGAGATGTAGGTGGATGTTCCTCGTGTGGTTCGCTGTTGTATTCTATACAGCACATCGAAGTCTTATAATCGTAAGTTATGACTGTACTTACCATTACCAGTTCCTAGCTAACCTTGGGAAAGTATTTCGATGTATTTTATGGGTGGTTTGCCCATGACCAACTGTAAGAATGATTATCTATTTGTGGTGGTAGATAAATTAGGCAAGATGATTATTCTTATTTCATGCCAGAAGATGGTCACCGGGGAAGGGGCAGCGCGATTATTTTACAAAGAAGTCTGGAGGTATTTTGGGCTTCCTTCTTCTTTTATTTCTATAGGGATAACCGCTTTTTGGAGAATTTCTAGAGATCGTTATGGTGGATGATAGACACTAAGTTGAAGAGAAGTATCGTCTTTCATCTGTAGAGTGACGGGTAAGCAGAGGTAGTTAATCATATTTTGGTTCATTTACTATGGGGTTTCTATTCTAAGCATCCTAAAACTTGGGATGAGAGTTTACCGTATCTTCAGTTTGCGTTTAACTGGGTGATTCATGGTTCCAGTTTGAAGTCTTCATTTCAGGCTTGTTTGGGGTACTTGCATCAAAGTCCCTTTGATATGGCTTTTAGTCTTGAGGACAAGACGATGTCAGAGAAGAAAAATGTGGATCAAGTTAATGAGGCAAGGTTCATGAGGCAGTTAAAATATAATTGAAGAAGACTCAAGTGAAGTATAAGGCTCAACACGACAGGTATCGGTTTAAGTGTACTTTTCAAGAGGGTTACCTAGTTTGGTTGCATTTGGGTAAGGAACGACTAAAGGGGAAGGTAAGAAACTCAAGCCTATCCGTTATGGTCCATTTACGATAGTCAAGAAGATTGGTGACAACGCATTCTAATTGGATTTGCGATCTTTCTTGAAAATGTATTCGGTGATTAATGTCGAGCATTTGAAGTTGTTTGAGCCGTCTCTTTTGGATGTAGACTTTACAATCAACACTCGCCGATTTGAATTAATAACTCTCCTACTATTTCTTCATCAGGATCATATTTCAGTCCAATCATGCAAGAAGAAAGAAATTTGAACTTGTATTGAAACCCCCGTTTGGATACGAACTCGATCTCCAACGGAAATTCCCAATGAAAATTCACACAACGAGCTTTGTCAACGTACTAATTTTTTAGATTATTAGACTAAGTCAGTCATATAAAAAAGTTCGTATAAAAATTCCGGAGTTGTAATTAATGTATCAAATAACATTCAAATACTCTAAGGGGTTAGTAGTAGGGGGTCCTTCTCAGTCCTTTGTTTTTTGTTCTACAAGTTACAAGTGGACAAGTGAGCACTCCAATTGACATCTTATAGCTATTTTTGGTTTGATTTTGTACATGAGGGTACTTTCATAAAACCAAATTGTTATAGCACCTAAACTGTGAAATCTAAGCATGGGACTTAGTTCACAATTGGATCATAGACTACTTCTCAAAGAAGCGGTCCTTTTAGATGTATAGAATGATGTTGCTAAGTTAATAATGATGGCAAGAATGAAGTTGCTAAGTTAACTATGTCATCTGGAATTACATCCTTCCTCCTCATCCCAATCTCCGGCATGTTTACTACATTTTCAACCACTACACTACTCTCTCGCGCATACATCATCGTGGGATGCGACATTGCTGCCATTGATCCATCATAGTTGCCATAATTACCACAATTACTACTCTAAGTTGCATGATTCTCATAATGTTCATTGCCCTATACTACTGGTTCAACTATACTTGTCAACATCATAGCTTACCCATCGTAATTACCACTATTACTCTCGCAATTCACATAAGATCCAAAAAATTTACCTTTATAACTTCCCAAACCCTCAGTATCAACATCGCTTTGCTTCACTGAATCGACCCCAATCGAAAATCACAGTCGCTCTAGAATCGTTGAGAAAGCGTAGATGAAGATGAAAAGACCGAAGTTCGCCATATAATTTAGCTTTAAAGCTTAAAACAAATGTTGGTTAACTGAAAATATATTGATCCGAGCGGCCTAATTAATCCTCGACTCACGAGAGATAGGTAACGAGCGGCTGAGATCGATAAATGGATGATGAGTTATTCCCTTAGGTGTATAGAATAGATAGATAGATCAAAAAATTACACTCAAACCCAATTTAAATTTTAAAAATATTTCTTAAATTCACCCCAAAAATTAAAGAATATTTTTCAAAGATGCACTTAGTCATTCTAGAAACTGCTGGGCAATTATTTGGAAAATTTCCGCACTTCGTTTCAAGCTAGACTTTAGAAAATCTATTTAGCAAAGCAACAAAAATTAATGAAATACATGTATAGGTCCAATTGATAAGAAGAGCAGACTAAAAACTGCTCTCTATCTTTCTCTGGCCAATCTAAAAGAAGTCATCATCCAATTGCTTCTGGTCCATTTATTCTTTCAAGTTCTACCAGTGTTCATGTATGGGTTCAGCAGGAAAGCTCGTTATAATCTTTCTTCTGCTTTTCCTAACTATAACCACAGCCAAAAAACCTTTCAAGTTCGACTACGAATCATTTAACAAAACATATCCAGCCCAGGTACACTGAACTTACAGATGACGCGGGTTTCACTGGAGGAGCCCTTCAAATCACCCCAGATACTTCAAACCATCCAGAAACCTACAAACAAACAAGTCGGGAGAGTATTGCTCAAGAAAAGATTCAAACTCTGGGAAGGAGACGCTAATTCTACTGCTGGAAAATTGCTTCCTTCAATACTTCCTTCGACGTTAATATCGACCGTCAAGAAAATACTACTCCAGGTGAAGGATTCGCATTCATCATCGCTCCTGACTTGAATATTCCAGCTCAAAGCTATGGTCAATATCTGGGATTGACCAATGCCTCCACAGATGGAAACTGGACAAACCATTTGATCGCTATTGAGCTTGATACAGTCAAGCAGGAGTTTGATCCAGATGGCAACCACATGGGTTTGAACATTAACAGCATCAAATCTAACAAGGTCGTCTCATTGGGTAGTCAAGGTATAGAAATTGCTCCTGTGGATGACAAAAATTACACGGTATGGATACAATACAACGGCACGCAGAAGGTCATCAAAGTTTACATGGCAGTACAAGGTCAACTCAGGCCCAAAAACCCACTGTTAAATGAGAGTTTGAACATTGGGTTGTACTTGAATCAACACTCGTATTTTGGGTTTAGTGCTTCCACGGGGATTCTGACTCAGCTGAACTGTGTGTTGAAATGAAACCTAACAGTAGAAATTCTTCCAGAAGACAATGACCGAACTTGGTTGAAGATTGGTCTTGGTGCTGGTATTCCTGGATTGGCATTGTTGCTAGTTGCTGCAGTTGGGTTCTATTATTTTTTGCATAAGGGAAGACCCGTTAATGACCCAAGGATAATGGGGGCATTGAGGAGTTTGCCAGGAACACCAAGGGAGTTCAGTTTTAAGGATCTGAGAAGGGCAACTAATAATTTTGATGAAAAGCTGAAGTTGGGACAAGGTGGATTCGGAATTGTTTATAAAGGGGTTTTAGCGAAAGAAAATAATATGGAGATAGCTGTGAAGAAATTCTCAAGGGAGAATATCCAGGGTAAAGATGATTTCTTGGCAGAGCTTATAATCATAAATCGTCTCCGGCACAAACATCTTGTCCGTTTAGTTGGTGAGTTCAATTTAACTTATCCATTTTGTTTAATTAACTTGATCTTGAACTAAGTAGGCTTTAGTAATAGTTAGGCAGTCTTTCAAAGAAGCTAAAGCAAGGACCATTTACGTATGTTGTCCAAGGCTTTTTATATACTTGAAAAGCCTATAAGAATGTTCAGGGGTGGACCTATCATTTTAGAGGGGAGCTGGCTGTTAAAATTATATATATCAAATGCCCATTACATGTACTAATACATATCATACGGGGAAGGATCGGGAAGGCTAGGCCGGGCTTCTGAGTTAGTTTTTTTTTTTTTTTTTTTTTCTTGTTTATTTTAGGGGTTGTATATATACTATATATAAGGCAAAAAATAGAAAAAATCAAGGGGGACAGTAGCCCCCTTCTAAGCCTATAAATCCGCCCTTGCGAATGTTGCATTTCAATGGACTTCCATAGGCCATCAAAAACTAATGTGCTGGTTTTTCACTTGGTCGTAGTGTAGGAACTGTATTTCATGTTCGAGGAAGTTTCTCTCGGGTTTTTCGGATTTTTTGGCTAAAGCTCACCTTAGTGGCATAAAAGTAAACCCCTCTGTTATGGCGTTATCATTTTACATAATAATCTAGAGAAGTTGTGTGGTTCTTGTGTTTGGAATTAGGATAGTGATTCTATGGCAGTTAGAAAACCTATACTAGAAATTGTTGCTTAACAGACCCAAAATTGTGTAGAATTTTCTGGTCATTATGTCACAGGCGACAAGTCGACTAGTCGACAACTAACAACTGTAGCATCCAATATGAATTAATATGGGGACCAGGTTCATAAGTACAATCAACAATTCAACAATTCAACATAGATAGTACTTCTATCTATGTGGTTACATTTAGATACAAACATCTAATAACCCACACGCGAAAGGTATAGTTGGTCTAACACAATAAGCTCTAGTCTATTCCCACCCTCTTGCCGCTAAACGCAAAAAAAAAAAAAAAAAAAAAAAGTTATCTTCACAGCTTTTACTAATAGAGAAGGATGATACTTACCTTCTTGTCCCACTCCAAAAAGCTACTTCAATGTTGATGAAAATATTTATATACTTAGCATTTCTGATTAGGCTAAGTGGGTAACAACAATTGCCTTCTTTTTTGCAGGCTGGTGTCATAAAAATGGGATGTTGCTTTTGGTATACGACTACATGCCAAATGGTAGTCTCGATAACCACTTATTTGGGGAACAAGACGAGATACTCAGTTGGGACCGTAGATACAATATCATATCTGGGGTAGCATCCGCGATTAACTATCTCCACAATGAGTATGATCAGAAAGTGGTTCATCGAGACCTCAAAGCAAGCAACATTATGCTCGACGCCAACTACAATGCGCGATTGGGCGACTTTGGTCTTGCACGAGCCTTGGAAAATGAAAAAACATCTTATGCAGACATTGGAGGCCTTCCTGGCACAATTGGGTACATTGCACCAGAGTGTTTCCATACTGGTAAAGCTACACGGGAGTCTGACGTGTATGGTTTTGGTGCAGTTGTGCTCGAGGTTGTATGTGGTAAACGCCCTTGGACAAAGATAGCAGGGTTCCAATGTGTGGCTGATTGGGTATGGACGCTACATCGTGAGAATCGTATTTTAGAAGCAGTAGACGAGAGGTTGGGGGATGATTTTAATACAGAGGAAGCTGAACGTCTTATACTTCTTGGACTTGCGTGTTCACATCCTATATCAGGCGAGCGACCCAAGCCACAAACCATTGTTCAGATAATCTCAGGATCTGTGCCAGCGCCTTATATCCCACCGTTCAAACCGGCATTTGTTTGGCCCATGACGGAACCAACAGGGGACAGTAGTATGACCAACACACAAGATACAACACCAATGCCATCATCGTATTATGGTGCCAGTCAAGAGAGTAACACTGGGTACAGTGACTTGTATACGGTTTAGGTTTTGTGAATAATTAATGGCATAGCTGGTAATGAATTTAATTATCGTTTGAGCAAGATCCTGGATTTAATTATTTTTCATTACCTAGGTCCATTTAAGCTTCTCTTGGCTGTTAATTTAGTGCTTTTAAAAAGGATTTGGAATTTAGTCCGTTGTTAAAGGACTCTTCCTCTTGCTATTTTAACTTGGAGCAAAAACTATTATGACTTGGTGGGCATTGAAGACAGGTTGGAATGAAAATGAATGTCAACTGATAAGAGCACCTCCAACCAAAAATTACGTTTTTTTCCCTTGGGCGCTTAACGGTTCAGTGCCTAACATAATAAAGGCAAATAATTTATAATTTTAGTTGGGCACTGAACAGAAAAACGCTTATCATATGTTAATAAATCTTGGTTCATTCTCCTCTCTTTGACAGTTGTAATTAAAAGTTGATGGCACTGAACGGTTCAGCGCCTAGGCAGTATGTAGATACTCCTCTTTAAGTTCAGGTTTCGCATACTTTGAAGGGGTATGGGGGTGATTATGTTGAACCCCATACCCCTGTTGAATGGGTTTTTTGCAAAAGTATGGGAAAACGTTAACAACATACTCTTCTGTTTCTGTTGGAGGTGGTCTAATTTATAAGCGATCTACATGATTCATTAAACTCTAGTTAAAATTATTTGGGAAAGGTTTTGCTTAGATGTCTTTATATATAGGAAAATTAACAGCTAACCCACTCATTCTGATTGGTCCAATAAGGCAAGGACAACTTGAAGACTTGTTCTCTCAGTTTTTTATTTTCGTTTCTCTCTTATTATTTTTTATTTATTTATTTATTTTATTTTATTTTGCAAAAGGTAAACAAATATATTGAAGAAATAATAAGAGATTACAGATAACTTTTGTAATTCTCCAAATAATAGCAAGGGTTATAAAATTTTTGTGATTATATATTTAAATAACATCTTAATATATAGTCAAACATGGGAGGAGCACCTCGTGCATATACGCAAAGTGTTGGGCGCATTGCGATCACAACAACTTTTTCTTAATGGGAAAAAGTGCGAGTTTGGGAAGAAAGAGCTAATATACTTGGGATTCATTATTGGTGGCGGTGAATTTAAGATCGATCCAAAAAAGACTTGCATCATTACAAATTGGCCTAGAACCCGCAGAGTAATGGAAGTGAGAAGCTTTATGGGTTCTTGTCAGTATTTATAGAAGTTTATTCAGCATTTTTTACAGATAGCCGCACTGTTGTATTTCTTGACAAAGGCTGGTGTAAAGTTTGTGTGGGAAGATCACCATGAGAAGAATTGTTAATTAGTTGTTGAAGCGTAAGATTATAGATGCACCAGTGTTAGCGTTGCCCAATTTGCAGTAGCCTTTTGAGATCAAATAGATGCGTCAGGCTATGTATTATGGGTAATTCTATTGAAGGATGGAAAGCCGACTGTCTACCATTCTGAGATATTTATAAGAGTAGTACGCAACTATCCTACCTACGATAAGAAGTTTTACATATTATATCAATCAGTGAAGCATTGGCAGAGTTACTTATTGGGGAAGGAGGTTGTGGTATATTTCAATCACAAACCATTACAGTTCTTATCTACGCAGTCCAAACTACAACAAGCTTGCCATATGAAGTGGATGTCGTACCTACAATAGTTCACCTTGATGATCAAGTATAAGAAAGGAGTGCACAACTGGCTGATATGTTATCTCGACCCCCATTACAAACTATTTCCGCTTTGCTGGCAGATATGCAGATACAGCCTATTGTTTTGTCTCAATATGTTGCAGGGTATAACGACGACATGGAGCTCAGTGTGATTCACCAGAAGTTGTTGCAAGGCAAGATATGCGAGTATTTATTGAAGGATGGTTTTATTTACAGGGGCAGTCTACTATGTATTCCTGAGGGTGAAGACCATTTGTATAGGATTAGAGATGCACATTGTTTCTGGGTGGCAGGTTATTTCAAAATTGAGAAGACTCTTTTGAATTTGCGTCGTTATGTCTAATGGCCAGAGATGTAGGTGGATGTTACTCGTGTGGTTCGCTGTTGTATTCTATACAGCACATCGAAGTCTTATAATCGTAAGTTAGGACTGTACTTACCATTACCAGTTCCTAGCTAACCTTGGGAAAGTATTTCGATGGATTTTATGGGTGGTTTGCCCATGACCAACTGTAAGAATGATTAGCTATTTGTGGTGGTAGATAAATTAGGCAAGATGATTATTCTTATTTCATGCCAGAAGATGGTCACCGGGGAAGGGGCAGCGCGATTATTTTACAAAGAAGTCTGGAGGTATTTTGGGCTCCATTCTTCTTTTATTTCTAATAGGGATAACCGCTTTTTGGGGAATTTCTAGAGATCGTTATGGTGGATGATAGACACTAAGTTGAAGAGAAGTATCGTCTTTCATCTGTAGAGTGACGGGTAAGCAGAGGTAGTTAATCATATTTTGGTTCATTTACTATGGGGTTTCTATTCTAAGCATCCTAAAACTTGGGATGAGAGCTTACCGTATCTTCAGTTTGCGTTTAACTGGGTGATTCATGGTTCCAGTTTGAAGTCTTCATTTCAAGCTTGTTTGGGGTACTTGCATCAAAGTCCCTTTGATATGGCTTTTAGTCTTGAGGACAAGACGATGTCAGAGAAGAAGAA
Source organism: Kingdonia uniflora (assembly GCA_014058105.1). Taxonomy (NCBI): domain Eukaryota; kingdom Viridiplantae; phylum Streptophyta; class Magnoliopsida; order Ranunculales; family Circaeasteraceae; genus Kingdonia; species Kingdonia uniflora. Next base: position 27,835 of record JACGCM010000317.1, read on the forward strand.
TGTGGATCAAGTTAATGAGGCAAGGTTCATGAGGCAGTTGAAATATAATTGAAGAAGACTCAAGCGAAGTATAAGGCTCAACACGACAAGCATCGGTTTAAGTGTACTTTTCAAGAGGGTTACCTAGTTTGGTTGCATTTGGGTAAGGAACGACTAAAGGGGGAAGGTAAGAAACTCAAGCCTATCCGTTATGGTCCATTTACGATAGTCAAGAAGATTGGTGACAACGCATTCTAATTGGATTTGCGATCTTTCTTGAAAATGTATTCGGTGATTAATGTCGAGCATTTGAAGTTGTTTGAGCCGTCTCTTTTGGATGTAGACTTTACAATCAACACTCGCCTACCGTCAATTAATAACTTATGGATGGAACGAGAAGATTCTTTGCAAGAGGATAATATTCTAGAGAGGAAAGTTCATGCAATAAGACGGGGTAGAATCGAGTTATTCCAAGTAAGGAAGAGAGGTCAACTACCTAGCACGTCGAGGTGATATAATAGGGAAATGAGCACAGCTGCATTCCCATATCTCTAGTTCTAGCCTGAGTAGGAGCTCAAGACTCCTAAAGGGGGGAGCCATGATCTAGAAGGATCTGAAGATCGAACCCCTTCAAAAGATGCCAACTCGTTGGAACAAGCCTCGGGGACGTTCGAACGAAATATGAGGGAAAACAAGCCAAATTCGAAATGCCTCAAATTTTAGGCAAAAATAGGCAAGTCGTTCGAACGACCTGAATTTCCCATAAGACAAATTCGTGCTGAATTTATTTTTAGGAAAAAAAATAGGCAAGTCGTTTTAAAGACCTGGAGATCCCAGAAGACCAATTCAAACTTCATTTATTTTAGCCAAAGAAAATAATGTGGAAATAGCTGTGAAGAAATTCTTAAGGGAAAATATCAAGGGAAGGAGTAATTTTTTGGCTGAGCTCACAATCATAAACTATCTTCTGCACAAACACCTCGTTCGTTTAGTTGGTGAGTCCAATTTTAATTATCCATTAGTTTTCCGTATAACATAAATTTGCTCTAAATCTAAGTATGCATTAGTGTTTTTGAGGCAGTCCTTATGAAAAGTTGTTGTACCACAATGGCAATGCCATTGATACACATGTGCATATGATATTTCTAAAGTTTGAAAAGGTGTCTAAACCTATCTATAATAACAAAAAAACAACCCAACTTATTTCTTGGATTTGAGCCGTCAATTCTATTGACGCGAATAATGATGCGTGCTTTGGATGGTTTGGATTATTTCCATGGTACTTCTGTACCGTAGAAATCATCTTGGACGTCCAACTCTAAATTGCCGAATTGAATGACATTTTTGGGTTTCTATCTCTCCTTCTTCTCGATGTTGTAGATCTAGGTTTAAGGTATAAGGGCTTGGGCATTGCCGTTGCAGCAAAACCAACGATTTGAACTTCAACCCTAACTCTCCTACTATTTCTTCATCATCTCAGTGTTTCAGTCCAATCATGGAAGAAGAAAGAAATTTGAACTTGTATTGAAACCCCCGTTTGCATACGAACTCGATCTCCAACGGAAATTCCCAATGAAAATTCACACAACGAGCTTTGTCAACGTACTAATTTTTTAGATTATTAGACTAAGTCAGTCATATAAAAAAGTTCGTATAAAAATTCCGGAGTTGTAATTAATGTATCAAATAACATTCAAATACTCTAAGGGGTTAGTAGCAGGGGGTCCTTCTCAGTCCTTTGTTTTTTGTTCTACAAGTTACAAGTGGACAAGTGAGCACTCCAATTGACATCTTATAGCTATTTTTGGTTTGATTTTGTACATGAGGGTACTTTCATAAAACCAAATTGTTATAGCACCTAAACTGTGAAATCTAAGCATGGGACTTAGTTCACAATTGGATCATAGACTACTTCTCAAAGAAGCGGTCCTTTTAGATGTATAGAATGATGTTGCTAAGTTAATAATGATGGCAAGAATGAAGTTGCTAAGTTAACTATGTCATCTGGAATTACATCCTTCCTCCTCATCCCAATCTCCGGCATGTTTACTACATTTTCAACCACTACACTACTCTCTCGCGCATACATCATCGTGGGATGCGACATTGCTGCCATTGATCCATCATAGTTGCCATAATTACCACAATTACTACTCTAAGTTGCATGATTCTCATAATGTTCATTGCCCTATACTACTGGTTCAACTATACTTGTCAACATCATAGCTTACCCATCGTAATTACCACTATTACTCTCGTAATTCACATAAGATCCAAAAAATTTACCTTTATAACTTCCCAAACCCTCAGTATCAACATCGCTTTGCTTCACTGAATCGACCCCAATCGAAAATCACAGTCGCTCTAGAATCGTTGAGAAAGCGTAGATGAAGATGAAAAGACCGAAGTTCGCCATATAATTTAGCTTTAAAGCTTAAAACAAATGTTGGTTAACTGAAAATATATTGATCCGAGCGGCCTAATTAATCCTCGACTCACGAGAGATAGGTAACGAGCGGCTGAGATCGATAAATGGATGATGAGTTATTCCCTTAGGTGTATAGAATAGATAGATAGATCAAAAAATTACACTCAAACCCAATTTAAATTTTAAAAATATTTCTTAAATTCACCCCAAAAATTAAAGAATATTTTTCAAAGATGCACTTAGTCATTCTAGAAACTGCTGGGCAATTATTTGGAAAATTTCCGCACTTCGTTTCAAGCTAGACTTTAGAAAATCTATTTAGCAAAGCAACAAAAATTAATGAAATACATGTATAGGTCCAATTGATAAGAAGAGCAGACTAAAAACTGCTCTCTATCTTTCTCTGGCCAATCTAAAAGAAGTCATCATCCAATTGCTTCTGGTCCATTTATTCTTTCAAGTTCTACCAGTGTTCATGTATGGGTTTAGCAGGAAAGCTCGTTATAATCTTTCTTCTGCTTTTCCTAACTATAACCACAGCCAAAAAACCTTTCAAGTTCGACTACGAATCCGGACCATTTAACTATTCACTTCAGCAGAAAATGAATTTTACAGATGACGCGAGTATCAATACAAAAGCCCTTCAAATCACCCCAGATACTTTAAACGATCAAAAAACCTACGTACAAAACAAGTCCGGGAGAGTATTGCTCAAGAAAAGATTCAAACTCTGGGAAGGAGACGCTAATTCTACTGCTGGAAAGATTGCTTCCTTCAATACTTCCTTCGACGTTAATATCTACCGTCAAGAAAATACTACTCCAGGTGAAGGATTCGCATTCATCATCGCTCCTGACTTGAATATTCCAGCTCAAAGCTATGGTCAATATCTGGGATTGACCAATGCCTCCACAGATGGAAACTGGACAAACCATTTGATCGCTATTGAGCTTGATACAGTGAGGCAGGAGTTTGATCCAGATGACAACCACATGGGTTTGAACATTAACAGCATCAAATCTAACAAGGTCGTCTCATTGGCTAGTCAAGGTATAATAATTGCTCCTCCGAAGGCCCTAAATTACACGGTATGGATACAATACAACGGCACGCAGAAGGTCATCAAAGTTTACATGGCGTTGCAAGGTAAACCCATGCCCAAAGTCCCAGTGTTAAATGAGAGTTTGAACATTGGGTGGTACTTGAATCAATACTCGTATTTTGGGTTTAGTGCTTCCACGGGGATTCTGACTCAGCTGAACTGTGTGTTGAAATGGAACCTAAGAGTAGAAATTCTTCCAGAAGACAATGACCGAACTTGGTTGAAGATTGGTCTTGGTGCTGGTATTCCTGGATTGGCATTGTTGCTAGTTGCTGCAGTTGGGTTCTATTATTTTTTGCATAAGGGAAGACCCGTTAATGACCCAAGGATAATGGGGGCATTGAGGAGTTTGCCAGGAACACCAAGGGAGTTCAGTTTTAAGGATCTGAGAAGGGCAACTAATAATTTTGATGAAAAGCTGAAGTTGGGACAAGGTGGATTCGGAATTGTTTATAAAGGGGTTTTAGCGAAAGAAAATAATATGGAGATAGCTGTGAAGAAATTCTCAAGGGAGAATATCCAGGGTAAAGATGATTTCTTGGCAGAGCTTATAATCATAAATCGTCTCCGGCACAAACATCTTGTCCGTTTAGTTGGTGAGTTCAATTTAACTTATCCATTTTGTTTAATTAACTTGATCTTGAACTAAGTAGGCTTTAGTAATAGTTAGGCAGTCTTTCAAAGAAGCTAAAGCAAGGACCATTTACGTATGTTGTCCAAGGCTTTTTATATACTTGAAAAGCCTATAAGAATGTTCAGGGGTGGACCTATCATTTTAGAGGGGAGCTGGTTGTTAAAATTATATATATCAAATGCCCATTACATGTACTAATACATATCATACGGGGAAGGATCGGGAAGGCTAGGCCGGGCTTCTGGGTTAGCTTTATGTATAGTTTTTTTTCTTGTTTATTTTAGGGGTTGTATATATACTATATATAAGGCAAAAAATAGAAAAAATCAAGGGGGCAAGGGGGACAGTAGCCCCCTTCTAAGCCTATAAATCCGCCCTTGCGAATGTTGCATTTCAATGGACTTCCATAGGCCATCAAAAACTAATGTGCTGGTTTTTCACTTGGTCGTAGTGTAGGAACTGTATTTCATGTTCGAGGAAGTTTCTCTCGGGTTTTTCGGATTTTTTGGCTAAAGCTCACCTTAGTGGCATAAAAGTAAACCCCTATGTTATGGCGTTATCATTTTACATAATAATCTAGAGAAGTTGTGTGGTTCTTGTGTTTGGAATTAGGATAGTGATTCTATGGCAGTTAGAAAACCTATACTAGAAATTGTTGCTTAACAGACCCAAAATTGTGTAGAATTTTCTGGTCATTATGTCACAGGCGACAAGTCGACTAGTCGACAACTAACAACTGTAGCATCCAATATGAATTAATATGGGGACCAGGTTCATAAGTACAATCAACAATTCAACAATTCAACATAGATAGTACTTCTATCTATGTGGTTACATTTAGATACAAACATCTAATAACCCACACGCGAAAGGTATAGTTGGTCTAACACAATAAGCTCTAGTCTATTCCCACCCTCTTGCCGCTAAACACAAAAAAAAAAAAGTTACCTTCTTGTCCCACTCCAAAAAGCTACTTCAATGTTGATGAAAATATTTATATACTTAGCATTTCTGATTAGGCTAAGTGGGTAACAACAATTGCCTTCTTTTTTGCAGGCTGGTGTCATAAAAATGGGATGTTGCTTTTGGTATACGACTACATGCCAAATGGTAGTCTCGATAACCACTTATTTGGGGAACAAGACGAGATACTCAGTTGGGACCGTAGATACAATATCATATCTGGGGTAGCATCCGCGATTAACTATCTCCACAATGAGTATGATCAGAAAGTGGTTCATCGAGACCTCAAAGCAAGCAACATTATGCTCGACGCCAACTACAACACACATTTACCGTGGTTCAACGAATTGCCTATGTCCACACAAAATAGAGAGTTTATTCAATGATCTTTCTTTACAATCTCAAACTAATTTGATGTTTCTCAAAGTTTTTTCTCTCCAAGAATTCCTCACAAATAGATCTCACCAAAAGTGGCTTATAAAATCCGTAAGTCTCCCTTATATACTTGGGAGACCTATTACAATCGACACCGATCTCGAGACAAACCAATGACTTCAAACAATACTCAAAATAAAGTTTTCCCTATGTATATAAACAAAGGGGCCATCTATCTGATTTGTTCGAATACACATAAAATCTATTTGAACAAACTATGTTATGTTCGAAACAAACATTGAGTCTATTCGAACAAAAATAGAGCAACCTCTATAGATACAGAGGGAATTATTTCATCTCCTCAAATGTGAATCAGACCTTTTCTTCTTTCTTTTTCTAAAATGAAGAACTTTTCTTCTTCTTTATTTCATATTTTAAATGGTTACTTCTTTTTCATTCTTCTTTTGTGTACTTTGACTTTTCCACATGATATATTACAAATATATAAGTGTACCATTTTTCATTCAGATTCAAGCCTTCACTAGGCCAAAACAATAGACTTGAAATCATCATCCAATTGCTTCTCTTCATGCTTCATCTCTATAGTTTAAAAAAAAAAAACTAGATAGAGAGAAATCCATAATTCAAACCTTTCAATATAAAGTTTTTGGTCTCTGTCTCTCCATTTATTCTTTCTCCATGGGTTCGCCAGGAAAGTTGGTCATAATCTTTCTTTTGCTTTTCCTTACTATAACCACAGCCAAAACACCATTAGGGTTTGAGTATAGATCATTCAACGCAACATATCCAGATACACTGCGGTTTACTGGAAACGCAGCACCCGGTACAGGAGCCCTTCAAATCACCCCAGATACTTCAAGCACTTTAGACCGTTTCCAAAACAAGTCTGGAAGAGTAGTTTACAAAACACCATTCAAACTATGGGAAGGAGACGTTAATTCTACTGCTGGAAAGATTGCTTCCTTCAATACTTCCTTCGACGTTAACATCTATCGTCACGTCAATACTACTCCAGGTGAAGGATTGGCATTCATCATCGCTCCTGACTTAGATATTCCAGCTCAAAGCTATGGTCAATATTTGGGATTGACCAATGCCTCCACAGATGGAAACTGGACAAACCATTTGATCGCTATTGAGCTTGATACACTCAAGCAGGAGTTTGATCCAGATGACAACCATATGGGTTTGAACATTAACAGCATTAAATCTAACAAGGTCGTCTCATTGGCTAGTCAAGGTATAGAAATTGCTCCTGTGGATGCCACAATTTACACGGTTTGGATCGAATATAATGGCACGCAGAAGGTCATCAAAGTTTACATGGCAGTACAAGGTCAACTCAGGCCCAAAAACCCACTGTTAAATGAGAGTTTGAACATTGGGTTGTACTTGAATCAACACTCGTATTTCGGGTTTGCTGCTTCGACGGGGAATCTGACTGAGCTGAATTGTGTGTTGAAATGGAACTTAACAGTAGAAAAACTTCCAGAAGAGAATGACAAAACTTCGCTGAAGATTGGTCTTGGTGCTGGTATTCCTGGATTGGCATTGTTGCTAGTTACTGCAGTTGGGTTCTATTATTTTTTGCATAAGAGAAGACCCGTTAATGACCCAACGATAATGGGTGCATTGAAGATTTTGCCAGGAACACCAAGGGAGTTCATGTTTAAGGATCTGAAAAGGGCAACTAATAACTTTGATGAGAAGATGAAGTTAGGGCAAGGTGGATTCGGAATTGTTTATAAAGGGGTTTTAGCGAAAGAAAATAATATGGAGATAGCTGTGAAGAAATTCTCAAGGGAGAATATCCAAGGTAAAGATGATTTCTTGGCAGAGCTTACAATCATAAATCGTCTCCGGCACAAACATCTTGTTCGTTTAGTTGGTGAGTTCAATTTAACTTGTCCATTTTATTTACTCCATTTAAAATTAAACTTGATCTAGAACTAAGTAGGCATTAGTATTGGTTAGGCAGTCTGAGGCTTGCAAAATTACGTAGTTGGGTAATTCAAAAAGACGCTAGGGTGTTGCATTTCGGTGGCCTTTCATAGGCCATCAAAAACAAATGAGCTGGTTTCTCACTTACTCGTAGGAACTGAATTTATTGCTTGAGCATCTTTCTCTCAGGTTTTTCGAATTTTTTGGTTAAAACTCATCTTAGTGGCATAAAAGTAAACCCTTTAGGATGGCGTACGTGATCAGTTTACATAATAATCTAGAGAAGTGGGTCTTGTGTTTAGAATTAGGATGGTGATTTCGTGGTAGTTAGGCAGCCTAGACTAAGAATTGCGTAGAATATTCTGGTCATGATGTCCAGGCGACAACTTTCAACAGCAGCATCCAATATGATTTCATAACTGGATCATGACACATGCCTTAGCTAAGCTATACTATCGATTTTTCATTTATTTCGGGTAATCTATCTATGTTGTCACATCTTTTACAAAAAGATAAGAGATGATAATTACCACAATGTTAATTCAATGTTGATGAAAATGTTAATATGCTTAGTCTTTCTTAACAACTGGTGATATCTCTTTTTCTTATCCAACAATGTTTTTTTTCTTTGCAGGCTGGTGTCATAAAAATGGGATGTTGCTTTTGGTATACGAGTACATGCCAAATGGTAGTCTCGATAACCACTTATTTGGGGAACAAGAAGAGATACTCAGTTGGGAACGTAGATACAAGATCATATCTGGGGTAGCATACGCGATTAACTATCTCCATAATGAGTATGATCAGAAAGTGGTTCATCGAGACCTCAAAGCAAGCAACATTATGCTTGATTCCGACTACAATGCGCGATTGGGTGACTTTGGTCTTGCACGAGCCTTGGAAAATGAAAAAACATCTTATGCAGACATTGGAGGCCTTCCTGGTACAATAGGGTACATTGCACCAGAATGTTTCCATACTGGTAAAGCTACACGGGAGTCTGACGTGTATGGTTTTGGTGCAGTTGTGCTCGAGGTTGTATGTGGTAAACGCCCTTGGACAAAGATAGCAGGGTTCCAATGTGTGGCTGATTGGGTATGGACGCTACATCGTGAGAATCGTATTTTAGAAGCAGTAGACGAGAGGTTGGGGGATGATTTTAATACAGAGGAAGCTGAACGTCTTATACTTCTTGGACTTGCGTGTTCACATCCTATATCAGGCGAGCGACCCAAGCCACAAACCATTGTTCAGATAATCTCAGGATCTGTGCCAGCGCCTTATATCCCACCGTTCAAACCGGCATTTGTTTGGCCCATGACGGAACCAACAGGGGACAGTAGTATGACCAACACACAAGATACAACACCAATGCCATCATCGTATTATGGTGCCAGTCAAGAGAGTAACACTGGGTACAGTGACTTGTATACGGTTTAGGTTTTGTGAATAATTAATGGCATAGCTGGTAATGAATTTAATTATCGTTTGAGCAAGATCCTGGATTTAATTATTTTTCATTACCTAGGTCCATTTAAGCTTCTCTTGGCTGTTAATTTAGTGCTTTTAAAAAGGATTTGGAATTTAGTCCGTTGTTAAAGGACTCTTCCTCTTGCTATTTTAACTTGGAGCAAAGGCTATTATGACTTGGTGGGCATTGAAGACAGGTTGGAATGAAAATGAATGTCAACTGATAAGAGCACCTTCAACCAAAAATTACGTTTTTTTTCTTGGGCGCTTAACGGTTCAGTGTCTAGCATAATAAAGGCAAATAATTTATAATTTTAGTTGGGCACTGAACAGAAAAGCGCTTATCATATGTTAATAAATCTTGGTTCATTCTCCTCTCTTTGACAGTTGTAATTAAAAGTTGATGGCACTGAACGGTTCAACGCCTAGGCAGTATGTAGATACTCCTCTTTTAAGTTCAGGTTTCGCATACTTTGAAGGGGTATGGGGGTGATTATGTTGAACCCCATACCCCTGTTGAATGGGTTTTTTGCAAAAGTATGGGAAAACCTTAACAACATACTCTTCTGTTTCTGTTGGAGGTGGTCTAATTTATAAGCGATCTACATGATTCATTAAACTCTAGTTAAAATTTTTGGGAAAGGTTTTGCTTAGATGTCTTTATATATAGGAAAATTAACAGCTAACCCACTCATTCTGATTGGTCCAATAAGGCAAGGACAACTTGAAGACTTGTTCTCTCAGTTTTTTATTTTCGTTTCTCTCTTATTATTTTTATTTATTTATTTATTTTATTTTATTTTGCAAAAGGTAAACAAATATATTGAAGAAATAATAAGAGATTACAGATAACTTTTGTAATTCTCCAAATAATAGCAAGGGTTATAAAATTTTTGTGATTATATTTTAAATAACATTTTAATATATAGTCAAACATGGGAGGAGCACCTCGTGCATATACGCAAAGTGTTGGGCGCATTGCGATCACAACAACTTTTTCTTAATGGGAAAAAGTGCGAGTTTGGGAAGAAAGAGCTAATATACTTGGGATTCATTATTGGTGGCGGTGAATTTAAGATCGATCCAAAGAAGACATGCATCATTACAAATTGGCCTAGAACCCGCAGAGTAATGGAAGTGAGAAGCTTTATGGGTTCTTGTCAGTATTTATGAAAGTTTATTCAGCATTTTTTACAGATAGCCGCACTGTTGTATTTCTTGACAAAGGCTGGTGTAAAGTTTGTGTGGGAAGATCACCATGAGAAGAATTGTTAATTAGTTGCTGAAGCGTAAGATTATAGATGCACCAGTATTAGCGTTGCCCAATTTGCAGTAGCCTTTTGAGATCAAAATAGATGCGTCAGGCTATGCATTATGGGTAATTCTATTGAAGGATGGAAAGCCGACTGTCTACCATTCTGAGATGTTTATAAGAGTAGTACGCAACTATCCTACCTACGATAAGAAGTTTTACATATTATATCAATCAGTGAAGCATTGGCAGAGTTACTTATGGGGAAGGAGGTTGTGGTATATTTAATCACAAACCATTACAGTTCTTATCTACGCAGTCCAAACTACAGCAAGCTTGCCATATGAAGTGGATGTCGTACCTACAATAGTTCACCTTGATGATCAAGTATAAGAAAGGAGTGCACAACTGGCTGATATGTTATCTCGACCCCCATTACCAACTATTTCCGCTTTGTTGGTAGATATGCAGATACAGCCTATTGTTTTGTCTCAATATGTTGCAGGGTATAACGACGACATGGAGCTCAGTGTGATTCACCAGAAGTTGTTGCAAGGCAAGATATGCGAGTATTTATTGAAGGATGGTTTGATTTACAGGGGCAGTCTACTATGTATTCCTGAGGGTGAAGACCATTTGTATAGGATTAGAGATGCACATTGTTTCTGGGTGGCAGGCTATTTCAAAATTGAGAAGACTCTTTTGAATTTGCGTCGTTATGTCTAATGGCCAGAGATGTAGGTGGATGTTACTCGTGTGGTTCGCTGTTGTATTCTATACAGCACATCGAAGTCTTATAATCGTAAGTTAGGACTGTACTTACCATTACCAGTTCCTAGCTAACCTTGGGAAAGTATTTCGAAGGATTTTATGGGTGGTTTGCCCATGACCAACTGTAAGAATGATTATCTATTTGTGGTGGTAGATAAATAGGCAAGATGATTATTCTTATTTCATGCCAGAAGATGGTCACCGGGGAAGGGGCAGCGCGATTATTTTACAAAGAAGTCTGGAGGTATTTTGGGCTCCTTCTTCTTTATTTCTATAGGGATAACCGCTTTTTGGGGAATTTCTAGAGATCGTTATGGTGGATGATAGACACTAAGTTGAAGAGAAGTATCGTCTTTCATCTGTAGACTGACGGGTAAGCAGAGGTAGTTAATCATATTTTGGTTCATTTACTATGGGGTTTCTATTCTAAGCATCCTAAAACTTGGGATGAGAGCTTACCGTATCTTCAGTTTGCGTTTAACTGGGTGATTCATGGTTCCAGTTTGAAGTCTTCATTTCAAGCTTGTTTGGGGTACTTGCATCAAAGTCCCTTTGATATGGCTTTTAGTCTTGAGGACAAGACGATGTCAGAGAAGAAGAATGTGGATCAAGTTAATGAGGCAAGGTTCATGAGGCAGTTGAAATATAATTGAAGAAGACTCAAGCGAAGTATAAGGCTCAACACGACAAGCATCGGTTTAAGTGTACTTTTCAAGAGGGTTACCTAGTTTGGTTGCATTTGGGTAAGGAACGACTAAAGGGAAGGTAAGAAACTCAAGCCTATCCGTTATGGTCCATTTACGATAGTCAAGAAGATTGGTGACAACGCATTCTAATTGGATTTGCGATCTTTCTTGAAAATGTATTCGGTGATTAATGTCGAGCATTTGAAGTTGTTTGAGCCGTCTCTTTTGGATGTAGACTTTACAATCAACACTCGCCTACCGTCAATTAATAACTTATGGATGGAACGAGAAGATTCTTTGCAAGAGGATAATATTCTAGAGAGGAAAGTTCTGCAATAAGACGGGGTAGAATCGAGTTATTCCAAGTAAGGAAGAGAGGTCAACTACCTAGCACGTCGAAGTGATATAATAGGGAAATGAGCACAGCTGCATTCCCATATCTCTAGTTCTAGCTTGAGTAGGAGCTCAAGGCTCCTAAAGGGGGGAGCCATGATCTAGAAGGATCTGAAGATCGAACCCCTTCAAAAGATGCCAACTCGTGGAACAAGCCTCGGGGACGTTCGAACGAAATATGAGGGAAAACAAGCCAAATTCGAAATGCCTCAAATTTTAGGCAAAAATAGGCAAGTCGTTCGAACGACCTGAATTTCCCATAAGACAAATTCGTGTTGAATCTATTTTTAGGAAAAAAAAATAGGCAAGTCGTTTTAAAGACCTGGAGATCCCAGAAGACCAATTCAAACTTCCTTTATTTTAGCCAAAGAAAATAATGAGGAAATAGCTGTGAAGAAATTCTTAAGGGAAAATATCAAGGGAAGGAGTAATTTTTTGGCTGAGCTCACAATCATAAACTATCTTCTGCACAAACACCTCGTTCGTTTAGTTGGTGAGTCCAATTTTATTATCCATTAGTTTTCCGTATAACATAAATTTGCTCTAAATCTAAGTATGCATTAGTGTTTTTGAGGCAGTCCTTATGAAAAGTTGTTGTACCACAATGGCAATGCCATTGATACACATGTGCATATGATATTTCTAAAGTTTGAAAAGGTGTCTAAACCTATCTATAATAACAAAAAAAACAACCCAACTTATTTCTTGGATTTGAGCCGTCAATTCTATTGACGCGAATAATGATGCGTGCTTTGGATGGTTTGGATTATTTCCATGGTACTTTGTACCGTAGAAATCATCTTGGACGTCCAACTCTAAATTGCCGAATTGAATGACATTTTTGGGTTTCTATCTCCTTCTTCTCGATGTTGTAGATCTAGGTTTAAGGTATAAGGGCTTGGGCATTGCCGTTGCAGCAAAACCAACGATTTGAACTTCAACCCTAACTCTCCTACTATTTCTTCATCATCTCAGTGTTTCAGTCCAATCATGGAAGAAGAAAGAAATTTGAACTTGTATTGAAACCCCCGTTTGCATACGAACTCGATCTCCAACGGAAATTCCCAATGAAAATTCACACAATGAGCTTTGTCAACGTACTAATTTTTTAGATTATTAGACTAAGTCAGTCATATAAAAAAGTTCGTATAAAAATTCCGGAGTTGTAATTAATGTATCAAACAACATTCAAATACTCTAAGGGGTTAGTAGTAGGGGGTCCTTCTCAGTCCTTTGTTTTTTGTTCTACAAGTTACAAGTGGACAAGTGAGCACTCCAATTGACATCTTATAGCTATTTTTGGTTTGATTTTGTACATGAGGGTACTTTCATAAAACCAAATTGTTATAGCACCTAAACTGTGAAATCTAAGCATGGGACTTAGTTCACAATTGGATCATAGACTACTTCTCAAAGAAGCGGTCCTTTTAGATGTATAGAATGATGTTTTTGCTAAGTTAAAATGATGGCAAGAATGAAGTTGCTAAGTTAACTATGTCATCTGGAATTAC